>BLSH010501847.1:223361-253755 GCA_018402905.1 Glandirana rugosa
AAGTGAAGGAGAGGGGGAGGGAGGAAAGAGGAGGAGGAGGGAGGGAGGAAAGAGGAGGAGGAGGGAGGGGGAGAAAGAGGTGGGGGAGGGGGAGAGAGAGGGGAAGGGCACCAGGAGGGAAAGGACAGGACGGGCATAGAGGTAAAGGGGGGCAGAGGGTGAAATAGGATCAAGATAAGGGCCAACATTGTACACATGAGGCATGGTAATGATGCACCTGAATATTGTCACTTATAGTAAACAAACAGGATCCCAGGACAAGGATTGAAATGGGTGGTGGTCAGTATCCACCATCCAGGGGCATGTGCAAGAGCTGTATGTGGGCCTAATGCCAGGGTTTAGCCACATTTAGCCAGATCTAGGAATGAAACATATATAGAGGTAGAGGGGAAGAGGATCAGTTCCCTTGTGAATGGATAAGCGTAAAGAATGGCATCCAAAGAAAGGACACTTGTACTTACCGCACAGTAGCTGTTTCATGCGTGTCCTAGTTATCCGTCCTACATACTGAAGGCAGGGGCATCCTGCCTTATAACCCCAACCCAGCGGCATCAGAAAGCGACCGTAGGTCGCATGTGACGTCACTGGGCCAGGTCCCCCACATGACGCCGCGCATACTCGTGAGCACTGGATCAAAGGGCTGAGCTGCCCAAACCCAGCTCACTAAGAGCACAGAGGGAGCCAGAAACACCAGAGTCCACTGTGCTCCAGGAAGGCCTCACTTCCACCAAGGGGAACAGAAAGGGTGCCATGCCATCTAGTACCCCATGACCATGTTACATGCAGTATTGGAGCAAAATGTGTACAAATACAATGTCATAATAGTCCACTCCACCTCCACTCTTAAATCTTCCAGGGAGAAGGCCTTGACTCATTGCAGTCTTGAATTTATGTGAATACTTATTACTCAGTACACCTTGGATCTTGCTTCCCTTGATGGCGAAATTCAGAGGCTTAACACCCAGTATCAACATCTACTGGAGGTTACATCTTTCGCCACCAAGTGAAAAGAAGCCAAGGAACACCTTGAAATCATGAACATAGAAATTATTTTGAAAAAGCAGGGATATGCATACAGGTGATCTGGGAAATCGACGGGTCACAGGGGAGCCTATCAACCCCCCCTGCGAGCGGTGCTAATCCCGACCCATCTGAATCTGATTCATCACTCGCATCCTCTTTCTCTCAACCAGGCACACGATTCATGGGGCCCTCCACATCCAATTCAACACGGAAACAAACACGATTTGATGACAGATCCTCTCCCGCTGCACCTAAAAATGGTAAAAAAAACCTTGGCCAAACAAACCTCAGCACACACACAGGGGCATCTCAGATTCTGGAACACTCCACCTCGGGTAAAGATGCTACCCTCACTACTTCCTCCACGTCCTCGCATTTGCACAGTGTTATACCAAAGATACTTGGCTCACAATTGCTTAACCCCAAATCACTTTCAACTGATACTGATTTTTTTAGATTTAGCTCTACTGGACATTTCCAAACAACAACAAAACAAATTAGACACATTTGTAGGCAAACCATTGAAACCCCAAAAAAAGCCCACTCCTGTCCCAAGCACTTCAGAACCTCCCAATGGGAGCTCACAACTAAATATCATAAATCTCACCTCCACCACACTTACCCAAGACAAAATCTCAGTCCTACAGTTGGGACTGGGATTTTGCCGTCTTGATCCCTTGCGGGTCACTGATACGTTAAAAGATCTTTACCTCTTCGCACGCAACCTCACATTTTGGTTAATATTTGATAGTGACCGACAGAACACGAATCTTGAACTTGTAGAACTACTAGGCACTTTACCATGGATGAATTTCGTGCACTCAGAAATCTTATGCTTCTCTATGAGGAAGGCACCGTGGATGGGGCATCGGGCTCTGCCTCCGGTGAGCCTCCATCTGGGTGCCTCTGTTGCCACACTGGAGGCATGGCCCGCCCCCACCAGGTTCAAACTGAAATCGCGGAACTTACCTGATTTAATTACCTGCCCAACTATTTGGGCTTTTTTGCAACAGGCCATTGGGGACCTTAAGCAGCAGCAATGGGAGGCCTACACCCCCAATTTGACAGCCCAGCAATCCTTAGCTCTCAGACAATTACAAAAAAGAACAGATGTTGTGATCAAGCTATCTGATAAAGGTGGCAACTTCATTGTCATGACCCATAACCAATACCAAACGATGTGCCTGGACGTGTTACACAACACGGTATGGTACAAAGTCATTCCACAGACAGTGATAGAGGGATTTATTCATGAGTTTCGTGAACTATGTGCAGGGGCCTTTTGGGATGGTCTTATTGATCAAGACAGACTTAATTACTTGATTGTCAAACATCTTCGTACCCCGACATTTTATACCTTACCCATAAAAGCTTGACATGCCCTCCCAATAGATCCATTGTCTCTAGTATCGGTGCTCTCACTGACCATGGGAGCAAGTGTGTAGATAGCTTCCTGATGCCGCATGTATTGGGACTGATCCAATACTGTATACGCAACACCACAGATCTTTTGAAAGACCTGGAGGAGATCCAGGTCCCTTGAGACTCCCTGCTCATGGCAATAGACATTGAGGTCCTTTACTCGAGTATCCCCCATGAGCAGGATGTCTCGATGGCTGGATCCTTTCTCTGGGAACAAGACCACACAACATGGCCGCTGAATGAATTTATTCTCAAACTCCTTTATTTCATTCTGACCAGGAACTTTTTTAATTTCAATGAACAATATTATTTGCAAACCCAAGGGGTTGCAATGTCAACTTCATGCGCACCCTCATAGGCCAATCTCTATCTGGGCGGGTGGGAATGGAGTGTGTTTTTGGATGAGGAATATACCCAATTCCTGCCATATATTTTATTTTGGTACAGGTTTATCATGACCTATATTTGGTATGGACTGGCCCCCGTGGTTTATTGGAACAATTTATTGGAGTCCTTAATTCCAATGACTTGAACCTACACTGTACCTATTCTATTCATGGATCTGAGATATCATTTTTGGACCTGATGATTACAAGGATAAGGAGGGACATCTTGGTACTAACCTCTATCGAAAGCTTATGTCCGGCAACACACTCCTTCATGCCACCAGTGTGCATCCCAAACCCCTTGTGTGAAGCATTCCTTATGCACAATACCTTCGCCTTCGAAGGAATTGTTCAAAAGATGAGGACTTCTTTGCACAGGTCAACCTTCTACGAGAACGTCTGTTACAGAGGGGCTATTCGCGAACCAATCTTAGAAAGGCTTTTAATAAAAGATTGGCATGTACAATCATTTCTTTACTGTATAATCCTCCCAAATCTCGACTCTCTGATACTGTCAAAATAATTACCCCATGCTCAGCCCACCATAGCCAGCTAAGGGGTATTTTATCCAAGCATTGGCATCTCCTCACTGATCACCACATACTGAGGAAATATGTTAAACAATCCCCTGAACTATTTTTTCACCTCGCCAGATCACTGCGTGATCGGCTCATGTCTAGTCATTACCAGAAGAGGGGCCAGTCCGACCATGGGCGACGGGGAACAGCACCATGTGGGGGTTGTCCCCGCTGCCCATGGATTTTGGACCCAACCTCATAACATTTACCCAATGGGGAAACTTTTACCCCAAAATTTTCAGCTAACTGTAACACCACGGGAGTGATGATATGTGACTGTAAGGCAATTTACGTGGGAAAAACTACCATAGAGCTCCAGCAGCATATGGGTGACCATGTCTACTAATCTACAAATTGTAAACTTACCACCATAGGCCAACATATTGGCCTATATCATAGGTTTATTCCATATGCTGCCAAATTTCTAGCCTTGGAAGTAATACCTGCAATTATTTTGCAGCGTGAAACCCTCTGGATTGAGCGGTTGAGTGCCACTATCCCCCCAGGCCTCAATGAATCCAACTCTTACAAGCCTTTTTTGTGAAATTGTGTGGTGCCAGGTTTCCTCACCCCTCCCTGCTTCTGGCAACCCCCAGATCCAGGTATGAGCTGTTAATGGGGATGTATCTCATCCCTTGCCCCCAGCTGTCAATCCCAGCACTCCCTCTCCTCTCCCCCCCCCCCTTCATGTATGGCCCACACTTTATGCTGGCCTGGATAAGAGTGCCCATTAATCCTGCATCAAGATATTCTATCTATAGGCATAAGCTAGGTTTCCCCCTGTGGATCTACATATCCAAAATGTAGTAGTTAATTTGTTTGTTTACATGATAATTATGTCTGTACATGCTCAACTATTATGACATTGTATTTGTACACATTTTGCTCCATTACTGCATGTAATATGGTTTTGGGCCACTAGATGGCATGCCACTCTTTCTGTTCCCCTCGGCGGCAGCGAGGCCTCCCTGGAGCGTAGTGGGCTCTGGTTTTTCTGGCTCCCTCTGTGCTCTTACATGAGCTGGGTTTGGGCGGCTCCACCCTTTGATCCAGTGCTCGCAATCATGCGCGCACGCATCATCAATGCAGATGCGTCATGTGAGGGAACTGACCCAGTGACGTCACATGCGACCTACGGTTGCTTTCTGATGTCGCTGGGTTGGGGTTATAAGGCAGGATGCCCCTGCCTTCAGTGTGTAGGATGGATAACCAGGACACAAACAAAACAGCTGCTGTGCAGTAATTAGTCCTTTCTCTGGATGCCATTCTATACTCTTATCCATTTGCATGGGGACTGATCTTCTTCCCCTCTGCCTCTTTATATGTTTTATTCATAGATCTGGCTAATTGTGGCTAAACCCTGGCCTTGCACATGCCCCTGGATGGAGGATACTGACCAGCACCCATTTCAACCCTTATCCTCGGATCCTGTTTGTTTATTATAAGTGACACTACTTAGGTGCGTCGTTACCATGCCTCATGTGTATAATGTTGGCCCTTATCTTGATCCTATTTCACCCTCTGCCCCCCCTTTTACCCCATACCCATCCTGTCCTTTCACCCCTCATGCCCTTCCCCTCTCTTTCCCTTCCCCCACCTCTTTTTCCCCCTTCCCCCTCCTCTTTCCTTCCTCCTCCTCTCCTTTTCCCTTTTTCCCCACCCCTCCTTTTCTCCCCCCTCCCCCGCCCCCCTCTCCCTCCCGTTTTTTCCCCTTCCCCCCTTGCTCCCCCTCTGTTCCTCTTTCCCCCCTCCCTCTTTCCCCCCTCCCTCTTTCCCCTCCCCCTTTTTTCCTTGGCCCCCCCTTTCCCATCCCCCTTTTCTTATTCCTCCCCTTTTCCCCCCTCTTTTTTACCCACCTTTCTTTCTGCTCCAATTACCCTTTTTGTCTTTCCTTCCTTTCTTTTACCTTATTCATTTTCCCTTCCCTTTCTCCTCTTTTTCTTTCCTCTTCCTGCCCCCCATATTCTTTTCCTTCTCTCCTCCTATCCTTCCCCCCGGTTTTTCCCCCTCATGGGGTCCCCTTCCCCTCCTCCTCTGTCTGTTTTTCTCCCTTTACTAGGATCCTCCATTGTACAATCAATTATTATCATTATTACTATTACTTATTCAGATTATCTTACACACACCCCCTTGTGCGAAAAGGAACATTATTTTGGGTGCCACGCCCTTGTGGACTGGGATCATTGGTAAGTGGAGCATAGTGTTACCTTTTCCAATTTTTTCTGTACCCTCCTTGAGAAATAAAATGTACATATTAACTGTTATTCGTTATTCTCTAATGTATTAAATCACCATAGATGCTCTCCTGAGGAAGTGGCTATTGAATCCGCGAACCATGTAGAGAAATATAACATCAACATCTGTGGCACCATACCCTAATGCTCCCTCTTTTCAACAGGGGGTAATATGGAGCATGAATTAATTTTTTCACTGTACTACAATCATGGGAGTTTGTATCCCCAGTTTTTAATATGATGTACTAAATAAAAGCTTTTATATTTTTTATACCTCTTTGTATTATTACTGGTTACCTTTATGTACTATTTTGGTACCACAATAGTCCTTTAAATCCACTGTGTGGGGCAGTCGGTTGGGGACCGACCTATACCCCCACTTTCCTTCCACAATTGAATATTTGGATGAGGTACCTTACTACCCCTGTAGAGGCTTATGTAAAGTTTGAGGCATTTGAATTCTAGCTCTGTGATGTCATCATGGAGGAGTGGAAGAGGACTCCAGTGGCAGCCTGTGAAGCTCTGGTGAATTCCATGCACAAGAAGGTTAAGGCAGTGCTGGAAAATAATGGTGGCCACACAAAATATTGACACTTTGGGCCCAATTTGGACATTTTTACTTAGGGTGTACTCACTTTTGTTGCCAGTGGTTTAGACATTAATGGCTGTGAGTTATTTTGAGGGGGCAGCAAATTTACACTGTTATACAAGCTGTACACTCACTGCTTTATATTGTAGCAAAGTGTAATTTCTTCAGTGTTGTTGCATGAAAAGATATAATAAAATATTTACAAAAATGTGAGGGGTGTACTCACTTTTGTGAAATACTGTAGGTGGTCAACATCCAGGGTGAGTTTACATCCATGTGGGGCACTCTGTCTGAACACTGAATAAGTGGAGCACCGATCTTTATATTTTGCATTGGAGCATGAGCACTTTTTTTTACTATTGTGGGACATTTTATATAATACCGAATGTTTGATATTAAACTTTCTGATAAGATATAATAATTTGCACAAACTAAGCACGGTGATTGTTCATATACTTCTGATTTACAGTGACTCTGTTAGCTCACATTCCCACTTCTGCTGGCAATTGTTGCTGCTTATATTTGTATTTTTGTTTCTTTGGCGCTAAGTTATTTTGTTTTTTCAATTAAATAGTATTGTTTGTAAGCTTATTTTTGCATAGTGCTACATGACTGCACACCAGTGCACAAAGCAAGGTAAAGACATGGATGAACGAGTTAGGGGTAGAGGACACACAGAGTCCTGACCCTCAACACCTATGAGATAAATTAGAGCGGAGCCAGGCATTCTTATCCACAACAGTGCCTGACCTCACGAATGCGCTTCTGGAAGAATGGTCAAACATCCCATAGACACACTCCTAAACCTTGTGGACAGCCTTTCCAGAAGAGTTGAAGCTGTTATAGCTGCAAATAGTGGGCCAGCTCAATATTGAACCCTACGGAGCAAGACGGGAATGCTATTAAAGTTCATGTGCGTGTAAAGGCAGGCATCCCAATACTTTTGACAATATAATGTATATATACATGAAACAAAAAACACAATGAAAAAAATATATATACATATCCAAAAATCGAATTGAATTTGCTCCTATCAGAAAGAAATTAACAGACATCAATCCACATTTCCAATTTACCTAGGACAAAACTGTCTAAAAAGGGGGAAAAGCACAAGTTGCTTTCCAATCATAGATCCACTCAACTTCACATTGTAAGAGAATATTATTCCAATCTTCTCCTCTTTTATTTTGATGAACTCTGTCAAGGACTAGGAACTTGACTGGGGGCACACAGTATTTGTGTTCAACCTCAATGCGTCTTCCTAAGGGGCTATACATATCACCATTATTCT
The DNA here is from genome assembly GCA_018402905.1 of Glandirana rugosa. NCBI lineage: Eukaryota > Metazoa > Chordata > Amphibia > Anura > Ranidae > Glandirana > Glandirana rugosa. The sequence goes on from BLSH010501847.1 coordinate 230,885, forward strand.
TAGCCGCAATATGGTCCTATAATCTTTTCCACCATGGCCTTTGTGTCTTGTCCACATAGTAGGCACCACAGAGACACAGGAAAATGTAAATCACGTCAGCAGTATTACAGTTAACAAAATGCTTGGGAGTATGTTTTTTCCATTTTGTAATACATTCTGTAATACTAGCATTCTATCAGTCCATTTAAATGAACAATAATTGCATCGACCACAGCGAAAAGTATCACAGAGAGTATACAGCCCTCCCTTCTTTTCTCCTTTATATTCACTATGTACTAGTTAATTGCGAATAGAAGGAGCATGCCTAAAGGTAATTTGTGTTTTCTCTGATGCATATCTTCCAACTTTGTGGTCAGACTTAAGAAGGGTCCAGTGTTTGTTGATAATTTTATCATGCTGATTGGTGTACTGCATGATTATAAATAAACTATCAAACAAAAGTGAGGGAAGAATCGGATACATGTACCCATATAAAGAAATTTTCATTTTACCTAGCATGTATTCAGTATTTCTATGAGTATGTTATGTTGTGTATGTACACAAATACTGTATATTATTTCCTACTATTTATGGTTATATTAATTATATACCAGCCTAAATATATCATTTATACATTTTATTGTGGAAAATCACTAGAGATCTGTTCGCGTTTGTTATCATTTTTTTCATTTTCTGTTGACATTTTTTGATAATATTAAATTTATATACCACTTGTCCATATGTTGCTTTTTATGCAGATCATTAGGTGAACTGCTACATGCAGCCATGGCTAACTGCAACCCCTCCCCTATATAATATAGTCAACATTTCTTTTCCTGGGTTGCTCCAGAGTGGAAGATTCTCATTCCAATTTTTTTTTTACTTATGTTATTTTTAAATTTCTTAATTTTTATTTTAATATGTATATATTTTGTATTGATGCCAGGCACATCAGCATTTTTCTACTTTGCCATCATATTCTGTCTCCTTAATTCTGTTTTTTTATATATATAGTTTGGACACTGAAGGCATAGCTGCAGGGGGGGAGGGGGAACTTGCAACCCCTCCACAATGCAGGTAGAAGGGCAGGCAGCTGCAAATAAAATTTAGAATCCAGACGAGAGAAAAGAAATAGTAGGCGGTGAGCCTTGCTAGTGTAACCTCCTTCACCTCTTTCCTCCCTTCACCCCCCTCTATCCTCCTTCTTTTCCTCCTCCTCCTCCAAAAGGTTTAAAGGAGAACTCCGGGCAAACACTTTTTTGCATGCCCTTGCAGCTGCTGCTGCAGATCTCCTACCTTTACTGAACATGCCATCTATCTTAACTCAGCAGTTCCTCTGAAATAGCCTGGTAACTTTCAAATAAAACCATTACTTGCCAGTGATTTCCTGTTTGTAAGACCAGTGTAAGACCAGTGGCTGTTCCTCCTGTTCCCCCAGCCACCAGTCTTGCTACAGCCCATTTGTAGTTCTCTCCCTCGGGGAGGTAATTCAGTCCCTGCTTGTTGTGGTGGGTGGGACCGGCACTTACAGACCCCTGGTCTGTACCGGCCATTGGAGATGGTGTCCTCCTCCTCCTCTGCTCCCCGCCACCACTAATTCCCCTCCCGAAGCTATTCACCCCCCTCATCCTGTGTGTATTTCCGACCAGCCTGTCATGCGTTCATGCTTTCTCCTGCCAGCTGTTACTACTGCCCCTTGTCTTCTTGCATCCCCCCCTCACATGTTTCTCCAGGTCCTTATCACAAATTGCCACAGCTCACTGTCAACTAATCTCCTTTCCCTTGCTCCATTTACTGCCTGGCCATCAGATCACACAGTGAAGATATGCCAAGAGCTGAAAGTTCCCTGAGAGAATTTAACTCCATACACGCCAGGCAACAATGGAGGCAGGGAGTAGAGGATATCAGGGGAGGGATTGAGAAGCATGGCCACTGTAACAGCTGATAACACAGATAACACAGCTGGTAACACAGATATTGATTATCCTTATTGTTAACAGTGACCATCGCCAGGGACACACATGCTGCACAGACTTAGCCCTATAGCCCCTGTTCCCACTGACACAACCCAACTTTTACACTGACCTTCCCACACCCCACACAGACTGTGAGAAATTCTGTAAAATAACCAGCAAGCTTCAAGCAGTAGCTGCTGGCTGCTCAGCTCCCTCCCTAGCAGCTGTGGAGGTAAATCTATGTTTGCCTGTGACACGTCCACTGCCCTAATGGCACCATCCACTGCCTTAATGGCACCATCCTCTGCCCTACTGACACCATTCACTGCCATGCTGACACCATCCACTGCTCTACTGACACTGTTCTCTGCCCCACTGACACCGTCCACTGCCCTACTGATGCTGTCCACTTGTCAGGGCTGGGCTCAGCCCACCCTTCTCAGAGCTAGCTAGACTTTGCCTGTTTGACGTTCCCTTCTGGTTACTGGATTTAAGACCCTGCTCGGCTGACTCCCCTCCTGGCTCCTGACCCTGTATGCTGTTTGTTTGACCTAGCTGATCTCTGGACTCCTGTTTCACCGGCTTGCTCTGACTAACTGCTTTGGTTACTGAACCCTGGCTATGTTTTGAAAACATTTACTCTATTTATATAATTTTACCTTTTTATTAAAAAGTGTGATTTTACTGCACTTCTGTCTTGGTCTGATTCATTGTTCCTGACAGTAGGCGAAAGCCATGAATTTAGAAGATTCAGACAATCCATTTGCTGGTAATATTTTTTCCAGATTGGATGAGCAGGATCACCACATGGATCATTTTGCCATAGCGTTGCAGACGCTCCTGAATCGTACTGCTCACCTGGTTCCTCCTACGGTGGCTGTTCCAGCACAATCTGCATTGCAGGCTGTTCCTGCTGATGCTCAAGATTCTGTGCAGGCACCCGCCTCAAATATTACCTCTATAAGGAATATGTCTGGTCCCTCTCCGTTTCCCCAGCGATTTGGGGGTGATCCAGTTCAATGCAGAGGATTTCTAAACCAGGTTGGGATATACTTTGATATTCCCCATGGACAGAAGCAAAGTAGGCTTTGTGATTTCTTTGTTTTCTGACAGAGCCTTGGCCTGGGCAAAACCCCTAATTATTGGGAAATGCAAAAACCCATTGTCCAGAGTTACCCAGAGTTTGTGACCTCCTTTAAAAGGGTATTTGACATTCCCACACGCTCCGCTACTGCTGCCAAAAGCCTCATGTCCATCAAGCAGGGTACGAGAACAGTTGCTGATTATACCTTTGAATTCCGTACTTTGGCAGCAGAGGTCGCTTGGAACAATGAGGCTCTTGTGGCTGCTTTTTCTCATGGTCTCTCGGATAACATCAAAGATGAAAAAGCAGCCAGAGACATACCTATTGAGCTGAAGAAGTTGATCACGATTGCCATTCTCATTGACTTCCAGACTCCGAGAGAGACCTTCCTTTAAGGAGCACTTGCGGAAGCCTCCTGCATGTTTGGTTCTGAGCTTTGTAGTCCCACCCATGCAGTTGGGCTTCGCACATCTCCCTGCGGATGAAAGAGCCTTTAGGAGGAGGGAGAGATTGTTCCTTTATTGTGGCCAGGCAGGTCACTTTTTGAAGTCTTATCCTACCTGTCCAGGAAATGCCTGCACCTAAGGTCCTGTAGGGGATAGACCTTAGGTGGCATTGTTACGTCCCCAGTTATCCAGAAGGAAAAGCCCCTTTCTTGGTCTGAGTCATCCACCGAGATACAGGTTCTAACAGACTCTGGGGCTACAGGCCTGTGTCAAAGCACTTGATTCTGCTGCAGCTTCGGGCTACTCCACTTGCCATTGAGGATATTGATGGGAGACCTCTACAGCCTGCCCAGGTGACTTATGAAACTGCTCCATTGACCATGGCCATTGGGGCTCTTCACCATGAGATAATGCAATTCCAAGTGATTTCTTCTCCTCATTTTCCTGTGGTTATTGGTTATCCTTGGTTGCAGAGGCACAACCCCTCTTTTGATTGGCTTCATGCTGAGGTTCTTTCCTGGTTGACACAATGCAGTAAGACATGTTTTCATAAAGTGGCTAAGGTCTCATGTACCTCTTCACTCTCCTCCCTTCCGGGGCAATGCCGCAAATTTAGCAATGTCTTTGATAAAGGTCAAGACGGTAGTTTGCCTCCACACCGGTCATATGATTGCACAATTGACCTTCAACCTGTTGCCATATACCCTCGTGGCTGGGTTTACTCTTTGTCTGCCTTGGAGGATAAAGCCATGGAGGAGTATGTCACAGATGCACTTTTTCTGGAGGGTTCATCAGCAAATCTTCATCTCCTGCTGGTGCTGGCTTCATCTTTGTGAAAAAGAAGAGTGGCAAACTGAGACCTTGTATCGATTATCGGGGTCTCAATCACTTCACGATTAAGAATGCTTATCCGATTCCATTGATTACGGAGTTATTTGACTGCTTCAAGGGAGCAACTGTTTTCACGAAGCTTGATCTGAGAGAGGTATACAACCTCGTGAGGATCAAGGAGGGTGATGAGTGGAAAAGGCATTTAATACCAGGACAGGCCATTATAAATACCTCAAATGTAGTTTGGTTTTTGCAATGCTCCGGCAGCTTTTCAGTAGTTCATCAACCATGTCGTTCGAGATTTGTTGCAGCAATGGCTATTCTCATATATAGTTCAAGTCCCTAGAGAGCCACCACACAGATGTTTGCCGTGTGCTTCAGAGGCTGGGAGAAAATAACCTGTATTTTAAATTGGAGAAGTGCGAGTTCCATCGTGAACAGGTTAATTTCCTGGGTTATGTCATTTTCACTGTTGCTTTTTAGATGGACCCAGAGAAGCTATCAGCAGTTCTACATTGGCCCCGACCCATGGGTTTACAGCCACTAAAATGTTTTTTTGGCTTTGCCAATTATTATCGTAAGTTTATTCGTAACATCTCACCTCTGGTCAAGCCCCTGACTGATATGACCAGAAAGAACGGTAACCCACAGAATTGGTCTCTGGAGTCAATTAAGGCCTTTTAAAGTCTCACCCGCAGTCCAATGGGGTCGCCAAACGATCCAACCAGTCTTTGGAACAGTTTTACATTGCCATATTTCTGACCACCATAACAACTGGTCTGACCTGTTACCATGGGTGGAGTTTGCACACAAAAGTGTCGTCAATACCGCTTCACGATTGTCTCTGTTCATGGCGAATTCTGGTTTTCAACCAGCCATGTTGCCTGACTCATATGTTCCTCAGAGAATTCCTGCCTTGGAGGAGCATCTCCGTGGTCTTCGTTCTACTTGGGTACAGGTCCAGGAGTCTTTGTGATATGCCAATGATGGGTACAAACGCCATGCTGATGGCCTACCTGCGCCTTCTTACCAAGTTGGGGAGAAGGTCTGGCTGTCTTCTCACAACTTCAGACTCCGTGTTCCCTCACTGAAGCTTGCACCATGGTTTATTGGGCCTTTCTGTATCCTCCGCAAGATCAACCCAGTGGCTTACGATTTAGACCTACCTTCTAGTATGCAAATTTCTAATGTATTCCATGTATCCTTGTTAAAAACTTTGTTATGCAACCACGTTACCACCTTGGTACCACATCCTCATCCTGTTCAGCTTGAGAACCAAGAGTTTGAAATACAATCTATCATTGACTCCCATAGGGTCCGTGGGCGCATACAGTGCCTGGTTCATCGGAAAGGGCATGATCCAGAGTAGCGTTCTTGGGTCTCATCCTCAGACGTACATGCTCCTTTTCTCCTCCGTGCTTTCCATAGACATTTTCCCCTCAAGCCTAATGGCCCCTCGAGGGGGGGTCGTTAAGGAGGAGGTACTGTCAGGGCTGGGCTCAGCCTGCCCTTCTCAGAGCTAGCTGCTCAGCTGAGGGCTAATTGCTAGTCTCAGCTTCCACTATGTCTCACCTGATGACCAAATCCTGCTCATTAGCCAGCTCTCCTTGCTATATAAACTGCCTGGATCAAATCTCAGACGCCTTTGCCTGGTCAACATCTCTGAAGAAATCTCTTCTGTGTTTTCCTGTGAAAGACTTTGCCTGTTTGACGTTCCCTTCTGGTTCCTGCATTTAAGACCCTGCTCGGCTGACTCCCCTCCTGGCTCCTGACCCTGCATGCCGTTTGTTTGACCTCTCTGATCTCTGGACTCCTGTTTCACTGGCTTGCTCTGACTATCTGCTTTGGTTACCAAACCCTGGCTATGTTTTGACCATGCTTACTCTATTTATATATTTTTACTTTTTTATTAAAAAGTGTGATCTGCCCTACTGACACTGTCCACTGCCCTACTGACACCATCCACCGCATTACTGATACCATCCACTGCCCTACTAACACCATCCACTGCCCTACTGACACCGTCCACTGCCCTACTGACACCGTCCACTGCCCCACTTACATAGCCCACTGCCCCACTGACACCGTCCTCTGCCCTATGGATACCGTTCACTGCCCTACTTACACCATCCTCTGCCCTACTGACACCGTCTACTGCCTCACTGACACCGTCCTCTGCCCTACTGACACCGTCCTCTGCCCTACTGACACCGTCAACTGCCCTACTGACACCATCTACTGCCCTACTGACATGGTCCTCTGCCCTACTGACACCATTCACTGCCCATCAATTGTCCACTGACACCATCCACTGCAGTCCTTTTACCTTTCAGCCATATAAACCCACTCCACCTCATCCTGAACCAACCATCCCACCACACCCCCAGATCACTCCCTCACCCACTGGCCCATCACCCCCTCCTCTAGCCTCCTCTGTATTTTGCTGTGATTCAGTTTTATAAATGTTCCTCCTCCCACAGAATTGAGATCTTTCCAACAGCATTCAGTGCTTGTATGGTGTATATGAGCACATTCCTAGGCGCAACACAAAAAGAGAGAGCTGGGACATTCTTCTTTACATTGGTAATGAGAAAAAAAAACATAAAAATGCAGTGCTACTTTACTAATCAATAACATGGCAATAATGCTGGACCCCTCTAATGTATGGAAATCTCAATAAACTTCTAAATTACCACAATACCAATCTCTGTGATATGTAAATGCACATACAATACACATCAAACTGAAAATAAGACATAAAAAAATGAAACGTAGTAGGGATGGTGGAAACCCCTTCTATAGATATTTGTCATACACATTAACTAGGGCAATAATGCCAGTGATATGTAATTTCACATGTAATACACATCAAAATGAGACAAACTTCCAGTGCAACAACCTTTTAGTCTGAGGTTCCCACCATAATTGCACTTTGGGGATTTTTATTGTTTAGATTGTTACACTGAATTTTACATGTTTTAGTTACTATTACGATGTGAATTATTGCAGTTGCCAATGTAAAGCAGCATGTCCCGGCTCTCTCTTCTGTGGTGCGGCTAGGGATGTGCTCATATACACCATACTGAATGATGTTAAAAAGATCTCAAAGCTGCAGGAGGAGGAATATTTCTAATACTTAAAAACAGCAGAGTACAGTGGGTATAATATATAATTATGGGCATATGTCTACAGTTTGGTAATGATTAAATAAAGTATGTAAGAGCAATATGTTTATCTCCTGTTAGAGATGGTATGTGAAGGTAGCAGCCTCAGCCAGTAACAGAAAACTTAAAGGAGCGAGAATTCAATATTTAATGAAAGTAGACTACATAGAATCAACTAAACATTGTGCATAAGCATGCTTTACATTTATAAGAATTTAACCTCACTCTGTCTGTTATGCTTAACAGTGTGCCTGGAGAATGAGGGGCATAATTTATGTTGAAGTGGGAGAGTTCACATTTAACATGTACAGACCTAGTGTACCCACCCACATTTACAGAATTTCCCAAAGGATCAAGGGAAATGTGGTTCATTTTCGTGTAGAGAGAGAAAGAAGAGGATATGATGAAATCCCTACTGTAACGCCTCCTTGGAAGAAAAGGTGCTGATATCTTTTTAATTAGAGAGCTGACTTCCTGAGGTAGCGAAGTTACTGACAAAGCCCTGCTCTTCTTCTTCTTCCCAGGTGCAGAGCGTCCATTTCCACCTCCTCCCTTACTGTATTTATTCCAGACCTATTATACCTCTACCAAAAATATTAGTCCTGCAATCCACCTTCAAGTACATCATTCGCTTTTATAGCATCTAACAAAAGTGAGTACACCCCTCACATTTTTGTAAATATTTTATTATACCTTTTCATGTCACAACACTGAAGAAATTACACTTTGCTACAATGTAAAGCAGTGAGTGTACAGCTTGTATAACAGTGTAAATTTGCTGTCCCCTCAAAATAACTCAACACACAGCCATTAATATCTAAGCCGCTGGCAACAAAAGTGAGTAGACCCCAAAGTGAAAATGTCCACATTGGGTACAAAGTGTCAATATTTTGTGTGGCCACCATTATTTTCCAGCACTGCCTTAATCCTCTTGAGCATTGAGTTTACCAGAGCTTCACAGGTTGCCATCGGAGTCCTTTTACACTCCTCCAAGAGGACATCACGGAGCTGGTGGATGTTAAAAACCTTGCGCTCCTCCACCTTTCGTTTTAGGATGCCCCATAGATGCTCAATAGGGTTTAGGTCTGGAGACATACTTGGCCAGTGAATCACCTTTACCCTCAGCTTTTTTTTAGCAAGGCAGTGGTCGTTTTGGAGGTGTGTTTGGGGTTGTTACCATGTTGGAATGCTGCCCTGCGGCCCAGTCTCCTAAGGGAGGGGATCATGCTCTGCTTCAATATGTCACAGTACATGTGGCATTCATGGTTCCCTCGATGAACTGTAGCGCCCCAGTGCCAGCAACACTCATGCAGCCCCAGACTATGACACTCCCATCACCATTCTTGACTGTAGGCAAGACACACTTGTCTTTGTACTCCTCCCCTGGTTGCCGCCACACATGCTTGACACCATCTTAACCAAATACGTTTATCTTGGTCTTATCATACCACAGAACATGGTTACAGTAACCTATGTCCTTATCTGATTGTCTTCAGCAAACTGTTTGCAGGCTTTCTTGTGCATCATCTTTAGAAGAGGCTTCCTTCTGGGACGACAGCCATGCAGACCAACTTGATGCAGTGTGCGGCGTATGGTCTGAGCACTGGCAGGTTAACCCCCTACCCCTTCAACCTCTGCAGCAATGCTTACAGCACTCATATATCTATTCCCAAAGACAACCTCTGGATATGACGCTGAGCATGCACACTCAACTTCTTTGGTCAACCATGGCGAGGCCTGTTCTGAGTGGAACCTGTAATGTTAAACCGCTGTATGGTCTTGGTCACCGTGCTGCAGCTCAGTTTCAGGGTCTTGGCAATCTTCTTATAGCCTAGGCCATCTTTATATAAAGCAACAATTCTTTTTTTCAGATCCTCAGAGAGTTCTTTGCCATGAGGTGTCATGTTGAACTTCCAGTGACCAGCATGAGAGAGTGAGAGCGATAACACAAAATTTAACACACCTGCTCCCTATTCACAACTGAGACCTTGTAACACTAACGAGTCACATGACACCGGGTAGTGAAAATGGCTAATTGGGGCCAGTTTGGACATTTTCACTTAGGGGTGTACTCACTTTTGTTGCCAGTGGTTTAGACATTAATGGCTGTGCATTGAGTTCTTTTGAGCGGACAGCAAATTTACATTGTTATACAAGCTGTACACTCACTATGTTATATTGTAGCAAAGTGTCATTTCTTCAGTGTTGTCAAATGAAAAGATATAATAAAATATTTACAAAAATGTGAGGGGTGTACTCATTTTTGTGAGATACTGTATCTGTTCTCTTTCTTAAACTGCCATTCTACAATGAAACAAAGGCAGTCTGTAGCCTGATATCTGCTGTCATAGACTAGGGGTTCTGTTTTGTGGCAGGTTGCAGAGGAATCCAGCCACTTATAATTTGCTGTATCTGATGAGATGCTCTTCATAAATGTCATAATATGCTGGGTAAGCAAAAGAATAGTGGCAGCGAGAAGCTCTGGATGCACTGACTTTAATCTGTGTCCATCCTGGCTTCCGCAGATTCAGTGAGAGACATTGATCCCTCCACAAAGCTCCCTCATACTACCTGCTCATCCCGGTGCTGAAATTGGGCTGTTCAGTCACGGCAGATTAGAGCTGCCAGGAGACGCACACCTGCACCAGCCGCTGCTGCCATTTTCTTGGCCTTGGGCCTGCCACCGAGGACCGGAGCTCGCCTCATCCCCTGACCTACAGGACAGCAGAGACATCTCCGGCGTAGATTGGAGACAAAATGCCATGGCGCAGACCGTACTGCGGGCACCAAAAAAGACAGACCTCAGCCTAAATCCAGGGTGCAGTGGCCATCTTGCTACACCCGGCGGTATGACCTCCAGACCCTCCAGACTATCATTGAACTGGCCTCCCCCTGTGACAGACACTGGCCTCCCACTGTGACAGCGGCCTCCTGCCGCATACTGCTGAACAGTTCCACAGACATAACAGCAGAGAACAGCTGACTTTTCACCTGACTGGCTGCCATCTTACTTCACCCAACAGGCTTCCACGGCCCCCCACAGCTCCCTAAGTACCCGCACCAAGGCCCCACTCCGCCCACAGAACATTGAGGCCTGCAGGACTAAAACTTCAGTGGGGACCAATAAAAGGAACATATCCCTATCTGCAAAACAGCTGGTGATTGCGGGCCAGGGCCCAAAGCCACAATTGACAGCCACCTTGCTACACCTTACAGCTGCACCTTACATAACTTCTGTTATCCCTGACTCTCCATATACCTAAATTGTACCAGGCACAATGACCTGCTGCTAACGGCTACACTACCACCCTAACTTCCCACAAACAAACAAGAAAAAAAATAAACATTCAGGGGGGGCGTGTCATGGACACTGTAGAAGACGGCAGCATAACTCCCTTGACTCGCTACCCCGCAGCCCTACATTATTCCGGAACACATCTCCCTCATCATGGGGAAATCCAATCGCGACAGATCTCCTGAACGCTCCAGGTCACCTAGGACTGACAGCAAGCAGCTCAGCGGGAACATCCCAGTGATGTTCTGCACTAGATCCCACTCACAAGATATGGCCTCCAACATGCGGGCCTCGGATTCCAGCAGTGAGGTAAACACAAGTCACAGCTCCTCACAGCACCATAGCCCACAACAGAAACACCCCATCACCTCTTCAACTCTTAGCATAGATGATCTGAAAGTGGTGGCCGTGGACATTAAAAACACCCTGTCAGCGGCTATTGCAGATCTCAGACTAGATATGCAAGCCGTAGCAGCGCGACTTGAAGAGGTGGAAGACACCACTGACCGCCATGAGACAGCCATTAACACACAAAGGCGCACACTGTCCTCTCATACCCAGCAGCTAAGAGAAATGCACAGACGTTTAGAAGACCTCGACAACAGAGGTCGTAGACATAACATTAGGATGAGAGGCCTACCTAAGACAGTAGACCCAGATCACCTTAACCAAGCCACCACCTCCATATTCAACAATCTCCTAGGGAGACCATCAGACAGGCCAATAGACTTTGAATGCCTCCATCAGGCACTCCGTCCCAGAGGAAGAGAAACCGACCCCCCTCGAGATGTCATAGGACTTCAAACTTAAAGAGGAAATCATGCGCCAGGCGTGACTGCGAGGCAGTCTACACCACAATGGCTTTGAAATGAAACTATATCATGACCTATCCCAGATAACTCTCCAAAAGTGCAAATCTCTACGCCCCTTTGGGCACTTTAAGACAGAGAAATCTACCTTACAGATGGAAATTCCTTTTTTGTTTACAAGCGGGCACGGGAACCAGAATCACATACCTGTGACACCCAGAAGACGTCCACTCTTTTTGCTCAACACTGGGCATCCCACCAGTCGAAATCCTGGATTGGCATCTCGACCAACAACACCCACCCCTGCAACAAGAAGAGCCAATGGAGACACACCACCGAGAGAGCCCACAGTCATACAGAAGATGCTGCCCCTCTCCTCACTCACCATCGGCCTTCAGGAAGAGATAGTGTGCCGGCTTCCCCGGCCCACAGAAGAGCCAGGAGAGACTAAATTCGACCACATCAACTTTCACATACGCACCATCCACTTATATAAGCTATTAATATGCACCTACGCCCTTTTTTTCTTAACTTTCTAACTTTTTTAACTCTGACCCAAAGGATCAACGCAATCAACACCGCCCTCTGCTATAGAGACTTTACAACATACCTCCTCCAACTCAATATCAATTCTGTCAAGTTACCTTGCTTTGCCTCCACCTATTATGGTTACAACATAGTGATACGAACTCTACTCATCATACCACATGGCCATCCTACCACAATAGCAGAGATCCCCTCCCATCCGGGACATTATCAAAGACTGGTTTGGTTGGCACACAACGCCACCCCCTTTACTTAAACAAGGACTATGAACACCAGCCACATGAAGAGACTGGCCTGAACAACATTATGCTGATACAGCCACCTAGTGACGTACGCCTGCTCAGAGATGTTAACCTCTCTTCTTTTCCTCTGCATTGATCATATCAGTTAAAGCACTTAATAACAGTATGTCCGTACATTATCAATATCTTGTTAATATACCAGGACCTGTAAACCTTAAACTGGAGTCCTCCTATTTTGATAAGATATAATGAGCCTGAATAATGGACACTTCATAGATGGTAAGATCATTCTCTATAATTCCATCAGAAAGAATTGTCGAACTGCGCACCGCCACAAATTACCGTACAGGTACACTTTTAACCTCCCACATCACTATGCTCACATAGTGAGCAATCCACCTACCACACAAACAAATCGCTTTGTAAATCCTCACAGAAGAGACACAAGACATTAGATGCCACAACCCCTCTAATAGAGAGGCAAGGTTGACATGTTTGACCATATAGCTATGGTAATGTTATCTCAGTTCAGTTAAAAATTGTTGCTCTTAAGTGTGTGGCCTGGGCCACCGCTTCTGACTATAACCCAGCGCACCCTAATTACCCCATTTAGCAACCACTATCAAAACCCCTTGAACCCAAATCCCTTCCGCTAATTCTTGGCTGAATTAAGAAACGGAAGGTCTTGTGTGGGCATCGGTGTCCTGGGACACATATGATTTTACAATACAAACATCCCTGTTGGATGGAGTTCAATTGGACTTAAACTTTATGCAATACTGGATAAATGACTATACTCTGATCTTATGTGCAGATGTTCTATGAATCTTGTTCTACCTGTAACCTTAAGAAAAGTTCTGGACCCGCATTGGTATACATCGAAAAATGCATTTACTGCACATAGGTCATACATCTCACTCCTCTCTATAGGCTCACACTACACACATACAATAAAGCCGTTCCCCCTCTAACACTAGACATACCACGCTCCAAACCTAACCATACTATTGAATCTCACCGCTGTCATGGCCCTATCACACTGCTACAAATACAAATATTAATCCCCACTACAATACGGAATTCACTCTCCAACCTTTCAATGTATCCCCAACAATCATTCTTACTACTCTTCAGCTCCTTACCATTTCCACTAACATGTCTAGATGTACTCTACGGGTAGAGTAGACATACACCACAACCTACATCAACCCTCTTTAACAGTACACAAAACCTTCTTCTTCATTCCTAATACCCCCTATAACAGCACAGCTTGTATCCTTGTGCTGACCCACATCGACAAACACCATCTCTTAGGTAAGATAGCTGGCCTATCCTAGACGTCAATCTACCTCCTCCCACATATAACCAATCTAATCTCCCCTGACGCACCTCCCTAATCCCCTAAGTGAAACCACTACACCTTTGATAGTAAGATCGTGCAATGTCCAACCAACACTCCAACCCCACAAATGCTAAATTTAAATTACTCTCCCTTAATGTGAAAGGACTAAATTTACCTGAAAAAAGATCAAAACTCCTATTATACTTACGGAAAACCAAAGCAGACATAATCCTCCTTCTGGAAATGCACTTCAGAACCGACTGTATCCCCAAATTAACAAATAAGGATTTCCCAAAAGCCTACCATGCATCTAACCCACTAGCAAAATTAAAAGGAGTCTCTATCTTAATTTCCAGACACTTACCCTTAGAAATTACAGAGTCAATCCTAGATGAGAATGGGCGCTTGGCATTCATCAAGGGCAAACTATGGAACAGACCGTTAACGATCGCAAACATATAACGTACAAATTCAGCCCAAGTAAACTTTTTTCATGAAATATCCTTGATTCTGTCACGTACCTGGTGGTCGAGTCTGACTTATGCAGGGGACAACCTCTCTTACGGCCCTGGTTCGCGAACCCCTGATAGTGTAGACAGGGAGCTCGGGAGCACAGGGGAGCACGAGGGCTGGACGTGGTCGCTGGTGGTGGGTGCAGGTCCGCTGAAGCTCGTGCTTGGCAGAAGCGTAGTGGTGCAGTCCGGGTCGGCAACGTGCTGGCAAAGCGGTACAGAAGGATGAGACAGGCGGATGGTCGGGATGCAGGCAGGGTCGGCAACGTGCGGGCAGCGGAAGTACACGGGATCAGGCAGAAGAGGGGTCGTAGACAAGCTGGAGGTCGGGGCAGGCAGAAAGCAAACAAAGTCCAAAGATAGCCGGGGTCACAGATGCAGGAAGTCACTTCAGAGCAGATACAGGTCACGGTAACGTTATAGATCGAACAACACTTGCTACAGGAAACAGGAAGTTTAAATAGAGCTGCTTCTCAGCAACTCAGAGGGAACCACACCCAGATGCAATTAACCCTTATCACACTCTTCTTCTAACAGATTCTCTCCTCCTTCCAAGAGGGGATACTGATGATGGGAGGAGACTTTAACGTCACCTTAAACCCACTAGAGGACACATCATCAGGGACATCCTCCCTCACATACAAAGCCCTTAAACAAATCAAAACTCAAATCCAAGACTTATTGCTACATGACACCTGGCTCGTCCTATACCCTAGAGTCAAAGACTATACATTTTACTCTATCCCCCATGATAAATACTCTAGGATAGACTACATCCTTCTTTCCCAAAAAGAGCTTCCCTTCTTATCAGAGGCCTCCATTGAACCTAAATTCCTGTCGGATCATCTGACCCTCCCAGAGCACATCCATGTTAATAATATATGGAAACTGAACACCTGGCTACTATTGGACCCTGTGAAAAATCAATAAACGCGTTAAAGAGTTCTTTTAAATAAACAATACCCCCGATACATCCCATCTGACCCAATGGGAATCACATAAGTGTGTCTTGAGAGGCATACTGATTAAATTAGAAACATTGCTCAAATGCTCTAAACAAGAGGCAGTTACCACACTACTGCAACAAATACAAAAACTGGACAAAACACACAAACTCACAAAAGCATACAGAACCTTGATGATACTAGGACAAGCCAGAGAACACTTACGTGAGGAAGTGGGCAAAAAACTTAGGAGGAACTTTGTACTCTCCCAAAAGCTCTTCTATGAGCACAGTGATAAAAGCGGCAAACTCCTAGCCAAAGCCCTACAGCCAAAAAAGCCAACAACACAATTAGATCTATTTGCACGCCAAATGAAAAGAAATTAACCAACAGCAATGATATTGCGAACCAGTTTGCACATTATGACGCTGAGTTATATAATCTACCCCCTGAACAAAAACCAAAAGCAGAGAGCAGACAACGCAATACGGTCATTGCGGATTTTTTCTCCCAACATAGCCAATATCTCAACAACAAGCATCAGAAATAAATGGCCCCATCACCCCCACAGAATTCATTACAGCTATTAACCACTTCAATACAGGACGTTTATACCCCCTTCCTGCCCAGACCAATTTTCAGCTTTCAGCGCTCTCACACTTTGAATGACAATTACTCTCTCGTGCTACACTGTACCCAAACACATTTTTTATAATTTTTTTCACACAAATAGAGCTTTCTTTTGGTGGTATTTAAGAACCTCTGGGTTTTTTATTTTTTGTGACATAAGTGAAAAAATTGCAAAAATTTTGAGAAAAAACACTTTTTTTTAGTTTCTGTGATAAAATTTTGCAAATAACTAATTTTTGTTCATAAATTTGGGCCAAAACCTATACTGCTACCTATGTTTGGTAAAAATAACCCAAAAAAAATATTATTTGGTCTGTGTGAAAGTTATAGAGTCTACAAGCTATGGTGCCAATCATTGAAAATTGATCACACCTGATGCACTGATGGCCTATCTCATTTCTTGAGGCCCTGAAATGTCAGGAGAGTAAAAAAAAAAAACAAATGACCCATTTTGAAAATTAGACATTCCAAGGTATTTAGTAAGAGGCATGTCGAGTTTTTTGAAGTTGTACTTTTTTCCCACAATTCTTGGGAAAATTAAGAAATTATTTTTTTTTTGCACAAAATTGTCATAACAACAAGTTATTTCTCACATATGCATACTTCCAATTACACCCCAAAATACATTCTGCTACTCGCCCCGAGTATGGCGATACCACATGTGTGAGACTTTTTCACAGCCTGGCTGCATAGAGAGGTCCAACATGCAGGGAGCACCGTCATGCATTCTAGGAGCAGAATTTTCACATCTAATTTCCTAATGACCTATTACACTTTTGAAGGCCCTGGAGCACCAGGACAATGGAATTACATACAAAATGACCCCATTTTGGAAAGCAAACACCCCACGTATATTCCATGAGGCATTATGAGTCTTTTGAATGGTTCATTTTTTTCCACAAGTCTTCGAAAAACGTGGAAAGAAAATGAAAACTCTTTTATTTTTACACAAAGTGGTTAATTTATAAGATATTTAGAACACATAGCATGCACATAGCAAAAATGACCCCCCAAAATATATTCTGCTACTTGTCCCGAGTATCCAATACCACATGTGTGAGACTTTTACACAGCCTGGCCACATAGAGAGGCCCAACATGCAGAGAGCACCATCAGGCGTTCTAGGAGCAGAAATTTCACATAAAATTTCATTCATACCTATCACAATTTTGAAGGCCCCGGAGCACCAGGACAGTGGAATTACCCACAAAATGACCCCATTTTGGAAAGCAAAAACCCAAAGAATATTCTATGAGGCATGGGCTGCAGATAGGTACTCGGGTACTCTAATGGGCTGCAGATAGGTACTCAGGTATTCTGATGGGCTGCAGATAGGTACTTGGGTACTTTTATGGGCTGGAGACAGGTACTCGGGTAATCTGGTGGATTGTAAAAGGTACTTGGGTACTCTGATGGGCTGCAGATAGGTACTCAGTTACTCAAATGGGTTGGCGACAGGTACTCGGGTAATCTGAAGTGCAGGTGACAGGCACTCGGGTACTCTGATGGGCTGGTGACAGGTACTCGGGTACTCAGGTGGGCAGGTGACAGGTACTCGGGTACTCAGGTGGGCAGGTGACAGGTACCCGGGTACGCTGATGGGCTGGTGACAGGTACTTGGGTACTCAGATGGGCAGGTGACAGGTACTCTGGTAGGCTGATGGTCTGGTGACAGGTACTCGGGTACTCTAATGGGCAGGTGACAGGTACTCGGGTACTTTTCTGGGCTGGTTACAAGTACTTGGGTACTCAGATGGGATGGTGTACAGGTACTCTGGTACGCTGATTGGCTAGTGACAGGTACTCTGGTACTCTGATGGGCAGGTGACAGGTACTCGGGTACTCTGATGGTCTGGTGACAGGTACTCGGGTACTTTGATGGGTTGGTGAAAGGTACTTGGGTACTTTGATGGGTTGGTGACAGGTACTCGGGTACTCTGATGGGATGGTGACAGGTACTCGGGTACTCTGATGGACAGGTGACAGGTACTCGGGTACTCAGATGGGCAGGTGACAGGTACTCGGGTACTCTGATGGACAGGTGACAGGTACTCGGGTACTCTGATGGACAGGTGACAGGTACTTGGGTACTTTGATAGACAGGTGACAGGTACTCGGGTACTTTGATGGACAGGTAACAGGTACTTGGGTACTCTGATGGGCTGGTGATGGGTACTCGAGTACTTTGATGGACAGGTAACAGGTACTCGGGTACTCTGATGGACAGGTGACAGGTACTCGAGTACTTTGATGGACAGGTGACAGGTACTCTGATGGGCTGTGTCAGGTACTTTGATGGAGTGGTGACAGGTCCTCTTTATTGGGGGGTGATCAGTGTGCTTGGTGTACAGTAGGTAGTAACAAGCTTTTACTGCAATCTCCCTCTCACACACAATCGGTGTGTGACAGGGAGAACCGCGGTAACAGCTCATTACTGCGGTTTGTTTACATCACATGACCGGCTGGGATTAACACAGCCACAATTCTATTGGCTCTTTACACTGATCAGAGCTGGGCTTTGTCTGAGGGACAAGCCTCAGCCCCGATCGCCGCGCTGCGCACCCCCCAGGGGCGCGCACGAGCGGCGTGCATGGGAAGATCAGTAGAGACCGGCTGTGATTGGACACAGCCGGTCACGTGGTAAAGAACCAATTTTATTGGCTCTTTACCCCAATCGGGGGGGACACGACCCCCCGGCAGATGATCGATCCTTGATCGCCCCTCTGCAGGCCCCCAGGGGCCCGCAGTAGTGGTGAGAAGCGGCCAACGTCATATGACGTCGGCCCGGATCGACGAGAGGTTCCTGCCGACGTAATTTCACAATGACTCGTAAGGAACTGGTTAAAAAAGATGAAAACAGGCAAAAGTCCCGGACCAGATGGCTTTTGTATGTCCTATTATATAACTTTCCAAAACTCTGATTGATCCTTTCCTAAGAGCATTTAATCAATTGGACCAATCTGACACTTCTTCGCATAACCTTTTAGAAGCCCACATATGTGTCATTACAAAACCGGGGAAAAACCATGAACTATCTTCAAACTACAGACCAATCTCACTTTTAAACACAGATTTGAAAAATCCTAGCCAATCGCCTACTCCCTCTAGTCACAAAATTAGTATCAAAGGACCAAGTGGGCTTTGTACCTGGCATAGAAGCCAGAGATAATACTTTAAAAACTCTGAATATCCACCACTGGCTCACCAAAAACCAACACCCAGTTTCCTCTTGTCAATCGGCACAGAAAAGGCATTTGACAGGTTAGCCTGGGATCTCGCTGCTGTACTAGAAAAAGATAGGCATAGGCACTTGACTACTAAACTTCATATTATCCTTGTACAGAAATCCCAAAGCGAGGGTCCGCACCAATGGCCTACTGTCAAACTCCTTTTCTAAAAAAAAACGGCACGCGTCAGCGTTGTCCCTTGTCTCCCATACTATTTACCCTCACTCTAGAACCATTGTTACG
Organism: Glandirana rugosa; assembly: GCA_018402905.1. NCBI lineage: Eukaryota > Metazoa > Chordata > Amphibia > Anura > Ranidae > Glandirana > Glandirana rugosa. The sequence goes on from BLSH010501847.1 coordinate 250,134, forward strand.
CAAACTGAGAGACAATGCTGACATCCACAGAATCACTATTTCAAACAAACAATACAAAATGGCAGCGTACACAGACAATATTCTGTTATACCTATCTGACTCTTACATATCAATACCAAATCTTCTTAAGGAATTTAGGCTATTCCAGTTTATCTCCCATTTCAAAATTAATTTTACCAAATCACATGCTTTAAATATCACACTTACGGACTCTCAAGTCATAGACTGCAAACAAAATTTTCCTTTCAATTGGAACACTAAAACAATAACATACTTAGGGATCCAATTACTCAAAAAACTATCAATCCTTTACACCACAAACTACCTCCCCCTCCTAAAAAAAAATGCTGAGGATTTAAAACATTGGAATAATGCTCACTTCTCATGGTTTGGCAGAACAGCCTTAATTAAAATGAACATCTTACCATGCATACTCTATCTATTACAAACATTAACCATCAAACTCCCTAACGCCTTTTTCCAATCACTTAAAACACAGTGCCGGGCCTTTCTTTGGAACTACAAAAGCCCTAGAATTAAATATGCCCAAATAGTAAAACCAAAATCCAAAGGAGGCATAGGTTTGCCCAATATACACTACTATTAATTGTCCTGCCACCTACAACGAATCCTGGACTGGCACGTTCATGACCACTTAAAAGAGTGGATAACTCTGGAAAACTCCTTCTCTGAGATACTCATATGCCAAGTCCCTTGGATGCAAAAAACACACGTTCCAACAGAGTTAACGTCCCATCCCATCACAGGCCCAACACTGGAGTGCTTCACTTTGTCCTGTCGAAAATTCAAAATATCAAACATCCCAGGCCCCCTAACACCAATCCTAATGAACCCGGACTTTCCTCCAGGATTATACCTTCGCCCCTACATGACAAACATTCCATAACTGGACTACGTCTGCATCACACCCTAGAGGGTGGCAAATTCCTCAGCCCAGAAGGAATAAATACACTTCTTGCTAACCCAAAACTGGACTTCTTAGGTCACATGCAAATCAGACACTTCATTAGGTCTATTCAAACCAAGACCGACCTGGTAAATACACTAACCCCCTTTGAAAATCTTTGCATAAACAAAAAACACCAAAAACACATGTCATCTTTAGAGTTGAGCAGACACCTAGATGTTCGGGTTCAAGGGTTCGGCCGAACTTCGCAAAAAAAGTCCGGGTTCGGTACCGAACTTGACCCAAACTTTACCCCGGAACCTGAACCCTATTGAAGTCAATGGGGACCCAAAATTTTCGGCACAAAAATGGCTGTAAAAAAGTCCTGGCAAATGCTAGAGGGCTGCAAAAGGACGTAAAATGGGGGTAAGAGTAGGACAAGTGCCCTACAAAAAAATGGGTATAAGGAAAATAACTTAAAATCAAATAAAAAAATTAAAATGGGAAGGGGGGGTGGATGTGGGGTAGGAGCCTAGAGGTTGACTAGGCCGTGACCATGGCAGTGTAGGTGATGATTTTAGAACAATAACCTGTCCCTTACAGCAACAGCAGGAACCTGACCATATAGGAGTAGGCGATGATTTTAGAACAATAATCTGTCCCTTACAGCAACAGCAGGAACCTGACCATATAGGAGTAGGCAATGATTTTAGAACAATAATCTGTCCCTTACAGCAACAGCAGGAACCTGACCCTATAGGAGTAGGGAATGATTTTAGAACAATAATCTGTCCCTTACAGCAACAGCAGGAACCTGACCCTATAAGAGTAGGCGATGATTTTAGAACAATAATCTGTCCCTACAGCAACAGCAGGAACCTGACCCTATAGGAGTAGGCGATGACTTTAGAACAATCATCTGTCCCTTACAGCAACAGCAGGAACCTGACCCTTTGGGAGTAGGCAATGATTTTTGAACAATAATCTGTCCCTTACAGCAACAGCAGGAACCTGACCCTATAGAACTAGGAGATGATTTTAGAACAATAATCTGTCCCTCAAAGCAGTAGACTGTACCTAGTTCAGAATCAGATCGTTCTGTAATGCAGGATGAGATCTGCAATCTGTCCCTCAAAACAGTAGTAGTAGTAATCTCTACCTAGTCCAGAATCAGATCGTTTTGTAATGCAGGTTGAGATCTGCAATCTGTCCCTCAAAGCAGTTGTCACGTACCTGATGGTGGAGTCTGGCTTATGCAGAAGGCAACCTCTTTTACGGCCCTGGTTCCAGAACCCCTGATAGAGCAGACAGGGAGCGCTGGAGCACAGGGGAGCACAAGGGCTGGATAGGACACTTGTGATGGTAAGATGCCGTACAGAAGGTCGTGCAAGATGGAAGAGTAGTGAGACAGGCTGAGCAGAGCAGTACAGGATGAGCAGGCAGTCGGGTGGTCGGGTGCAGGCAGGGTCGTTAACAGGCAGGCAGATTGAAGTACACAGAGATCAGACAGAAGAGTGGTCGTAGGCAAGCCGGGGGTCGGTGCAGGCGAAGTTCAAGCAGATGCGGGTTCAGGCCGGGTCACGGCCAATTGGTGGTCGTGACAGAGTTCCAGCACTGTTAGACGCTGCTGTACTGGAATGAAGAGTTTATCCCGGAACCACCACAGGCCATCTTTCAGTGTCAGCCTGGAATCAGGAGACATGGTTGATCCCACCAGGGACCGCTTAACTCGAGCCAGCAAATCCTCCTGCAGTAGCAAGAAGCTCCGGGGCGGGAGGATGGTATCAGGTGGCGTGGAGTCGCCAGGCTCACTGAACATCCTGGACAGAGCGTCCGGCTTCACGTTCTTCGACCCGGGCCTGTAAGTGATATGCAGGTTAAAATGAGAGAAAAATAGGGCCCATCGTGCCTGGCATGGTCTCAGCCTTTTAGCAGTGCGCAGATACTCTAGGTTCTTATGGTCAGTGAATACCATGACAGGGTGTAAGGCTCCTTCCAGAAAATACCGCCATTCCTCCAGGGCGGATTTGATTGCCAGAAGTTCCCGGTCTCCCACATCATAATTCTTTTCTGGTGCTGTGAGCTTGCGGGAGAAGAAAGCAATGGGGGAAGTGAGGCCTTGGGACCCCGTCTCTGGGATAGAACTGCTCCCACTGCTGTCTCAGAAGCGTCCACCTCCAGAGTATAAGGCAGAGCCAAATCTGGGTGTTTGAGAACAGGGGCCGTGGTAAACAGTTCCTTGAGTTTCTGGAAGGCCATTTGGGCCTCGGGGGACCAATGGAAACGGGAGCCCTGTTTAGTGAGTTGGGTAATGGGTGCGATCAAGAGCGACTTCAGGAACTTAATATGTACAGTCTGGAGGAAAGAAGGGAGAGGGGAGACATGATTGAAACCTTTAAATACATCAAAGGGGTGAATAAGGTTCAGGAGGGCAGTCTTTTCAATATGAAACCAAAATCAAGAACACGGGGACATGACCTCAAACTAACTGGGGGGAAGTTCAAAACTAATCTTAGAAAGTATTATTTTACTGAAAGGGTGGTTGATGATTGGAATAAACTACCAACAGAGGTTGTGAGACAGTCAACAGTAAATGGCTTCAAACATGCTTGGGATAAACATAAATCCATAGTCAAACAACAAGGTTAATGTAAAAAAAAAATATAAAAAAATAAATAAATAAATAAATAAATAAAAAAGGGCAGACTCGATGGA
>BLSH010501847.1:254408-267366 GCA_018402905.1 Glandirana rugosa
CTGTGGCACAGTCCAGGACAGGCCGATTCGTTACTTTGTCCGAGGCGATATGGGGACCTCTTGAGAATAGAAACCGGCTAGGGAGGTTGGTAGAGTAAGACGGTGACGTATAGGTCGAGGGACCACCCTTGGAGGTCCAGGGTCGATAGGACCTAATGCCCCGGACATCGACGAAGTAGCTAGACCGGAAACGTCGAGTCGTGGTCTAGGGTGAGTTCGGATTCTGGGCAGCCTACCGGTAGGTGAACCGCCTACCCAGTTGGTATTTTAGGCCTCGTCAGTGGGTCTCTGTCACGGAGAAGAACGGGCCTGTCGACCGCCTGTGTACCTTGTAGCTGGTGGCAAACAGTGTTGCTGACAGTATGAGGAGAGAAACTGGACCTCTCCCGAGGGCCAGTCAATGGTAGGATCATGTGCCCGGAGCCATGGCAGACCCAAAATGACAGAGCACAGAGGGGACGTTATGGCATCCAATGACATATGTTCCATGTGTCCGCCAGCTGTCCGGGCAAGAAGAGGCACTGTCTCTGGGTGACTGCTCCGGATTTTATGGTTGACCCATCCGCCAAGTGGATGGCCATCCGACGGGTCTTAGGCTTGAGTGGGATCTGGTGCTGAGCTGCAAAGGCCAGATCGATGAAGCAGCTACAGGCCCCGTAATCCAGGATAGCTGGGACCTGGAGGTTCCCACCAGGGAGCTGGATATGCAGTGGCAGAATGAGATGGTTGGAGGGATCGGCCAAAGATAAGAGTTCTCCAGGGGTATAGCGGAGCCTGTTTCATTGCTTAGCCGGACAGGACCTGACACGGTGTCCGGGGCCACCACAATAGAGGCAGAGATTGGAAGTCAGACGTCTGTGTCTCTCCAAAGGGGAGAGAGCTGGCCGGGAAGGTCCGGGCTTCATCCGTACGGGGCAAACACCCCCTGCTGCTTCTTCGGCTCTACGCTCCCGCAGACGTCGGTCGACCTGGATGGTCAGGTTGATCAGAGCTTCCAATGTCGGGGGGACTCCCACACGGGCCAGCTCGTCTTTGAGCAGTTCGGTGAGCCCCAATCGGATCTGATGACGGAGCGCAGCGTCGTTCCAGGAGGTGTCTGCGCTCCAGCACCGGAACTCTGCTGCATAATCTTCCACCGTTCGGCGGCCTTGCTGGAGTGTGTGGAGAGCAGCCTCAGCTGTAGCAGCCTGGAGGGGGTCCTCGTACAACCGAGCCATGGACTGAAAGAAAAGGACGAGGTTGGTGGTCTCAGGAGCCCCCTGTTCCAGCAGCCGGTGAGCCCATGCTTGTGGTTCATCCCTTAGCAGCGAGATGACCATTTCCACCTTAGTAGCTTCTGACGAGAAGGTGCGGGGCTGCAGGTAGAAGTACAGTTTGCATGCAGAGCAAAGAGTCCGGAACTTCAGGCGGTCTGAACCGCTCTGGCAGGGGTACCTCGGGTTCACTAGGCATGGTTAGCAGGGTGTGAGCATCCAGCTGGCTGGTGCTGACAGGCAACGTGAGTTCTCAGACTTGGTTCTCCAGCTGGCTGTATTTCCCTTGTAAGTCCTTCACAGCCTGGGTGAGCCCGGCTAGGTGCATACTCAGATCCTCCATAGGAGAGGGCCACTGCGCAGACTCGGACTGGCTGTCCTTTCCTGTCACGTACCTGATGGTGGAGTCTAGCTTATGCAGAAGGTAACCTCTCTTACGGCCCTGGTTTCAGAACCCCTGATAGAGCAGACAGGGAGCGCTGGAGCACAGGGGAGCACGAGGGCTGGATAGGACACTTGTGATGGTAAGATGTCGTCCAGAAGGTCGTGCAAGATGGAAGAGTAGTGAGACAGGCCGGGTCGATAACATGCGGGCAGAGCAGTACAGGAGGAGCAGGCAGTCGGGTGGTCAGGTGCAGGCAGGGTCGTTAACAGGCAGGCAGATTGAAGTACACAGGGATCAGACAGAAGAGTGGTCATAGGCAAGCCGGGGGTCGGTGCAGGCGGAGTTCAAGCAGATGCGTGTTCAGGCCGGGTCACAGGTAACAGGTAGCTCAGGACAGGTCGCTCAGGAAAGCGGTAACACTGTAGAAAGGACAGCATTTGCTACAGGAAGCAGGAAGTTTAAATAGGTCTGCTCATCCAGGAAATAGAGGCAACCACAACCAAATGCAATTAACCCTTAGCACAGTCTTCTCCTAACAGCAGTGGTAGTAATCTCTACCTAGTCCAGAATCAGATCGTTCTGTAATGCAGGATGAGATGTTATTATATCTGCAATCCGTCCCTCACAGCGCCGGCAGCATCTTCTCCCTACACTAGCCTGAGAGCATGTGACATGAAGCACTACGTGACTCCAGCTTATACAGAGGCTGGGTCACATGATGCACTGGCCAATCACAGCCATGCCATTAGTAGACATGGCTGTGATGGCTTCTAAGGGCAAACCAGTGAACCGCTTGTTGATTGGCTGCCCTGCAGCTATTCAACAGGTGGGATCAAATACCCAAACCCGAACCCAAACTTTTTTCAAATGTCTGGGTTTGGGTCAGGGTCACGGACACCCCAAATTTCGGTACGGACCCAAACTTTACAGTCCGGGTTTGCTCAATTCTAGTCGTCTTCTTAATACACAACTAGAGTTGAGCGAACCCGGACTGTAAAATTTGGGATCGTACTGGACTTTGGGGTGTCCGTGCCCGGAACCCGATCCCGGAAAAAAAGTTTGGGATCGGGTTCGGTAGTAGGGTATTTTTGCCGCCTTTTCTATAGCTGCTGGGCAGCCAATCAACAAGCTTTTCACTAGTTTGCCCTTAGAAGCCATCACAGCCATGCCTACTAATAGGATGGCTGTGATTGGCCAGTACATCATGTGACCCAGCCTCTATATGGGGCTGGAGTCACATAGCACAGCATGTCAGATCGCCTCAGACTAGAGTAAGGAGAGCTTCATGCCACTGCTGTGAGGGAAAGATTAGGGTTGACAACCATCTCAGACTGCATTAGGGAGACCTTCATTGCGGTCCTGTGAGGGACACATTAGCGTTCAGAACCATCTTATAGTGCATTAGGGAAATGTTCCTGTTGTTGCTCTGAGGGAGAAATTCTCATTCTAAAACCATCTACTAGTGCGTTAGGGAAACGTTTCTGTGGGTGCTCTGAGGGAGAGTTTGTCATTCTAAGAACAACTACAACTGCATTAGGGCCAGGTTCCTGTTGGTGCTCTGAGGGAGAGTTTATCGTTATAAAAACAACTACAACTACATTAGGGCCAGGTTCCTGTTGGTGCTTTGAGGGAGAGATTATCATTCTAAAAACAACTACTACTGCATTAGGGCCAGGTTCCTGTTGGGGCTTTGAGGGAGAGTTTATCGTTGTAAAAACAACCACTACTCCATTAGGGCCAGGTTCCTGTTGGTGCTCTGAGGGAGAGTTTATCGTTCTAAAAACAACTACTACTGCAATACGACCAGGTTCCTGTTGGTGCTTTGAGGGAGAGATTATCATTCTAAAAGCAACTACTGCATTAGGGCCAGGTTCCTGTTGGTGCTCTGAGGAAGAGTTTATCGTTCTAAAAACAATTACAACTGCATTAGGGCCAGATTCCTGTTGGTGCTTTGAGGGAGAGTTTATCATTCTAAAAACAACTACTACTGCATTAGGGCCAGGTTCCTGTTGGTGCTCTGAGGGAGAGTTTATTGTTCTAAAAACAACTACAATTGTTTTAGGGCCAGGTTCCTGTTGGTGCTCTGAGGGAGAGTTTATCGTTATAAAGCCATCTCCTACTGCATTAGGGAGAGGTTACTGTTGGTGCTGTGAGGTGGAGATTATTGTTCTTAAATCATCTCCTACTGCAGTAGGGACAGGTTCCTGTTGGTGCACTGAGGGAGAGTTTATCATTCTAAAAACAACTACTACTGCATTAGGGCCAGGTTCCTGTTGGGGCTTTGAGGGAGAGTTTATCCTTCTAAAAACAACTACTACTGCATAAGGGCCAGGTTCCTGTTGGTGATTTGAGGGAGAGTTTATCATTCTAAAAACAACTACTACTGCTTTAGGGCCAGGTTACTGTTGGTGCTCTGAGGGAGAGTTTATCGTTCTAAAAACAACTACTACTGGGAGTGCGCATGCGCCGGCTTCCCGTACAGACGCTTTAGACGGGAGCTCCGACCCGCTCCAGCCACAGACCGACACCAAGCAACCATCGGTGCGGTGACAGCACACGGCGGCTTTCCCTAACCATCCGACAGCTTGATAAGCTGGATCCCCCGCGGGAGGAACGGAAAAAGAAGGAGGTAAACCGTAAACTATCATTCGGCCTGAAGGCCCCAGACCACACCAAGATGGCGGCCTCGATGGCGCCCTCTCCTCATGCTGGATTCGGAGGGTTCCCAGCTGCAGCAGACCTCCCACCAGACACCCCTGAGGGTCACAGGCTTCCCCTCTCCCCAACAGTAAAGGGCCACACACTGGAGGTATCGCCAGCATCCACTGAATCTCTCTTGAGACAAGCTATGGAGGAAGCAATGCAGACTTCATTGCAATCCCCATTACCAAACAGCCCACTTCCACTCTCAGGGCTATCCACCCCAAGCTCCCCGGTCCCGGGAGGGACGTCAAATATGACTTTACTTTTATCCAAATTCTCAGATATGCTCGCATCAGGCCTAGCTCAACAAGCAACCCAGATCACAGAGACAATCAAAATGGATCTCCAAAGCTTAGGCTACAGAATTGACACCCTGGAGCAGGCAGTGGACTCCACTATTGCAAAAACCAACCAAAATTCTTTTTGCATCCAGTCTCTCCAGGAACAACTAGACTCAGCCCTGGCCAAATTGGAGGATCTCGAAAATCGTAACAGGAGGGGCAACTTTCGTATCAGGGGCTCCCTGAAACATACAAGGATTCCCAGAAAGTGGTCAAAGCTCTACTCACCGACTTGCTTCCAGGTATCTCTGATTTTAAACTCAAGATTGACAGGGCCCACAGAGCACTTACCCCGCCTCGTCAAGACGGTTTACCCCGTGATATTATTGTTAAACCGCATTTCTTCATTGTGCGAGAGGAGGCCCTCAGAAAGCCAGAGAAACAGCACCACTCCACTTTCAAGGCCACCCAATTCAGCTATATGCTGATCTCTCTCCAACAACCATCCAAAAAGAAGGAACCTGAAACCCTTGCTTGAAGTCCTCATAAAGAAAGACATTAAATACAAATGGACATTCCCATTCCGCCTGGTATTCCAATATCAGAACAAATCCCATGGCTTCGTAAACTTCCAAGATGGTGAACGCATCCTTCTTCAACTGGGCCTCATCTCCCAAGAACTTAATCCACCCCCAATCTCAACACGTGCAGGATCCTCCAAGAGACTGCCACCGGGCAGGCCCATAACCCCAATCTGGAACAAGCAGCAAGCCAAAAGACAACGTGATCAACCACCACAGGGATGAACTTTGCGACTCCGAGAGCAATACACTCCTTTTCACCCTCCATTGGGAAGATAATCTCCCTTCTCCCCTACCCCGCGGGGGATTCAAGATTTGAAACTGTTTAGCCTTACGGGCTACCCCTCATTGCAAGCGTGACAGTCCTATATGCTCTCACTGCTTGCAATGTCTTCAGTTTTTATACAAGTTCTAAAATTGCTATGTTTTCTTATTTGTTGGTTTCGCACCTAAATTTGTTTTTGAATATACCTAATCACCTGAGGGCTCCTGAGGACCTCCCCCAGGTGATTAATTGGTGTCGGTAGGCTGGAGCGGTTACGCTCGCCTCCCCCCTGTCGTGACTCAGAGAGTAAGAGCACTCACTGACTCGGACAGGACTGCAATCCATCCCAGATTGCCTCTTGTTTGGTTTTCCCTTTTTTAAGGGACCTAGTAGGACTGGGGAGATTTTCTTACCCCAGCCTACTTAGGGACGCCTTGGTTGGAATTCCCCAATTGTCCCTATCCCCCCTCATGCCTCCTTCTCTTTTTCCTTTTGTTCCCCCCTCTCTTCCTCTACTTATACATACCTTTTTCATTTTCTCTCCCCAGGAGTCTGGATGGGCCCAGCCCATCCATAAAGAGATATTTACCAGGTGATGATAATCTACCGCAATCGGCTCCAGGGCCCACTCTGAGAATCCAGGTAAGCCCTTCCCTAGTTGATCTACTATATTTTACTAACTGATGATGGCACCACACGACCTCTCACAACCTGTTATCAAGGTGGCATCCCACAACACTCAGGGCCTCAATTCCCCCACGAAAAGACATAAAGCACTCCATTACTACGCAAGTAGAAATATTGATATTGTACTCCTACAGGAGACACACTTCGACACCAAATTCCACCCGGATTTCCTACACCGCAAATACCCCACCTTCTTCTTGTCAAATGCAGACTCGAAGAAGAGAGGGGTAGCAATACTTCTCTCCAAACGATTATCATTTTCCCATGTACAAACTATCAGGGATCGGGAAGGGAGATTTATCCTAGTTAAGGGACAAATTAATGGCTCCCTCTATTCCTTAATTTCCTATTATTCCCCAAACCAGAATCAGTTTTTGTTCTTTTCCTCAATGCTTAACTCTTTAAGCCCCACCTCGAGGGAAAGATAGTCATGGGAGGTGACTCCAATACTCCCTTTGACCCTATTCTCTCGCTGTTACACAAAGGTACTCATATGATGAAAAGACCACCTAATCGTAGCACCCGAATTGCCAAACTGCTATTTTCCCTCGGCCTCATCGACGCCTGGAGGGAACATAACCCAAGCGCCAGGGAATACACACACTATTCCGCCCCACATATGTCCCACGCGAGAATAGATCATATCTTTATACCCTCCTCTTTAACTCCTTCACTCTCCTGCGCCTCAATAATTGATACCCCATGGTCTGACCATTCTATGGTAGTAATCAATCTCCTAAGTTCCCCCCAATATTCCACCTTTCCTCCTTGGAGACTAAATTAATCTATATTGTCCGACCCAATTAGGTGTTCACAGATTGAAAACGAAATTAAAAACTACTTCACCTGGAATAACACACAAGACATATCCCCGAGAACTCTCTGGAACGCTCACAAGGCCGTCCTGAGAGGTAAATTTATCCAACTGGCTAGCCAGATTAAAAAGGAACATAAATCGACAATAACAACTCTCGAGCAGGACCTCAAAAAAGCGAGCCAATCCCACAAAAAGAAACCCTCCCCGGACACTCTGGCTGGTTTGAACGCTGCCAAGGCAGCCTTGAATTTAGCCTTGACAACCTCAGCCCAAAAGCGTCTTAGTTGGCAATCGGGACGTTTCTACCTAACTGGCGGCAAAATTGGCCCATATCTGGCAGCCAAGCTCACTCCCAAATATAAAATTATGTCGGTTCCTAAAATCAAAATCTCTAAGGGACACCTCTCACAAGACCCTACTAAAATTATAAAAGCATTCCAGTCCTTTTATACAGACCTATACACTAGAAGCCACCTGGATCCCAGTCCCTGTCACAACAATTTCCTCGATAGCATTCCAATCCCTACACTATCCACATCCCATAGGGAGCTCCTTGAGGCCCAGATTACCGAAGAAGATATTCTCCTAGCTATCAGCAAATCTCGCACGGGCTCGGCCCCTGGTCCAGATGGATTCTCGCTGGGATACTATAAGGCTTTCTCTAAAACATTAGCTCCCTATATGGCCCGATATTTTAACTCCCTGTCCAATGGACATGCTCTTGACTCGGATTCTAACTTAGCCTATATATCTGTGATACCCAAACCAGGGAAGGATCCAAGTGAGGTGGCTAATTATAGATCAATCTCACTAATAAATAACGATTTGAAAATTCTAACTAAAATATTCTCCAACAGGCTATCTTCCTTTATAAGTTCCTACGTTCATAGAGATCAGGCTGGGTTCATCCCTGGCCGCCAATGCCCAGACCAGATAATGAGGGCGATTGACTTGGTCTCAATAATGAGATCCGGCTGGGAGGGGGGCCTCACAGAGGGGTCTCCTCCTCTCTATCGACATCCAGAAGGCCTTTGACTCGGTCTCCTGGACATATCTATTTGCAGCCCTTGAAAAATGGGGGTTCGGTCCTAGATTCCTTAACACCATCAGCAGCCTCTATTCTTACCCCAGAGCTAAGGTCAGGTTTCAGGGATATTACTCCAACTCGTTCCCCATAGAGAGGGGGACCAGACAGGGATGCCCCCTGTCCCCCCTTCTCTTTGCAATTGCAATTGAGTCCCTAGCCATTGCAGTCTGAACCCACCCTGACATTCACGGGGTACGTTGCGGTGACTCTGAGCACAGATGTGCCCTATTTGCCGATGATTTACTTCTCTTTGTCACATCTCCGCTCATCACTTTACCTAATATTATGCAACTGTTAGCTCACTTCAAAAAGGCATCGGCCCTTCAAATAAACCTCTCCAAATCCATGGCCCTCAATATCTCAACTCCCCCCCACTAGCCGAAAATCTCAAAAGCCACTTCCCCTTCATATGGCAAGAAACCTCCATCCCCTACCTTGGTATCCATCTCACCTCTACTATAGATTATCTCTATAAACATAATTACCCTCGGGCATTCAAGAAACTCCAGGCGGATCTGAACACCTGGACTCAATATAATCTCCCCTGGCTTGCTAGACTGAATGCAATAAAAATGACACTACTCCCAAGGATTCTCTATCTCTTTAGATCCCTTCCCATCCCGATCCCTAAAGCTCACTTAGCCTCACTAGAATCCTCCATCATCAAATTCATCTGGGGGAAATCAGGCCACAGATTCTCAAAGCAAACTCTCTACAGACCAAAACGTTGCGGAGGCCTAGGCCTCCCCAACCTTTGGCTTTACTACCAATCTGCACAACTCACACAGTTTTCCGTCATTTATTCTAGAGCCTCAAAACCAGACTGGGTCGAAATCGAGCGCCAGGCAACCCCTTCACTTTAGATTACCTCTGCTGGTGTCCACGCAAAAGGCGACCAGCGATTCTCTCCCCGACACTATCTCATTCCATCAACTTATGCAACACTCTATATAAATCCCCCAGGATAGCCTCGTCTTGGCACCCACTTAGCCACATATTTCATAATCCTAAGTTCCCCCCAGGGGAAAACATTCGAGCCTTCAGATGGTGGCTGAATAAAGGACTCTTCCGTATAGGCCACTTCCTCAACGCCTCAGGCCCTATCTCCAAGGAACATTGCCTCAATAAACTAGAAATGCCCCAAACCGAAAGCTTTAGGTTCACTCAAATTTCTCATTTCCTACACTCCCTTACTCCTTCAGGGTCATTGCCACTATCGGTGACACCTTATGAGAGGTGGTGTGCAGCTGCCACTGACATCAAAGGGGGCATATCTCTCATTTATGCCGCACTGGCAGAACCCCTTGATAAATCAAAATTCATGCAAGACTGGGAAAGGGACCTGGATTTCACTTGGGACCTGGAAACTTGGCACAATAACGTTTCGTGTGCATTCAAGGGTATACATAATGTTAGCCTAATTGAAGCAGGCCTCAAAGTTATAACACGTTGGTATCTGGTTCCCACACGTCTTGCCAAAACATTCCCGAACACTTCTCCCCTTTGTTATAGAGGTTGCGGTCACATGGGCACTATTCTCCACACATTCTGGCAATGCCCCAGAATTAGGCCTTTTTGGAATCAAATATTTAACCTAATACGTAGAATAACAGGAGTTCCCCTAAATCAGGACCCACTTATAGCACTGCTCAATCATAGGATCCAAGGCATCCCTAAACACTCACAGGCCCTAATACACCATATTCTATTGGGAGCCAAGAGCTCAATTGCAAGGGCATGGAAAAAACCCAAAGTCTCTTTCTCCTTAGCGAAAAACAAGATCTCTTGGATCATGGCACAAGAGAAAATTGCATGCTCTATACTAGGAAGATCCAGTTCATTTGATAAAATATGGGAACCCTGGCGGGCTTACATTACCCGCTCAACTCATCCTCATCCAGATTATATAGCCTAGCAACCTGTAGTCTATATCTACTCTAGGTTATACCCATCCAGACTCCTACCTTTACCCTTATCTCTCTCCTACCTCTACTTTCCTCTTTTTCTTCTTTCACCTACTATTCCCTTCTTCTCCCCTCTCTCTCTTTTTTTCCCCTTCCTTACCCTCTCTATATGGTTACAAACTTCAGCTAGCATATCCTAGTTGTTTAGCAAGTGGCTGCAGGTTCAATACATCTATCCTTCATCTCCAAGTCCTCGCAGACTTCCCTTAACCATCCCCTATCTCACTCCCCCTATTAGCAGTATTCTTGTTCCCTAAGGGGGTACCCGCCCGCGCCCGCCCTCGCCCGGGTCACAATATGATCCCACTGGGGTGACAGGACAGCGGCTGGACATAGTGGGACCCCCTGGGTACACCCTCGCAGGGATGCCAGGACCCCTTTTAACAACCCTCTCCTGTTTTATAAGCCTTTACCCTTCCTTTATACATAGAAAGTAGACATGATCTTGGCATAAGAAACATCTCGAAGCACAACTGTTTTATATTCCATTCTCACTCTTAGACCCATATGTGTAAGTTTGAACCTGCAAGCTCAACTTCCTCTAGTTAAAATGTTCTATCTGCATTATGACTGTAATTCTTCATCGTAATATAACGATATGTCCTCCATATATGCATTTATTCTCGTTTGTATAAATTTACAATTTGAAATTAATAAAAATACTTTTCAAAAAAAAAAAAACAACTACTACTGCATTAGGGCCAGGTTCCTGTTGGTGCTCTGAGGGAGAGTTTTTTGATCTAAAAACAACTACTACTGCATTAGGGCAAGGTTCCTGTTGGTGCTCTGAGGGAGAGTTTATTGTTCTAAAAACAACTACTACTGCATTAGGGACAGGTTCTTGTTGGTGCTCTAAGGGAGAGTTTATCTTTCTAAAAACAACTATAACTGCATTAGGGCCAGGTTCCTGTTGGTGCTTTGAGGGAGAGTTTATCGTTCTAAAAACAATTACTACTCATTAGGGCCAGGTTCCTGTTGGTGCTCTGAGGTAGAGTTTATCGTACAAAAAACAACTACAACTGCATTAGGGCCAGGTTCCTGTTGGTGCTTTGAGGGAGAGTTTATCGTTCTAAAAACAACTACTACTGCATTAGGGCAAGGATCCTGGTGTGGCTTTGAGGGAGAGTTTATCATTCTAAAAACAACTATTACTGCATAAGGGCCAGGTTCCTGTTAGTGCTTTGAGGTAGAGTTTATCGTTCTAAAAACAACTACTACTGCATTAGGGATAGGTTCCTGTTGGTGATTTGAGGGAGAGTTTATCGTTCTAAAAACAACTACTACTACATTAGGGCCAGGTTCCTGTTAAGGCTTTGAGGGAGAGTTAATCGTTCTAGAAACAACTACTACTGCATTAGGACCAGGTTCCTGTTGGTGCTCTGATGTAGAGTTTATCGTTCTAAAAAAAACTACAACTGCATTAGGGCCAGGTTCCTGTTGGTGCTCCGAGGGAGAGTTTATCGTTCTAAAAACAACTACTACTGCATTAGGGCCAGGTTCCTGTTGGTGCTCTGATCGAGGGTTTATCATTCTAAAAACAACTACAACTGCATTAGGGCCAGGTTCTTTTAGGTGCTTTGAGGGAGAGCTTATTGTTCTAAAAATAAATACTACTGCTTTAGGGCCAGGTTCCTGCTGGTGCTCTGAGGGAGAGTTTATCGTTCTAAAGCCATCTCCTACTGCATTAGGGAGAGGTTCCTGTTGGTGCTGTGAGGGAGAAATTATTGTTCAAAAATCATCTCATACTGCAGTAGGGACAGGTTCCGGTTGGTGCTCTGAGGGAGAGTTTATCATTCTAAAAACAACTAAAACTGCATTAGGGCCAGGTTCTCGTTGGTGCTCTGAGGGAGAGTTTATCGTTATAAAGCCATCTCCTACAGCATTAGGGAGAGGTTCCTGTTGGTGCTGTGAGAGGGAGATTATTGTTCTTAAATCATCTCATACTGTAGTATGGAGAGGTTCCTGTTGGTGCTGTGAGGGAGAGAATATCGTTCTAAAAACAACTACTACTGCATTAGGGCCAGGTTCCTGCTGGTGCTCTGAAGGAGAGTTTATCGTTCTAAAAAAAATAACAACTGCATTAGGGCCAGGTTCCTGTTGGTTCTCTGAGGTAGAGTTTATCGTACTAAAAACAACTACAACTGCATTAGGGCTGGGTTCCTGATGGTGCTTTGAGGGAGAGTTTATCGTTCTAAACACAACTACTACTGCATTAGGGACAGGTTCTTGTTGGTGCTCTGAGGGGGAGTTTATCGTTATGAATAGAGTTGAGCGAACCTCTGGAAGTTCGGGTTCTGCTGGTCCGTCCGAACTTCGGGACAAAGTCCGGGTCCGGGTCCGGACGGAACCCGAACGATCGCACGGACAACAAACCCCATTGAAATCAATGGGGACCCGAACTTTTAGGCACAAAAATGGCTCCTGGAAAGCCCTAGAGGGCTGCAAAAGGAAGTAAAATGGGGGTAAGGGTAGGGCAAGTGCCCTACAAAAAAATGGGGACAGGGACTTTAAATATTTAAAAAAAAATAAAAACGTAAAAAAAGCAAAAATGGAGGTGAATGTGGATCATCTTCAAACTGTGTCTGAAAAGTATTAATTAACGGTAGAAGCCATATAACTGTTTTAAAATCATCTTCAAACTAGGGCAAGTGCCCTACAAATAAATGGGGATAGGGAAAATAAATTAAAATCAAGTAAAAAAACGGGAAGGGGGGTGGATGTGGAGTAGGAGCCTAGAGGTTGACTAGGCCGTGACCGTGGCAGTGTAGGTGGAAGTGGCGGTGGTAGAGGAGTAGGAGGAGGTAGCCAACATGTTTTTTTTTTTTTGTATTGAGGCCTATTCAAAAAAAGAAGTATATGAATGGCTGTGTGAGTCCGGTCTAAATGTTTATTCTGCACAAGGTACAGACAAGTCTTGTGGGATCCATGCCTGATT
>BLSH010501847.1:280464-295962 GCA_018402905.1 Glandirana rugosa
CTTGGACCGGGATTACGTCATCATCAACAAAAATCTTACTATTTGAGAGGGAGTCTCGGTGTCCTTGAACACGGAAGTTCCTGTGGCTCTGAGGGAGAGTTTATCATTCTAAAAACAACTACTACTGCATTAGGGCCAGGTTCCTTTTGGTGCTTAAAGGGAGAGTTTATCGTTCTAAAAACAACTACAACTGCATTAGGACCAGGTTCCTGTGGTGGTCAGAGGGAGAGTTTATCGTTCTAAAAACATCTACAACTGCATTAGGGCCAGGTTCCTGTTGGTGCCCTAAGGGAGAGTTTATCGTTCTAAAAACAACTACTACTGTATTAGGGCCAGGTTCCTGTTGGTGCTCTGAGGGAGAGTTTATCGTTATAAAGCCATCTCCTACAGCATTAGGGAGAGGTTCCTGTGGGTGCTGTGAAGGGGAGATTATTGTTCTAAAATCATCTCATACTGCAGTAGGAACAGTTTCCTGTTGGTGCTCTGAGGGAGAGTTTATCGTTCTAAAAACAACTACTATTGCATGAGGGCCAGGTTCCAGTTTGTGCTCTGAGGGAGAGTTTATCATTCTAAAAACAATTACAACTGCATTAGGGCCAGGTTCCTGTTGGTGCTTTGAGGGAGAGTTTATCTTTCTAAAAACAACTACTACTGCATTAGGGCCAGGTTCCAGTTGGTGCTCTAAGGGAGAGTTTATCGTTCTAAAAACAGCAACAACTGCAGTAGGGCCAGGTTCCTGTTGATGCTTTGAAGGAGAGTTTATCATTCTAAAACCATCTCCTACTGCATTATTGAGAGGTTCCTGTTGGTGATGTGAGGGGGAAATTATTGTTCTAAAATCATCTCATACTGCAGTAGGGACAGGTTCTTGCTGGGCCTCTGAGGGAGAGTTTATCTTTCTAAAAACAACTACTACTGCATTAGGGCCAGGTTCCTTTTGGGGCTTTGAGGGAGAGTTTATAGTTCCAAAAACAACTACTACTGCATTAGGACAAGGTTCCTGTTGGTGCTCTGAGGGAGAGTTTATCAGTCTAAAAACAACTAGACTGCAATAGAGCCAGGTTCCCGTTGGTGCTTTGAGGAAGAGTTTATCGTTCTAAAAACAATTACAACTGCATTAGGGCCAGGTTCCTGTTGGTGCTTTGAGGGAGAGTTTATCTTTCTAAAAACAACTGCTACTGCATTAGAGCCAGGTTCCCGTTGGTGCTCTGAGGGAGAGTTTATTGTTATAAAGCCATCTCCTAATGCATTAGGGAGAGGTTACTGTTGGTGCTTTGAGGGCGAGATTATTGTTCTTAAATCATCTCATACTGCAGTAGGGGCAGGTTCCTGGTGGTGCTCTGAGGGAGAGTTTATCTTTCTAAAAACAACTACTACTGCATTAGGGCCAGGTTCTGGTTGGTGCTCTGAGGGAGACTTTATCGTTCTAAAAACAACTACTATTGCCTTAGGGCCAGGTTCCTGTTGGTGCTCTGAGGGAGAGTTTATCGTTATAAAGCCATCTCCTATTGCATTAAGGAGAGGATCCTGTTGGTGTTGTGAGGTGAAGATTATTGTTCTAAAATCATCTCATACTGCAGTAGGGACAGTTTCCCGTTGGTGCTCTGAGGGAGAGTTTATCGTTCTAAAAACAACTACTACTGCATTAGGGCCAGGTTCCTGTTGGGGCTTTGAGGGAGAGTTTATTGTTCTAAAAACAACTACTACTGCATTAGGGAGAGGTTCTTGTTGGTGCTCTGAGGGAGAGTTTATCTTTATAAAGCCATCTTATACTGCATTAGGGAGAGATTACTGTTGGTGCTGTGAGGGGGAGATTATTGTTCTTAAATCATCTCATACTGCAGTAGGCACAGGTTCCTTTTGGTGCTCTGAGGGAGAGTTTATTATTCTAAAAACAACTACTACTGCATTAGGGCCAGCATCCAGGTGGGGCTTTGAGGGAGAGTTTATCGTTATAAAGCCATTTCCTATTGCAATAAGGAGAGGTTCCTGTTGGTGTTGTGAGGGGGAGATTATTGTTCTAAAACCATCTCATACTACAGTAGGGACAGTTTCCTGTTGGTGCTCTGAGGGAGAGTTTATCGTTCTAAAAACAACTACTACTGCATTAGGGCCTGGTTCCTGTTGGTTCTTTCCTTTAAGGATAGTTTATCTTTCTAAAAACAACTACTACTGCAATAGGGCCAGGTTCCTGTTGGTGCTTTGAGGGAGAGATTATCATTCTAAAAACAACTACTTCTGTATTAGGGATAGGTTACTGTTGGGGCTCTGAGGAAAAGTTTATCGTTCTAAAAACAATTACATCTACATTAGGGCCAGGTTGAAGTTGGTGCTTTGAGGGAGAGTTTATCATTCTAAAAACAACTACTACTACATTAGGGACAGGTTCTTGTTGGTGCTCTGAGGGAGAGTTTATCATTCTAAAAACAACTACAACTGCATTAGGGCCAGGTTCCTTTTGGTGCGTTGAGGGAGAGTTTATTGTTCTAAAAATAAATACTACTGCTTTAGGGCCAGGTTCCTGTTGGTGCTCGGAGGGAGAGTTTATCATTCTAAAAACAACTACAACTGCATTAGGGCCAGGTTCCTTTTGGTGCTTTGAGGGAGAGTTTATTGTTCTAAAAATAAATACTACTGCTTTAGGGCCAGGTTCCTGTTGGTGCTCTGAGGGAGAGTTTATCATTCTAAAGCCATCTCCTACTGCATTAGGGAGAGGTTCCTGTTGGTGCTGTGAGGGAAAAATTATTGTTCTAAAATCATCTCATACTGCAGTATTGACAGGTTCCGGTTGGTGCTCTGAGGAAAAGTTTATCGTTCTAAAAACAATTACAACTACATTAGGGCCAGGTTCCTATTGGTGCTTTGAGGGAGAGTTTATCATTCTAAAAACAACTACTACTGCATTAGGGAAAAATTCTTGTCGGTGCTCTGAGAGAGAGTTTATCGTTCTAAAAACAACTACAATTGCATTAAGGTCAGGTTCCTGTTGGTGCTCTGAGGTAGATTTTATCATACTAAAAACAACTACAACTGCATTAGGGCCAGGTTCCTGTTGGGGTTTTGAGGGAGAATTTATTGTTCTAAAAACAACTACTACTGCATTAGGAACAGTAGCATTCTTGCTGGTGCTCTGAGGGATAGTATAAAATTCTAAAAACAACTACCACTGCATTAGGGCCAGGTTCCTTTTGGTGCTTTGAGGGAGAGTTTATTGTTCTAAAAATAAATACTACTGCTTCAGGGCCAGGTTCCTGCTGGTGCTCTGAGGGAGAGATTATCGTTCTAAAGCCATCTCCTACTGCATTAGGGAGAGGTTCCTGTTGGTGCTGTGAGGGAGAAATTATTGTTCTAAAATCATCTCATACTGCAGTAGGGACAGGTTCCGGTTGGTGCTCTGAGGGAGAGTTTATCATTCTAAAAACAACTACAACTGCATTAGGGCCAGGTTCCCGTTGGTGCTCTGAGGGAGAGTTTATCATTCTAAAAACAACTACTACTGCATTAGGACCAGGTTCCTGTTGGTGCTCTGAGGGAGAGATTATCGTTCTAAAAACAACTACTACTGCATTAGGGACAGGTTCTTGTTGGCGCTCTGAGCGAGAGTTTATCTTTCTAAAAACAACTACAACTGCATTAGGGTCAGGTTCCTGTTGGTGCTCTGAGGGAGAGTTTATCATTTAAAAAAAAACTACAACTGTTTTAGGATGTGGTTCCTGTTGGTTCTTTGAGGGAGAGTTTATCGTTCTAAAAACAACTACTTCTGCATTAGGGCCAGGTTCCTGTTGGTGCTCCAAGGGAGAGTTTATCGTTATAAAGCCATCTCCTACTGCATTAGGGAGAGGTTACTGTTGGTGCTGTGAGGTTGAGATTATTGTTCTTAAATCATCTCATACTGCAGTAGGGACAGGTT
The DNA here is from genome assembly GCA_018402905.1 of Glandirana rugosa. Taxonomy (NCBI): domain Eukaryota; kingdom Metazoa; phylum Chordata; class Amphibia; order Anura; family Ranidae; genus Glandirana; species Glandirana rugosa. The sequence goes on from BLSH010501847.1 coordinate 284,375, forward strand.
CCTGTTGGTGCTCTGAGGTAAAGTTTATCATTCTAAAAACAACTACTACTGCATTAGGGCAAGGTTCCTGTTGGGGCTTTGAGGGAGAGTTTATCGCTCTAAAAACAGCTACTTTGGCATTAGGGCCAGGTTCCTGTTGTGATTTGAGGGAGAGTTTATCATTCTAAAAACAACTACTACTGCATTAGGGCCAGGTTCCTGTTGGTGCTCTGAAGGAGAGTTTATTGTTTTAAAAACAACTACTACTGCATTAGGGCCAGGTTCCTGTTGTGATTTGAGGGAGAGTTTATCATTCTAAAAACAACTACTACTGCATTAGGGCCAGGTTCCTGTTGGTGCTCTGAAGGAGAGTTTATTGTTTTAAAAACAACTACTACTGCATTAGGGCCAGGTTCCTGTTGGTGCTCTGAGGGAGAGTTTATCGTTCTAAAAACAACTATAACTGCATTAGGGAGAGGTTCCTGTTGGTGCTCTGAGGGAGAGTTTATTGATCTAAAAACAACTAATACTGCATTAGGGCAAGGTTCCTGTTGGTGCTCTGAGGGAGTTTATCGTTCTAAAAACAACTACTACTGCATTAAGGCCAGGTTCTTGTTGGTGCTCTGAGGGAGAGTTTATCGTTCTAAAAACAACCATAAGTGCATTAGGGCCAGGTTCCTGTTGGTGCTTTGAGGGAGAATTTATCGTTCTAAAAACAACTACAACTGCGTTAGGGCCAGGTTCCTGTTGGTGCTTTGAGGGAGAGTTTATCGTTCTAAAAACAACTACTACTGCATTAGGGCCATGTTCCTGTTGGTGCTTAGAGGGAGAGTTTATCGTTCTAAAAACAATTACTACTGCATCAGGGCCAGGTTCCTGTTGATGCTCTGAGGGAGAGTTTATTGTTCTAAAAACAACTACTAATGCATTAGGGAAAAGTTCCTGTGGCTCTGAGGGAGAGTTTATCATTCTAAAAACAACTACTACTGCATTAGGGCCAGGTTCCTTTTGGTGCTTAAAGGGAGAGTTTATCGTTCTAAAAACAACTACAACTGCATTAGGACCAGGTTCCTGTGGTGGTCAGAGGGAGAGTTTATCGTTCTAAAAACATCTACAACTGCATTAGGGCCAGGTTCCTGTTGGTGCCCTAAGGGAGAGTTTATCGTTCTAAAAACAACTACTACTGCATTAAGGACAGGTTCTTGTTGGTGCTCTGAGGGAAAGTTTATCGTTATAAAGCCATCTCCTACTGCATTAGGAAGAGGTTACTGTTGGTGCTGTGAGGGGGAGATTATTGTTCTTAAATTATCTCATACTGCAGTAGGGACAGGTTCCTGTTGGTGCTCTGAGGGAGAGTTTATCTTTCTAAAAACAACTATAACTGCATTAGGGCCAGGTTCCTGTTGGTGCTTTGAGTGAGAGTTTATCGTTCTAAAAACAACTACTACTGCATTAGGGTCGGGATCCTGGTGGGGCTTTGAGGAAGAGTTTATCATTCTAAAAACAACTACTACTGCATAAGGGCCAGGTTCCTGTTGGTGCTTTGAGGGAGAGTTTATTGTTCTAAAAACAATTACTACTGCATTAAGTCCAGGTTCCTGTTGGTGATTTGAGGGAGAGTTTATCGTTCTAAAAACAACTACTACTACATTAGGGCCAGGTTCCTGTTAAGGCTTTTAAGTCGAGTATATCGTTCTAAAAACAACTACTACTGCATTAAGACCAGGTTCCTGTTTGTGCTCTGAGGTAGAGTTTATCGTTCTAAATAAAAACTACAACTGCATTAGGGCCCGGTTCCTGTTGATGCTCTGAAGGAGGGTTTATCGTTCTAAAAACGACTACTACTGCATTAGGGCCAGGTTCCTGTTGGTGCCCCGAGAGAGGGTTTGTCAGTCTAAAAACAACTACAACTGCATTAGGGCCAGGTTCCTTTTGGTGCTTTGAGGGAGAGTTTATTGTTCTAAAAATAAATACTACTGCTTTAGGGCCAGGTTCCTGCTGGTGCTCTGAGGGAGAGTTTATCGTTCTAAAGCCATCTCCTACTGCATTAGGGAGAGGTTCCTGTTGGTGCTGTGAGGGAGAAATTATTGTTCTAAAATCATCTCATACTGCAGTAAGGCCAGGTTCCGGTTGGTGCTCTGAGGGAGAGTTTATCGTTCTAAAAACAACTACTACTGCATTAGGGCCAGGTTCCTATTGGTTCTCTGAGGGATAGTTTATCTTTCTAAAAACAACTACTACTGCAATAGGGCCAGGTTCCTGTTGGTGCTTTGAGGGAGAGATTATCATTCTAAAAACAACTACTTCTGTATTAGGGATAGGTTCCTGTTGGTGCTTTGAGTAAAGGTTTATCATTCTAAAAACAATTACATCTACATTAGGGCCAGGTTCCAGTTGGTGCTTTGAGGGAGAGTTTATCATTCTAAAAACAACTACTACTGCATTAGGGACAGGTTCTTGTTGGAGGTCTGATGGAGAGTTTATCGTTCTAAAAACAACTACTACTGCATTAGGGCCAGGTTCCTCTTGGTGCTTTGAGGAAGAGTTTATCGTTATAAAGCCATCTCCTACTGCATTAGGGAGAGGTTCCTGTGGGTGCTGTGAGGGGGAGATTATTGTTCTAAAATCATCTCATACTGCAGTAGGAACAAGTTCCTATTGCTGCTCTGAGGGAGAGTTTATCGTTCTAAAAACCACTACTACTGCATTAGGGCCAGGTTCCTGTTGGTGCTTTGAGGGAGAGTTTATCGTTCTAAAAACAACTACTACTGCATTAGGGCCAGGTACCTGTTGGTGCTCTGAGTGAGAGTTTATAGTTCTAAAAACAACTACTACTGCATTAGGGCCAGGTTCCTGTTGGTGCTCTGAGGAAGAGTTTATCGTTCTAAAAATAAATACAACTGCATTAGGGCCAGGTTCCTGTTGGTGCTTTGAGGGAAAGTTTATCTTTCTAAAAACAACTACTACTGCATTAGGGCCAGGTTCCTGTTGGTGCTCTGAGGGAGAGTTTATTGTTCTAAAAACAACTACTACTGCATTAGGGACAGGTTCTTGTTGGTGCTCTGAGGGAGAGTTTATTGTTCTAAAAACAACTACTACTGCATTAGGGACAGGTTCTTGTTGGTGCTCTGAGGGAGAGTTTATTGTTCTAAACACAACTACTACTGCATTAGGGACAGGTTCCTGTTGGTGCTCTGTGGGAGAGTTTATTGTTATAAAGCCATCTCCTACAGCATTAGGGAGAGGTTACTGTTGGTGCTGTGAGGCCGAGATTATTGTTCTTAAATCATCTCATACTGCACTAGGGACCGGTTCCTGTTGGTGCTCTGAGGGAGAGTTTATCGTTCTAAAGACAACTACAACTGCAGTAGGGCCAGGTTTCTGTTGGTGCTTTGAAGGAGAGTGTATCATTCTAAAAACAACTACAACTGCAATTGGGCCATGTTCCTGTTTGTGCTTTGAGGGAGAGATTATCATTCTAAAAACAACTACTACTGCATTAGGGCCAGGTTCATGTTGGTGCTCTGAGGAAGAGTTTATCGTTCTAAAAACAATTACAAAATCATTAGGACCAGGTTCCTGTTGGTGCTTTGAGGTGGAGTTTATTATTCTAAAAACAACTACTACTGCATTAGGGCCAGGTTCCTGTTGGTGCTCTGAGGGAGAGTTTATCGTTCTAAAAACAACTAAACTGCAGTAGGGCCTGGTTCCTGTTGGTGCTTTGAAGGAGAGTTTATCGTTCTAAAAACAACTAATACTGCATTAGGGCCAGGTTCCTGTTGGTGCTGTGAGGGAGCATTTATCGTTCTAAAAACAACTACAACTGCAGTAGGGCCATGTTCCTGTTGGTGCTTTGAAGGAGAGTTTATCATTCTAAAAACAACTACTACTGCATTAGGGCCAGTTACTTGTTGGTGCTTTGAGGGAGAGTTTATCGTTCTAAAAACAACTACTACTGCATTAGGGCCAGGTTCCTGTTGGTGCTCTGAGGAAGAGTTTATCGTTCTAAAAACAACCACAACTGTTTTAGGGCAAGGTTCCTGTTTGTGCTTTGAGGGAAAGTTTATTGTTCTACAAACTACTACTGCATTAGGGCCAGGTTACTGTTGGTGCTCTGAGGTAGAGTTTATCGTTATAAAGCCATCTCCTACTGCATTAGGGAGAGGTTACTGTTGGTGCTGTGAGGGTGAGATTATTGTTCTTAAATCATCTCATACTGCAGTAGCAACAGGTTCCTGTTGGTGCTCTGAGGAAGAGTTTATCGTCCTAAAAAAACTACTACTGCATTAGGGCCAGGTTCCTGTTGGGGTTTTGAGGGAGAGTTAATCGTTTTAAAAACAACTACTACTGCATTAGGGCCAGGTTCCTGTTGGTGCATTGAGGGAGATTTTACTGTTCTAAAAACAACTTCTACTGCATTAGGGCCAGGTTCCTGTTGGTGCTCTGTGGGAGAGTTTATTGTTATAAAGCCATCTCCTACTGCATTAGGGAGAGGTTACTGTTGGTGCTGTGAGGCCGAGATTATTGTTCTTAAATCATCTCATACTGCACTAGGGACCGGTTCCTGTTGGTGCTCTGAGGGAGAGTTTATCGTTCTAAAGACAACTACAACTGCAGTAGGGCCAGGTTTCTGTTGGTGCTTTGAAGGAGAGTGTATCATTCTAAAAACAACTACAACTGCAATTGGGCCAGGTTCCTGTTGGTGCTTTGAGGGAGAGATTATCATTCTAAAAACAACTACTACTGCATAAGGCCAGGTTCATGTTGGTGCTCTGAGGAAGAGTTTATCGTTCTAAAACCAATTACAAAATCATTAGGACCAGGTTCCTGTTTGTGCTTTGAGGTGGAGTTTATTATTCTAAAAACAACTACTACTGCATTAGGGCCAGGTTCCTGTTGGTGCTCTGAGGGAGAGTTTATCATTCTAAAAACAACTACAACTGCAGTAGGGCCCGGTTCCTGTTGGTGCTTTGAAGGAGAGTTTATCGTTCTAAAAACAACTAATACTGCATTAGGGCCAGGTTCCTGTTGGTGCTCTGAGGGAGCGTTTATCGTTCTAAAAACAACTACAACTGCAGTAGGGCCATGTTCCTGTTGGTGCTTTGAAGGAGAGTTTATCATTCTAAAAACAACTACTACTGCATTAGGGCCAGTTGCTTGTTGGTGCTTTGAGGGAGAGTTTATCGTTCTAAAAACAACTACTACTGCATTAGGGCCAGGTTCCTGTTGGTGCTCTGAGGAAGAGTTTATCGTTCTAAAAACAACCACATCTGTTTTAGGGCCAGGTTCCTCTTTGTGCTTTGAGGGAGAGTTTATTGTTCTACAAACTACTACTGCATTAGGGCCAGGTTACTGTTGGTGCTCTGAGGTAGAGTTTATCATTATAAAACCATCTCCTACTGCATTAGGGAGAGGTTACTGTTGGTGCTGTGAGGGTGAAATTATTGTTCTTAAATCATCTCATACTGCAGTAGCAACAGGTTCCTTTTGGTGCTCTGAGGAAGAGTTTATCGTCCTAAAAAAACTACAACTGCAGTAGGGCCAGGTTTCTGTTGGTGCTTTGAAGGAGAGTTTATCGTTCTAAAAACAACTACAACTGCAATAGGGCCAGGTTCCTATTGGTGCTCTAAGGGAGAGATTATCATTCTAAAAACAACTACTACTGCATTAGGGTCAGGTTCCTGTTGGGGTTTTGAGGGAGAGTTAATAGTTTTAAAAACAACTACTACTGCATTAGGGCCAGGTTCCTGTTGGTGCATTGAGGGAGATTTTACTGTTCTAAAAACAACTTCTACTGCATTAGGGCCAGGTTCCTGTTGGTGCTCTGAGGAAGAGTTTATCATTATAAAGCTATCTCACACTGCATTTATGAGAGGTTCCTGCTGGTGCTGTGAGGGGGAGATTATTGTTCTAAAATAATCTCATATTGCAGTAGAGACTGGTTCCTGTTGGTGCTCTGAGGGAGAGTTTATCGTTCTAAAAACAACTACTACTGCATTAGGGACAGGTTCCTGTTGGTGCTCTGTGGGAGAGTTTATTGTTATAAAGCCATCTCCTACAGCATTAGGGAGAGGTTACTGTTGGTGCTGTGAGGCCGAGATTATTGTTCTTAAATCATCTCATACTGCACTAGGGACCGGTTCCTGTTGGTGCTCTGAGGGAGAGTTAATCGTTCTAAAGACAACTACAACTGCAGTAGGTCCAGGTTTCTGTTGGTGCTTTGAAGGAGAGTGTATCATTCTAAAAACAACTACAACTGCAATTGGGCCACGTTCCTGTTGGTGCTCTGAGGAAGAGTTTATCGTTCTAAAAACAATTACAAAATCATTAGGACCATGTTCCTGTTTGTGCTTCGAGGTGGAGTTTATTATTCTAAAAACAACTACTACTGCATTAGGGCCAGGTTCCTGTTGGTGCTCTGAGGGAGAGTTTATCGTTCTAAAAACTACTACAACTGCAGTAGGGCCCGGTTCCTGTTGGTGCTTTGAAGGAGAGTTTATCGTTCTAAAAACGACTAATACTGCATTAGGGCCAGTTTCCTGTTGGTGCTCTGAGGGAGCGTTTATCGTTCTAAAAACAACTACAACTGCAGTAGGGCCATGTTCCTGTTGGTGCTTTGAAGGAGAGTTTATCATTCTAAAAACAACTACTACTGCATTAGGGCCAGTTACTTGTTGGTGCTTAGAGATAGAGTTTATCGTTCTAAAAACAACTACTACTGCATTAGTGCCAGGTTGATGTTGGTGCTCTGAGGAAGAGTTTATCGTTCTAAAAACAACCACATCTGTTTTAGGGCAAGGTTCCTGTTTGTGCTTTGAGGGAGAGTTTATTGTTCTACAAACTACTACTGCATTAGGGCCAGGTTACTGTTGGTGCTCTCAGGTAGAGTTTATCATTATAAAGCCATCTCCTACTGCATTAGGGAGAGGTTACTGTTGGTGCTGTGAGGGTGAGATTATTGTTCTTAAATCATCTCATACTGCAGTAGCAACAAGTTCCTGTTGGTGCTCTGAGGAAGAGTTTATCGTCCTAAAAAAACTACTACTGCATTAGGGCCAGGTTCCTGTTGGGGCTTTGAGGGAGAGTTTACTGTTCTAAAAACAACTACTACTGAATTAGGTCCAGGTTCCTGTTGGTGCTCTGAGGAAGAGTTTATCGTTATAAAGCTATCTCACACTGCATTTATGAGAGGTTCCTTCTGGTGCTGTGAGGGGGAGATTATTGTTCTAAAATAATCTCATACTGCAGTAGGGACTGGTTCCTGTTGGTGCTCTGAGGCCGAGATTATCGTTCTTAAATCATCTCATACTGCACTAGGGACCGGTTCCTGTTGTTGCTCTGAGGGAGAGTTTATCGTTCTAAAGTCAACTACAACTGCAGTAGGGCCAGGTTTCTGTTGGTGCTTTGAAGGAGAGTTTATCGTTCTAAAACAACTACAACTGCAATAGAGCCAGGTTCCTGTTTATGCTCTAAGGGAGAGATTATCATTCTAAAAACAACTACTACTGCATTAGGGCCAGGTTCATGTTGGTGCTCTGAGGAAGAGTTTATCGTTCTAAAAACAATTACAAAATCATTAGGACCAGGTTCCTGTTGGTGCTTTGAGGTGGAGTTTATTATTCTAAAAACAACTACTACTGCATTAGGGCCAGGTTACTGTTGGTGCTCTGAGGTAGAGTTTATCGTTATAAAGCCATCTCCTACTGCATTAGGGAGAGGCTACTGTTGGTGCTGTGAGGGTGAGATTATTGTTCTTAAATCGTCTCATACTGCAGTAGCAACAGGTTCCTGTTGGTGCTCTGAGGAAGAGTTTATCGTTCTAAAAAAAACACTACTGCATTAGGGCCAGGTTCCTGTTGGGGTTTTGAGGGAGAGGTAATCATTTTAAAAAAAACTACTACTGCATTAGGGCCAGGTTCCTGTTGGTGCTCTGAGGAAGAGTTTATCGTTATAAAGCTCACAGTGCATTTATGAGAGGTTCCTGCTGGTGCTGTGAGGGGGAGATTATTGTTCTAAAATAATCTCATACTGCAGTAGGGATTGGTTCCTGTTGGTGCTCTGAAGGAGAGTTTATCGTTCTAAAAACAGCTACTACTGCAATAAGGCCAGGTTCCTGTTGGTGCTTTGAGGGAGAGATTATCGTTCTAAAAACAACTACTACTGCATTAGGCCCAGGTTCCTGTTGGTGCTCTGATGAAGAGTTTATCGTTCTAAAAACAATTACAACTGCATTAGGGCCAGGTTCCTGTTGGTGCTCTGAGGTAGAGTTTATCGTGCTAAAAACAACTACAACTGCATTATAGCCAGGTTCCTGTTGGTGCTTTGAGGGAGAGTTTATCATTCTAAAAACAACTACTACTGCATTAGGGACAGGTTCTTGTTGGTGCTCTGAGGGAGAGTTTATCTTTATAAAGCCATCTTATACTGCATTAGGGAGAGGTTACTGTTGGTGCTGTGAGGGGGAGATTATTGTTCTTAAATCATCTCATACTGCAGTAGGCACAGGTTCCTGTTGGTGCTCTGAGGGAGAGTTTATTATTCTAAAAACAACTACTACTGCATTAGGGCCAGCATCCTGGTGGGGCTTTGAGGGAGAGTTTATCATTATAAAGCCATTTCCTATTGCAATAAGGAGAGGTTCCTGTTGGTGCTGTGAGGGTGAGATTATTGTTCTAAAATCATCTCATACTACAGTAGGGACAGTTTCCTGTTGGTGCTCTGAGGGAGAGTTTATCGTTCTAAAAACAACTACTACTGCATTAGGGCCAATTTCCTGTTGGTTCTCTGAGGGATAGTTTATCTTTCTAAAAACAACTACTACTGCAATAGGGCCAGGTTCCTGTTGGTGCTTTGAGGGAGAGATTATCATTCTAAAAACAACTACTTCTGTATTAGGGATAGGTTCCTGTTGGGGCTCTGAGGAAAAGTTTATCGTTCTAAAAACAATTACATCTACATTAGGGCCAGGTTGAAGTTGGTGCTTTGAGGGAGAGTTTATCATTCTAAAAACAACTACTACTACATTAGGGACAGGTTCTTGTTGGTGCTCTGAGGGAGAGTTTATCATTCTAAAAACAACTACAACTGCATTAGGGCCAGGTTCCTTTTGGTGCTTTGAGGGAGAGTTTATTGTTCTAAAAATAAATACTACTGCTTTAGGGCCAGGTTCCTGTTGGTGCTCTGATGGAGAGTTTATCGTTCCAAAGCCATCTCCTACTGCATTAGGGAGAGGTTCCTGTTGGTGCTGTGAGGGAGAAATTACTGTTCTAAAATCATCTCATACTGCAGTAGGGACAGGTTCCGGTTGGTGCTCTGAGGGAGAGTTTATCATTCTAAAAACAACTACAACTGCATTAGGGCCAGGTTCTTGTTGTTGCTCTGAGGGAGAGTTTATCTTTCTAAAAACAACTGCAACTGCATTAGGGCCAGGTTCCTGTTGGTGCTCTAAGGGAGAGTTTATTGTTCTACAAACATCTACAACTGCATTAGGGTCAGGTTACTGTTGGTGCTCTGAGGGAGAGTTTATTGTTCTAAAAACAACGACTACTGCATTAGGGCCAGGTTCCTGTTGGTGCTCTGAGGAAGAGTTTATCGTTATAAAGCCATCTCCTACTGCATTAGGGAGAGGTTCCTGTGGGTGCTGTGAGTGGGAGATTATTGTTCTAAAATCATCTCATACTGCAGTAGGAACAGGTTCCTATTGGTGCTCTGAGGGAGAGTTTATCGTTCTAAAAACCACTACTACTGCATTAGGGCCAGGTTCCTGTTGGTGCTTTGAGGGAGAGTTTATCATTCTAAAAACAACTACTACTGCATTAGGGCCAGGTACCTGTTGGTGCTCTGAATGAGAGTTTATAGTTCTAAAAACAACTACTACTGCAATAGGGCCAGGTTCCTGCTGGTGCTTTGAGGGAGAAATTATCATTCTAAAAACAACTACTACTGCATTAGGGCAAGGTTCCTGTTGGTGCTCTGAGGAAGAGTTTATCATTCTAAAAACAAATACAACTGCATTAGGGCCAGGTTTCTGTTGGTGCTTTGAGGGAAAGTTTATCTTTCTAAAAACAAATACTACTGCATTAGGGCCAGGTTCCTGTTGGTGCTCTGAGGGAGAGTTTATCGTTCTAAAAACAACTACTACTGCATTAGGGACAGGTTCTTGTTGGTGCTCTGAGTGAGAGTTTATCTTTCTAAAAACAACTACTACTGCATTAGGGCAAGGTTCCTGTTGGTGCTCTGAGGGAGAGTTTTTTTGTTATAAAGCCATCTCCTACTGCATTAGGGAGAGGTTATTGTTGGTGCTGTGAGGCCGAGATTATTGTTCTTAAATCATCTCATACTGCACTAGGGACCAGTTCCTGTTGGTGCTCTGAGGGAGAGTTTATCGTTCTAAAGACAACTACAACTGCAGTAGGGTCAGGTTTATGTTGGTGCTTTGAAGGAGAGTTTATTGTTCTAAAAACAACTACAACTGCAATAGGGCCAGGTTCCTGTTGGTGCTTTGAGGGAGAGATTATCATTCTAAAAACAACTACTACTGCATTAGGGCCAGGTTCCTGTTGGTGCTCTGAGGAAGAGTTTATCATTTTAAAAACAATTACAAAATCATTAGGACCAGGTTCCTGTTGGTGCTTTGAGGTGGAGTTTATTATTCTAAAAACAACTACTACTGCATTAGGGCCAGGTTCCTGTTGGTGCATTGAGGGAGAGTTCACTGTTCTAAAAACAACTACTACTGCATTAGGGCCAGGTTCCTGTTGGTGCTCTGAAGGAGAGTTTATCGTTCTAAAGACAACTACTACTGCATTAGGGCAAAGTTCCTGTTGGTGCTCTGAGGAAGAGTTTATCGTTATAAAGCCATTTCCTACTGCATTAGAGAGAGATTCCTCTTGGTGCTTTGAGAGGGATATTGTTGTTCTAAAATCATCTCATACTGCAGTAAGGAGAGGTTCCAGTTGGTGCTCTGAGGGAGAGTTTATCATTCTAAAAACAACTACAACTGCAATAGGGCCAGGTTCCTGTTGGTGCTTTGAGGGAGAGATTATCGTTCTAAAAACAACTACTACTGCATTAGGGCCAGGTTCCTGTTGGTGCTCTGAGGGAGAGTTTATCGTTATAAAGCCATCTCCTACTGCATTAGAGAGAGTTTCCTCTTGGTGCTTTGAGAGGGAGATTATTGTTCTAAAATAATCTCATACTGCAGTAGGGAGAGGTTCCTGTTGGTGCTCTGAGGGAGAGTTTATCATTCTAAAAACAACTACAACTGCAATAGGGCCAGGTTCCTGTTGGTGCTTTGAGGGAGAGATTATCGTTCTAAAAACAACTACTACTGCATTAGGGCCAGGTTCCTGTTGGTGCTCTGCGGAGAGTTTATCATTCTAAATACAATAACAACTGCATTAGGGCCAGGTTCATGTTGGTGCTTTGAGGAAGAGTTTATCATTCTAAAAATAACTACTACTGCATTAGTGCCAGGTTCCTGTTGGTGCTCTGATTGAGAGTTTATCGTTATAAAGCCATCTCCTACTGCATTAGGGAGAGTTTCCTCTTGGTGCTTTGAGAGGGAGATTATTGTTCTAAAATCATCTCATACTGCAATAGGGAGAGGT
>BLSH010501847.1:299579-309650 GCA_018402905.1 Glandirana rugosa
TTCGAGGTTGTCCTTGGAACGGGATTACGTCATCATCAACAAAAATCTTGCTATTTGAGAGGGAGTCTCGTGGTTGTCCTTGGCATTAGGGCCAGGTACTTGTTGGTGCTTTGAGGGAGATTTTATTGTTCTAAAAACAACTACTATTGCATTAGGGCCAGATTCCTCTTGGTGCTCTGAGGGAGAGTTTATCATTCTTAAAACAACTACTACTGCATTAGGGCCAGGTTCTTGTTGGTGCTTTGAGGACCAGTTTATCGTTCTAAAAACAACTACTATTGCATTAGGGCCAGGTTCCTGTTGGTGCTCTGAGGGAGAGTTTATCGTTCTAAAAACAACTACTACTGCATTAGGGCAAGGTTCCTGTTGGAGCTTTGAGGGAGAATTTATCATTCTAAAGACAACTACTATTGCATTAGTGCCAGGTTCCTGTTGGTGCTCTGAGGGAGAGTTTATCGATCTAAAAACAACTACTACTGCATTAGGACCAGGTACTTGTTGGTGCTTTGAGGGAGAGTTTATCGTTCTTAAAACAACTACTACTGCATTATGGCCAGGTTCCTCTTGTTGCTTTGAGGGACAGTTTATCGTCCTTAAAACGGCTTCTACTACATTAGGGCCAGGTTCCTGTTGGTGTTCTAAAGGGAGAGTTTATCGTTTTAAAAACAACTACTACTGCATTAGGGCCAGGTTCCTCTTGGTGCTCTGAGGGAGAGTTTGTCATTCTAAAAACATCTACAACTGCATTAGGGCAAGTTTGCTGTTGGTGCTCTGAGGGAGAGTTTATCGTTCTAAAAACAACTACTACTGCATTACGGGCAGGATCCTGTTGGTGCTATGAGGGAGAGTTTATCGTTATTAAGCCATCTCCTACTGCATTCTTGAGAGGTTCCTATTGGTGCTGTGAGGGGGAGATTATTGTTCTAAAATCATCTCATACTGTAGTAGGGACATGTTCCTGTTGGTGCTCTGAGGGAGAGTTTATCGTTCTAAAAACAGCTACTACTGCATTAGGGCCAGGTTCCTGTTGGGGCTTTGATGGAGAGTTTATCATTCTAAAAACAACTACTACTGCATTAGGGCCAGGTTCCTGTTGGTGCTCTGAGGGAGAGTTTTTCATTCTAAAAACAACTACTACTGCATTAGGGCCTGGTTCCTGTTGGTGCTCTGAGGGAGAGTTTATCGTTCTAAAAACAACTACTACTGCATTAGGGCCAGGTTCCTGTTGGTGCTTTGAGGGAGAGTTTATCGTTCTAAAAGCAACTACCACTGCATTCGGGTTAGGTTCCTGTTGGTGCTCTGAGGGAGAGTTTATCGTTCTAAAAACAACCACTACTGCAATAGGGCCAGGTTCCTGTTGGTGCTTTGAGGGAGAGATTATCATTCTAAAAACAACTACTACTGCATTAGGGCCATGTTCCTGTTGGTGCTTTGAGGGAGAGATTATCATTGTAAAAACAACTACTAATGCATTAGGGTCAGGTTCCTGTTGGTGCTCTGAGGGAGAGTTTATCATTCTAAAAACAACTATTGAGGTAGGGGGATGAGGTAGGAGTTTCATCGTAAACTGTATTGAAGCTACAGCGTCAAGTTAAATCGCTGATAGAGTGTTCAGAAGGTCCAGAAAATCGTTTACGCAGGAATAACATTTGTGTGGTGGGCTTACCAGAGGGGGCGAATGGCGGACAGCCGGCTGTTTTTGCAGAAGAATTCTTGAAGAACTATCCTTATTATAAAGTGTCCAATGCATATGTTGTGGCCCTAAAAAAGTGGGGTATTCACCACGCCCCTTTTTGGTTCGATTTTTAAATTACAAGGACAGAGACATGATATTAGCATTGGCAAGAAAAACTCAAGATCTTAAATATGAGGATACAAGTGTGCGTTTTTTTCCAGACTTCTCTCCTGAAATACAAAGACGTTGGCGCTCCTTCCAGGATGTCAAGAAAAGGTTGAAAGGAAAATGATGTACCTATGCAATGTTCTATCCTACCAAGCTTATAGTGACATATCAGGGGGTGGTGCAGTTTTTTTTGGATCCTGCAAAAGTTTCAACTTGGTTGGACTCTCTGAGCTAAAGTGTTGGTTTCGGAAATGCCAGTTGCCTTTTTGCAGGTTACAATATTTTTTTTTTCTTGTTTTCTATTTCTTTTTTCTTTATTGCTTTGTAACCTGTAATTTGTGCGGAGCAATACGTAAATAATTTGATAATTTGATATGGAGGCCGAAGGACCTCCTCTCCTTTTTTGCGGAATTGAACGCAGCACACTTACCCTCCTGCGTTCAGAATGGGCCTTTTTTTTGTTTTTTGTTTTTTTTGTTCCTTTTTCTCAAGCTTGTCTGACGAAGGGGGGGTTGTGTTTTTCCCCCTTTTTTTTTGTGTCGGTATATAAGCAGGGGTTTGGGGGGTGTTTTTTTTTTTTTCCTCTCTCTCTCTCGTCCCTCTCCTCCTCTCCTCCTTTGCCTCCACAGTTTATCTTCTCATGTTACAGAAAATGGGGCCTAACTGTCACAGTGAATGGCTATTGGAAATAAGTAATTGCATTATACAGTATGTTTAATGGTTGAATTATCCCAATGGTGGTCTCCTTAAAACTAATGTCTTGGAACGTTAGGGGCCTGAATTCTAAAATAAAGAGAGCAACTGTTTTGAAATATATAAAAACCCACAGCCCTAACATAATTATTTTACAAGAAACCCATCTTATGGGAAAGGCGGTTGTCTCCATTAAAAAACAGTGGATACAATCTGCCTTTCACTCTACCTTTTCAACGTATGCCAGGGGAGTGGCGATTTTTATCCATAAAAAATATCTCGTGTAATATACTTCAGGTCTTTTCAGACCCTCTAGGGCGGTATGTGGGTATTGTTATAGAATGGCTCTCTTTGAAGATAGTTTTGATAGGTGTCTATGTTCCACCACCATTCCGGGCCAATGTTCTATATTCTTTAATGGATAAATTAGCGTCTTTTTTGCTGGCAAAAGTATTGATCTTGGGGGACTTTAATTGTGTTTTAGATTATTCTATAGACACAACAAATCCAACAAGATCCCCAAATTTAGAATTGGCAAATTGGACTGAGGCAGAAGGCCTTAGGGAGATTTGGAGATGGAGACATCCAAATATTAAACAATTTTCAAATCTATCACATGTCTTCCACTCCTCCTCCCGTATTGATCTTGCTTTTGGCAGTCAGGATCTTCTGCCACTAGTTGAGGAAGTAGAATATCTAGCGGGGGGAATCTCAGATAATTCTCCATTGCAGCTGGTACTATCCCTTCAAGGAGGAATAGGTATTAGGTCCTGGCGTCTGGACCCAATTGGGTGTGGGAGCCAGAAATAGAGCAAGTTGTAACCAAATGCATATATGAGTTTTGGGATTTAAATACGGGCACAGCATCGCCTCAGATGGTCTGGGATTCCTTTAAGGCTGTTGTAAGAGGGGAATATATCTCAGGTATTAAAATGGTTAGGAGATTATGAAATAAGCTCACTCAGCAGCTCCAGGAGAAGGAGGTGAATTGTGCGGGAGCACATGCTATATCCCCCTCTACCGACACCCTTCAAGAGCTAAGGCAAGCTAGAAGGGAATTAAATTTTCACTTTAGAGAGTTAGCCCAGAAGGATTATAAATCACGAGCTGAGACTTTGTTTGAGACAGGAGATAAAAATGGTAGATTATTAGCACTATTCACAGCAGAGGAACGTACTCCAACCTCCATATCCTGTGTTTACGATAAAAATGGCCAGTTGAAAACCTCCAGGGCAGATGTTATGCAAGCTTTTATGGACTTTTATCAGTCATTGTATACTCCAGTCCCATTATATGATGACAGAGATCTGGTCTCCCTATTGGGGACACTGGATCTCCCGTCTTTATCGGATGAGAGTAGACAACTCTTGGATGCACCGTTTACAGTAGAAGAGATACCGGCTGCCATCAGCTCTTTCCCTTTGGGAAAATCACCGGGACCGGATGGTTTGCCTGTAGAATGGTATCAGCTATATAAGGAGAAATTTTCTCCTCGGTTATTGGAACTATATGGTGTATGTTTGGAAGAAAAAACCCTCCCACCATCCTTCTATGGGGCTAATATCACTTTGCTAGCTAAACAAGGTAAAGATCCCCTAAAGTGCACCTCTTATTGACCTATAGCACTGTTAAACGTAGATTTCAAGATACTTACCAAAATACTAGCAACCCGCCTGGCAGGGGTTATTCATACATTGGTATCTCCCGATCAGACAGGATTTATGCCCAAGAAAGCAACAGATGTGAATATCCGCAGGGTATTTACACATGTTGCTCTAGCGGCAGATTCGGAAGAAGACCGGGCGTTGGCTTTTCTCGATTTAGAGAAAGCCTTCGATTCGATTGACTGGAATTATATGCACAAGGTTTTGCGACAAATGGGTTTTGGTCAGGTTTTTCTGACCTGGATGGAAATCTTGTATGACCATCCCATGGCAGCTATTAAGTTAAATGGAGAGATATCAAATCCTTTTCCAATCGGTCAAGGGACTAGGCAAGGCTGCCCCCTTTCCCCTGGCCTTTTTGCTCTTATGATGGAGCCAATAGCTAAGGCGGTGCGGGATTCTGCGTTGGTTCAGGGTATTTGAGTGGGATCTTTAGTGGAGAAGACAGCATTATATGCTGATGATATAGCTCTTTTTCTAACAGACCCTGCTACATCACTTGGACATGCCCTGGAGATTTTCAATCAATTTGCCGCCTTTTCCGGGCTTAGGGTCAATTGGGCTAAGTCCATGGTCCTGCGCCTTGGAGGGGCGGCACGCCCATGGCCTATTGGGGATGGCCTTCTCCAGGTAGTGAAGGATTTTAAGTACTTGGGTATTACGGTATCATCATCCTTGAAAGATTTTGTTAAGTTAAATCTTTCACCGGTATTAACTCTGGTAAAACGTAAAATTGCGATTTGGAAAAATATGCCCTTATCCCTCATTGGGAGGGTGAATCTAATAAAGGTGAAGTTGCTACCTCTGTTGATTTATGTATTTAAACACTCTCCCGTGTGGATACCGAAATATCTATTTAAATCCTTACATGGGTGGATATCAGACTTTATATGGCAAGGGAAAGTACCTAGAATTAAAATGAAGGTATTACAACAACCATGTAGAGATGGGGGTTTGGCCGCCCCAGATTTCCATAGATATTTTTTGTCAGGGCAATTATTAATGGTAAATAGGTGGCTAAAAGGGTCTAGGGACGACACGGCGGTTGCCCTAGAAGCGGCAACCATGGGGTCTTATGAAATATTGGCCTCCCTAATTTATAGAGGAAATAGGGCACCATATACATTAACAATCCCCATGAAGGTAGTGCTTAAGGCCTGGAATTTGACGCAGGGAAGGGAATTTGGGGGTACAAACCTGATTTCCCCCCATGCCCCATTATGTAGAAATCCAACTCTTCAACAATTTTATAAATTTGAAGACCCCTATATCTAGACTAGGTTTGGAGTTAAAGTCATAAATGATATTGTGGATGGCTTCCGGCTTCTGTCTTTCGAGGAGCTGAAGGCAAACCATGGTCTGCCAAACGCTCATTTGTTTAGATACCTCCAGCTCCGCCATGCTTTTCAGATGCAGTTTGGCCGGCCGGATGATAATTTTGGTATGTCGGACCTGGAGATTATATTACGAAGGGGGGATTTGGTTAAACCATTGTCCACAATTTACAAATGCCTGTTCAATGAGACGAGTGACTTGCTGAGAAAATGTAGGTCAAGGTGGGAAGGGGCAATTCCGGACCTTGACAATAAGAGCTGGGGGGATATCTGGAGGAAGCCCTTTACTAACTTGGTCTCTGCTCATGACTATCTCATTCAATATAAGATTCTGCATTGGAGCTATCTTACACCAAGTAGGATAACTCAAATCTCTGGGAAAGGGGACATTACTTGTTGGAGGTGTACAGAACAGGAAGCAGATCTTGTGCACATTTTTTGGGATTGCCCAGTAATAAAATTTTTTTGGGGGGAAGTATTTGCTTGTATTAGGGATATAACTTCAATATCACTGACCCCAGGACCTAGACATTGTCTGTTGGGGTTAGTGGATGAACTGGTCCCTATTCAGGCAATGAGGACGCTTGTGGGGTTGTTACTCTTCCATGCCAGGAAGCTGATTGTCTTGGCATGGAAGAGCCCTCTGACCCCTACGATAGACTCATGGAAGTGCTCAGTCAATAAGGCTCTTCCTTATTATAAAGCAGCATATCGGAACAGAGGAACGCCTTGGAAGTTTAATAAAATTTGGAGTGGGTGGCTGGCTTCGCCCTTCACGGCAGCAGATTAGATATTAAGCCCGATTTGACATTGTGGCCTGGAAACGGGGTTTTACTTAGGCAGGATGATAGATCTGGAAATGGTTGGTGGAATATGGAGGCCTATAATGATGGTTCTGTTTTATTTTTCTGTGTCAATGTTAGAGAAGTAATACAAGTTGTATGTAATGTGGAACTTAGTGGGGGGAGGGGGGATAGGGGGTTGGGGGGAGGGAGTGGGGAGGAGGGGAAGGGAAGGAAAAATATTAATTATAATTTATTTTAAATCATTTTTTTTTGTTTTGTTTTGTTTTGTTGTTTGGTTGTGTGTAGGAGGATGTTGTGGGACCTAAGGTTGACCTGCATGGTGCAAGGCCAACTGTAATGTATGCAATGTCTTTTATGTTGTTATGTTTTGAAGAAAATCAATAAAGATAAATTAAAAAAAAAAATAAAAAAAATAAAAACAACTACTACTGCATTAGGGCCAGGTTCTTGTTGGTGCTCTGAGGGAGAGTTTATCGTTATAAAGCCATCTCCTACTGCATTAGGGAGAGGTTCCTCTTGGTGCTGTGAGGGGGAGATTATTGTTCTAAAATCATCTCATGCTGCAGAAAGGACAGGTTCCTGTTGGTGCTGTGAAAGACAGATTATCGTTCTAAAATCATCCCATACTGGTGTAGGAGAGGTTCCTGCTGCTGGTGTGCATTTCTTGCACAGAAATAAAAAGTGCATCTACAATTTTCTTTTTTTTTAAAAAATAAGAATAATAATTTATGGGGGCGTGGCCTGACGCGGTAGGCAGTGGACGTCCTTTTACAGGGCTCTGTATCCCCTAAAACACAATCCAACAACATCCACGGATCGCAGCCATAGGTGAGCACCCAAACAGCATCCCTATGCTCCCTGCGCATCCCTACATCTTTCCCACCACAAATTGAACAAAAGAGGAGAAGGATTGTTGAGCTTAGGCTCACCTCAGAGCTCTCTCCCAGAGGACCGCCTCCATCTTGCGGCCTATCCCCGGATCGTCTGTGGTCCACTCAGCCTCACCATCCGCCCTGGCACACCATCCATATAGCCATCCACACGGCTCCCTGCTCTGCCCCGTCACTGGGTACACATTCTAGGCCGGCAACCCTAAATTTAGACCCGCGGCGCTCCGAGGCCTAACGGCGGCCGGGAAGCCGCGGCCTCGACTTACGCCGGCGGCGGGCGGTATCCCCTAGAGCTTTCAGTGGATACTCTGGAGCACCTAAGAAGCCTCCTCGGGACCCCTACTAGCCAAAACTTTATCAGACTTACTCAGATCACACAGCACGGTCCTGAGGCATGATACGGCGGCCATATTGGTACACCCACCACAGCCACAAACATCATTCCAAAGCTCACTCAATCATTTAAATATCGCCCTACGCCAAAGAACTTTCTGCTAACATCTGTGACACTACACACTGGTGTGGAATACATCTAAAACGTATACCTTGGAAGCAGTGGATTAGGCACCTAGGGTGCACCAAGATGGCCGATTAACCCCTGCTCTGCTGTAGCCCTGGGGAACTAAAAGAACATAGCAAATAAAAACAATTCAAGCACTATTGCCTCACATTCTTATAAAGCCGCTAATCAGGGATGTCAAGGAAAAAGACACACCCACCAGAACCACGCAAACTTACTGAATTCTTTCCTGGCGCATCAGCCCAGCACTCACAAAGTAATATCCACGGTACAGAATGAAGTCTGTAGACCACGACAGAGCTGACCCATCATCCCCAACCAGATCCACATCACCTCTGATGGACTGCACCACACCCCCTGACAAGAAAAAAACCTCGGACCCCCAGAAAAGAGCCGCACCATCTCCCTTCTCATCACCTTCACAACAAGCACCGGTGAGCAAAAAGCACCTCACATACAAGCAACATAACCATTTGGACACAGGAGCGGAATATGAGGAGGAGCAAAACCCATCTCTATCTGCGCTACCCACTACTGACAACCCTGTCTCAGAAAACACACTAAAACTAATGTTGCTTTCCCTACAACGTGACCTTAGGAAAGATCTAAACAAATCAATTTCACTGATCCAGAACCAAATTGATGACCTGGGAGATCGAACCAATACTATGGAAAAGCAACTCCAGACATATGCCACAGCATATAACGACTTAGTGGATGCACACCAGGCTCAAAAAGAACAAATCCAACGCATGTCCGCTAAAATAATAGACCTTGAGGATCGCTCCAGGCGAAACAACCTCAAGATCAGGGGCATCCCAGAAAGCATTACCCCAGCTGACCTTCTGGCATCCTTCAACAATTCTTCACGTTCCTGGACCCCACACTCACAAAATTGGAACTGGCCATTGACAGGGCACATAGGATCCCTAAGTCCGCACACGTCCCAGAAGACAAACCAAGGGACGTACTTATGCGCCTCACCTTCTACCAGGTGAAGGAACTCATACTCCAAGCGGCAAGGAAAACCCCTGTCTTCCTGGATCCATATAACACCATAAAAATGTATGCAGACATATCTGCAGCCACCGCGCAGAAACGGAAAGAGTTCTCCCCCTTCACTACAGTCCTAAGAGACCACAATATTCCTTACAGATGGGGCTTCCCTGCAAAAGTCACAGCCACATACCTTGGAAAAGCAGTCACCATCCTGGACCTGAAGCAAGGATTGAAACAGCTTCAGAACTGGGATATTTACCCCTCACCAAAACACCCAACTTCAAACGAGGCACCTACACACCGTCTTCCCGAGCCATGGCACTCGGTTGATTCAACCTAACTGAACACTGCGTAGACACCATCTGATTCTAACCGACACCTGTCGGGCTAATGGCTATTACCACACAGCACATGTTCCCCAGTGCTGCAGCTCAATTCAAGGTTTATCTTTGTTTTTTTTTGTTTTGTTTTTTTTTCTCTCTCTCATCCTATTTGTAGGCAAATTCAGTTAAGTTTGATTTTGATGTCGATACTTAAGTTTGCTCCCTGCAGGGGCAACAAATGTAACCAATATGACAGATACATCTATTTCTTCTCTTTCTCCTCCTCATTCCTGCTCTTCTTCTTCCTTCTTAACCCCGCCCTGTCCCCTCCACTCCACTACCTCACACTGGGTCTATTTCAGATAAAGCGGACCAATAGATTGTACGTGGTCTACCAACCTTCTAACGGTAACTATGTAAAGATGAAATTCTCACCATTCCGACCTTGGCGTAGTCCTGTTGCGCCACCTGATGCATCCCTAACGCGTCAACTCCACACATTTCGCTATGTCTCTTAAACTACTCTCTCTAAATGCTAAAGGGCTGAACAGCCCTTTTAAGTAGTGTTGAGCGAACCCGGACTGTAACGTTCGGGTCCGTACCGAACTTTAGGGTGTCCGTGGCACGGACCCGGACCCGGACATTTCAAAAATCGTTCGGGTTCGGTCCGGGGTTCTGCTATTTTACTCCACGTGTTGAGAAGCTGCAGGGCAGCCAATCAACAAGCGTTTCACTGGTTTGCCCTTAGAAGCCATCACAGCCATGCCTACTAATGGCATGGCTGTGATTGGCCGGTGCATCATGTGACCCAGCCTCTTTATAAGCTGGAGTCACAGTGCTGCAGTCACATGCTCCTTGGGTTAGTGTAGGGAAAGGTAGCTGACGGCGTGAGGGACAGATTTTAGCCATTTTAAGACCTGATCCTGCATCCTGAGATAGATTACTTTACTACTGCTGTCTGTGCTGTTGCTCTGAGGACAGATAGCAGAAATTAGAGAT
>BLSH010501847.1:317327-347985 GCA_018402905.1 Glandirana rugosa
CCCACCCGTTGTTACACTTCCTTGACCTCCGTAACAGTCGGTGGGTTAGATGATAGTAGATATGAACAAGACCGGAGCGGTAAGAAACTCGCGGTAAGCCCGGATGGTCTATTACAACTTCCGAGACAGACGATGGACTCCTTCCACAAAGTGAACACGCACATCGACCGTGTCTAGCTGGTGCAGGAGAGGAACGTTGTCCTCGAAGTCGTTGTGGTGGTTGTGGTCGTCGTGGTGGTGGCGCAGGGAATAAACTGGGAGAGGAGTAAGACCTGTGTTTACATGATACATCGTGATAAATTATTATGTTTTTTTTTCTTATTATTTAATAATAAGAAAAAAAAAAAAAATAAAGTTATCTAAACTGTAATGTTACCTCTTAATAACAATAAAAATCTATTGAAATAAAAAAAAAAAAAAGAATAATAATTTATTATTCTTTTTTTTTGTATTATTAAATAGTGCTACATAGTACATTTGTGTCCAGAATGAGGAGAGGGTCAAATAAGGGACGCGGTGGTGGTGCTGCTGGTGTTGGTGGTGTTGCTGAAGCTCCTGTTGCAAGGAGAGGACGTGGTCGATCTGTGCCAGCTACACGCACAAGTGAAACACCTTCCTCAGGTAGCAGACAGAGCCTTCAACATTATCTGGTAGGCCCGAATGGCGCTCAAAGAATGGCGAGGCCAGAACAAGTATAGATGATAGTAGATTGGGTGGCTGACAATGCCTCCAGTTCCTTCACATTGTTGCCCACCCAGTCCCTTGATGAAAGCTCAGAGTTGGCACCTGAACCCCATGGCCATCTGTCTTTCACCACAGCCCCTTGTAAATCAGCCAAGCAGTCTGAGCCCCAAGTCATGTAGCAGTCTCTTATGCTTTTTGATGACTCTGCTGCTGTGCTTTCCGTGGGCCATCCACATAGCCCTGGCCCAGAAGTGGAAGACATTGAGTGCACTGATGCCCAATCACTTCTGGTTCAGGATGAGGACATGGAAACACCACGGCAGCACGTCTGTGATGATGAAACACAGGTGCCAACTGCTGCGGCTTTCCACAGTGTGCAGACTGACAAGGAGGGCAGTGGTGAAGGGTGGGTGGAAGATGATGTGGAGGATGATGAGGTCCTAGACCCCACATGGAATGAAGGTCATGCGAGTGACGTGTGCAGTTTGGAGGAAGAGGTGGTGGTCGCACAGAGGCACCAGCACAGCAAAAGAGGAAGCAGGTTGAAAAAGTGGAGCAAGCGTCCCTTAGACAGTACACCTGCTACTACCCATCTCACCCAGGGACCTAGCACACCAAAGGCAGCTCAAAGGCGTTCCCCGGCGTGGCAGTTCTTCAGACAATGTGCTGACTACAGGACACAAGTGGTTTGCACACTGTGCAATGAGAAGCTGAAGCAAGGCACAAATGTTCTAAACCTGAGCACAACCTCCATGATCAGGCATCTAAATGCAAAGCACTTGCTGCAGTAGAATAAGTACCTCAAAATCCAAGAAAGGTCTCGGCCTCCTCCTGCTTCCTCTTCTGCTGCTGCCTCGGCCTCTTCCTCCACCTCTACAGTGCCATGGTTACCTGCCACCCAGCAAACAGAGGATATGACAGCAACGCCACCATGTTTGCCACCGTCCCCAAGCATTTCCACACGGTCCCATGGAAGCTTACAGCTCTCCATCTCCCAAACACTGGAGAGAAAGCGGAAGTACCCCCCTACCCACCCGTGATCCCTGGCCCTGAATGCCAGCATTTCAAAATTCCTGGCCTTTGAAATGCTGTCATTCAGTCTGGTGGACACGGACAGTTTTAAAAACCTGATGGCGGTGGCTGTCCCACAGTACGTGGTTCCCAGCCGCCACTACTTTTCCAGGCGAGCCATCCCTTTCCTGCACAAACAAGTTGGGGAGAAGATCCAGTGTGCACTGCACAATGCCATCTGTGGCAAGGTCCACATAACCACTGATACGTGGACCAGTAAGCAGGGGCAGGGACGCTATATCTCGTTAACTGCACACTGGGCAAATGTAGTGGTGGGTGGGCCTGAGGCGGCTAGCCGTTTGGCGCATGTCCTTCCGTCACCGAGGATTGCAGGGCATTTCTCTTTGCCTCCTCCAAAGTACATTTTTTTTCAAAAGCTTTATTTTTAAAAGGTCTTTACAGGGGACATGAGGTGGGTGAGGCTTCAGTGTAATGTGCCTTCACTTTTATGGAGTGGCTGCTTTAATAAAAAGATATGTAATAATGAAAAAATACACTTTGTGAAAAAACTTAAGCAGCCTGTTATCACAGTAGTGCATGTGGACAGGTACAGGCTGTAAAGAGGCAGTAGCACTGAGATGTAACAAAAGATGAAAAAAAGCAAAAACTCCTTCTGTTTCCCTCCATGACCCCCCAAATTCTCCAACATATGCAGCATTTTTCTACCTACAGGGCATTCAGTACTGATTGATATCTACTTTAATAGTGCCTGCAATTCATATGTTAATCTCTCCCTATGCACTTGACTAGCAGCACTCTCTCTGCTTCTCTATCACAGCTAAAAAACATTGTCAATATAGCTGCTGGGAAGTCATTCTTTTATCTTTTAGTGGGGAATAGGCTTATCCAAAGACCCCCTTATATTCCCTTCTAAGATAGCTGATTTAAGATCAGGCCGTGCATTATGGTTTTTCTGGTGAATTCCCACAATTTTGCTGGTTCTATGAATAGCAAACACACAGGATTTACCATGAACCCATGGTAGCTGCAAACCTAAATCTCATTTCCTCACCTGACCGCCTGTGTCCCTTGTAGGTACACCACCCCATGCTGACAGATTTTTATAGCCACCTGCAGGTGGGGCTCTACGTCACAGATCTTTCTGCACCAGTTGTTGACAAATATCAATTTCTATATTCACTTAAAGCATCTGCTTGTTATACAACATTTTAGAGGGGTCATTCCTTTAACAATAAGAAACAGCACAATAGAAAAAGCCAGACAG
Source organism: Glandirana rugosa (assembly GCA_018402905.1). Lineage (NCBI taxonomy): Eukaryota > Metazoa > Chordata > Amphibia > Anura > Ranidae > Glandirana > Glandirana rugosa. The sequence continues at coordinate 320,308 of BLSH010501847.1, forward strand.
ATGACATTCTTATAAATAAATTACATTAGTTAAGTGAAACATCATTACTGTGCACTTGAGACATGTTACTAGGGGCAATCTTGTTTTATTGTCTTTAAAATACCCTCTTTAAACAGTTCCTGTCTGAGCTATACCCAAAAGACAACTACAGCACAGGCTTACAATGCCAGGAGGGTGTACATGGACATCCTCCCGTGCTCGCACTGCCCGCATGCCCCTGCAGTACATGGGCAGTGTGCAGGCAGTGCGTTCTGTGATCGCCAAGTCCTACGGACTTGGCTTATCCCAGATCGGGATAAAGAGCCAATCACAGAGGCCCTTTACCACGTGATCAGCTGTCAGTCAATGATAGCTGATCACAGGATGTAAGCAGAAGCCGGCTATCAGCTTTTTTTCCCCTCACACTGATAGGGTGAGGGGAAAAGAAGAAAGTCAATAACCGGCTTTTGTTAAAGGGACATCGGTGCCAACATTGCCCACAGTGCTGCTAATCAGTGCCCACCAGTGCTGCTAATCAGTGCCTATCAGTGCAGCCTCATCAGTGGCTCCTGATCAGTGCCCACCATGTTACTAGGGGCAATATTGTTACATTGTCTTTATCTAAAAAAATACCCCCTTAACCAGTTCCTGTCTGTCCTATACCTGAAAGACAGCTAGAGTGCGGGCTTCCAATGCTGGGAAGGCATACATGAACATCCTCCCATGCTCGTGCTGCCCGCCTGTGGTATGCGGGCAGAGTGCTCTGTGACGCCAAGTCCTTCAGACTCGGCTGATCACAGATTGGGGAATAGGGCCAATCAGAGAGGCCCTTTACCACATGATCAGCTGTCGGCCAATGACAGCTGATCACAGGATGTAAGCAGAAGCTGGTTATCAGCTTTTTTCCCCTCAAGCTGACAGCATGAGGAGAAAAGGAGAAAGCCAATAACTGGCTTCTGTTACATGGATATCAGTCCCAACATTGCCCACCAGTAGAGTTGATCAAACCTCTGGAAGTCCGGGTTTGGCAGGTTCAACCAAACTTACGGACAAAGTCCGGGTTCCCGAACTTTGACCCGGACTCCGAACCCCATTGAAATCAATGGGGACCCGAACTTTTAGGCACAAAAATGGCTGTAACAAAGTCCTGGCAAGTCCTAGAGGTCTGAAAAAGGAAGGAAAATGGGGGTAAGAGTTGGACAAGTGTCCTACAAAGAAATGGGGATAGGGAAATAACTTAAAATAATTTTTAAGCTAAAATCACATAAAAAATCAAAAATGGGGAGTGCGCATGTGCGGAGCGTCCATGGCGGCTGTGTAAGCCAGGAGCTCCGGTCCTCCCCGGCCTTTTGGATCCTTCTGAGCATGCAGCAGAGCTCGGCTTACCCACTCAGAACACCTAGGAACCGGGGGCAGTCATAGGAACATCCCAAAGGTCCACTCCCGGCCACAGAGGTCACTGAGGAGATGGAAGCCGGCTCGGACGGAGGCTCTCAGGTTCTACCTTCTCCGGGGGCCTCCCCCAGGAACTCAACCCATGGTCCAAATCCTCTCCCCAGCGTCCACAATCTCTCTTTTGGAATGGACATTGGATGAGCTCATCACTACTCCTCTTAAAGAGCAAGGTCCTGGTAACCTACAGTCAGATCTGTCCAGTCCTCAAGCTCCGGTACCTCATTCTGGCTTTCAAATGATGATGGAGGTCTTTTCTAAAATGCTCTCTAAGGGCCTAGCCCAAACAGCTACTCAAATTACTTCTGTTATCCAAGCTGACCTGCAGGGGTTGGAGCCTAGGATAGACGCAATAGAGCAAAAAACAGATCAATCAGTTTCCAGGATCAATCAGAATACAGCTCATATCCAGGATCTTCAGGACCAACTGAAATCAGCCCTTTCTAAAATAGACGACCTAGAGAATCGCTCTAGACGCTACAATTTCCGAATTAGGGGCCTTCCCGAGGCCATCACGGATGTTCGAGCGGCCGTGAGTGGCTTTATTAAAGAAACCATCCCAGGTGTCCCGGATCACTGTCTTGAACTAGACAAGGCTCACAGAGCGCTCCAGCCGCCGAGGTCTGATGGCCTTCCAAGGGATATTGTGGTGAAACCTCACTTTTACGGAGTGAAGGAAGTAATTATGAAGGCCTCTAGGTCATCTCCCAATCTCTCTATTCAAGGCCATTCCATCCAAGTTTTCACAGACTTGTCTCCCACTACCATTCAGAAAAGAAGAACCTTGAGACCTCTCCTTGAAGTTCTTACTAAGGCATCCATCAAGTATTGGTGGTCTTTTCCGTTCCGCCTGTCTTTCATTCACAAAAGCAAGAAGTTTGGTTTCTCAAAATTCCAGGAAGGGGAACAGCTGTTGGTTAGACTCAACCTCATCTCCTTGGAATCCACCTCCTCTTCAATTCATAAAAATATGGGTCCCTCAAAGAGGCCTTCCCCTCAGAGCCCTGTTCTCCCGATGTGGCGAAAGCAACAGCAGAAGCGAGCCAAGGACGCACACCCCCCATGACTTTACGACTCTAACCCTATGTGTTTTTGCTGCTCAAAAATTTTTTTTGTGTGTGTGGGTTTTTTCCCTTTTTCAAGGGCTCTTGAGTCTTTGCACTCTATAGTGTTTTTTGCTCTTGATTGGTTAATTTTTACTTCCTGATTATATTAGCGTTGGGGGGTGGCTGGTGGGTGGCCCCATCTCCCGTTTCCCCTCGAATATGTTTTCCGGGGGGAGGGGTCATCTGCGGGCTTCCCTCTATAACCCCTTGAATTTATCTACTGGTTCTATGTAGTTGGTTATGTTTATTAAGCCGGTCCCCCATGTAGATGTCTGAACCTTCTGACAGGGACCTGGAAGAGACCCCATAGTGGGTCCCAAAGGGTTCATTCGGGGGGTCTTGATTGGGTCAATCAAGGGCTCCCAGGGGGGCTTGTAGTTTTGCTCTTTGCATTAATCTTTTTTGCATTACCGGGGTAAGCCAATAGTTTTATTCTAGTTTTGGTTCCAAGGTACTGGCCGGGGAGGAAGTCATGCTCCTCCCTCTGACTTTGGGATACTGTTATTGGTATTCACCTGGTCGGATGTAGTTCTGCTGTTTAGGCAGACACGTTACACCTTTTTCCTGATGGTGGGGGTGATATATAGACCCCTCACTCTCAGAAAATTGAGGGGGTTTGTGGCTAGGCTTTGCCGCTCCCCTCCTATGTTTTTTGTTTTTGTCTCTCTTCTACTTTCATTGCTCTGTCCTCTCTTTACCTCTCTGCTCCTACCTTTTCTGTTTAGGCATCAGGGAATTTACCTATGTAGTGGATCGCAACGGGCAACTCTCTTATCCTCCCGGTTTTCCAGATCACTTCCCTTCCATCCTTCGAATCGGGTAAGTCTTTGCTCAGTGATGCATAATGATAGATCCTTTAACAGTTCTCATGTCCACTAATCCTCCATTTTCCTTTAGAGTTGCAACGCATAACATACAGGGCATTAATTACCCCATTAAGAGGAAAAAATATTTTAACCTAGCCCACTCCCAACATTTGGATATACTTATGCTTCAAGAAACCCATTTCCCTGAACAATATGTTCCTAAGTACATACACTCCAATTACCCCCAGTTTTTTTTGGCAAATGCCCCAGATAAGACCAGAGGTGTGGGAATTTTTTTCGCCAAGCATTTAGCCTTTACCCCCTTGAAAGAAATTAAAGGGGTCTTTAGGGGGTACAATATACACTTTTTTATTGTATTATGCACCGAATGTTGGTCAAGCTAAATTTCTTCATGGGTTGCTTAATCTTATCATGCCCCATCTCGAAAGGTCTGTAATTTTGGGAGGGGACTCCAATATGGCCCTAGACTCTGGGCTCGATAAGTCGGGCCCAGGAACACCCCGCCTAATTCGCCCACCTAAATATAGCCTTAAATTCGCCAGACTTCTCTTTTTGTTAGGTCTCATAGATATTTGGAGGGAACTAAATCCTAAGGCGAGGGACTATACTCATTTCTCCACTCCACATAAGAGTATGGCCAGAATAGATCATATTTTTGTACCAGCCTCTATGTCTCCCTTGGTTTCTAGATCCTATATTAAAGATTCCCCTATGTCGGATCATTCACTGGTAATAATACTTATCAAAACTGATCTTGGGTTAAAAAGGAATCCCCAATGGTGCTTGAATGAGTCTCTCCTGAATAACCCAGTGCACTGCACAATGTTAGAAAAGGAAATTAAGGAATACTTTATCATGGGGAAGTCTCGCCCTCAATACTTTGGGCAGCTCATGAGGGTTGTAAGGGGAGAATTCATTCAGTTAGCAGCTAGGCTAAGAAGGGAGCGGAGGGCTGATATTGTAAGGCTGGAACAGGACTTTCAAGACCTGGCTAGATCCCATAAGAAAAATCCATCTCCCCGTTCCTGGGCTCAGCTGGAAGCAGGGAAGGTTGCTTTAAACCTCGCCCTCACTACCAGCTCCGAGAAACAAATTCAATGGTCTAGAGCTCATTCCTACCTGCAAAGAGATCACATAGGTCCCAGGCTGGCTGCCAGATTGTCCTCCAAGTGTCACTCTTTTTCCTTTCCAAAGATCAGGGACCAATCGGGAGACCTCACTCAGAACCCAAAACGGATTATGTCCACTTTTCAGAATTTCTACGCAAAACTTTATGAAGCAGGTAGTGCGATTCCCTCTCCTTCCCTTGAAACCTTTTTAAGTTCCATTACTCTCCCTAAACTCTCTGAGGATCATATAGCCTCTCTGGAACTGCCTATTACTGACACAGAAGTGTTGGAGGTAATTAGGAATCTCAAGAAGGGCTCGGCCCCTGGTCCGGATGGTTTTTCCATGGGCGACTACAAGACATTTGGCCCGGTACTTGTCCCTTATTTAACAAAATTCTTTAATTCTTTAAGGGTAGGATCAGGGCTGCAGAGTGATGCTAATAGGGCCTTCATATCAGTTATCCCCAAGTCTGGGAAAGATCACTCAGATGTCAGTAATTACAGACCTATTTCTTTGATCAATAATGATCTCAAAATTTTGACTAAAGTTCTAGCAAATAGATTGTCCAGTTTTATAGGTAATTACATCCATAAGGACCAGGTAGGTTTTATCCTGGGCAGGCAAGGACCAGATCAGATCCGCAGAGCAGTGGACATCATTTCTCTTCTTAATTCAAATTGGGATGGGGGCCCTCATCGCGATGGGTACCTTTTGTCTGTTGACTTGCAAAAAGCCTTTGACACAGTTGATTGGTCCTATCTTTTTGATGTGTTAGGTAGATGGGGTTTTGGCCCTAGATTTCTTCAAACTCTTAGGGCCCTATATTCGAACCCATGTGCCCAGGTCAAATTACAAAATTACTATTCGGACCCTTTTCCCATCTTTAGGGGTACTAGGCAGGGATGCCCTTTATCCCCTTTAATATTCGCAATTGCGATGGAATCTCTGGCCATTGCCATTAGGGATAACCCAGACATCCAAGGGATAAAATGTGGATCCTTGTCGCATAAATGCGCATTATTTGCTGACGACTTGCTCTTATTCATCTCCTCTCCTCTCAAATCCACTCCTCGGGTTATCAAACTCCTCCAAATCTTTAGTGAGGCTTCTGGGCTCCACGTGAATTGGTCCAAATCCGCAGCTTTGAACATCTCGACCCCTGACTCAACTATTCTGCGTCTTAAAGATCTCTATAAATTCACATGGAACACTTCTCAGTTACCTTACTTGGGGGTCAATCTGTCAGCTGGCATCAATCAACTTTACGAAGCCAACTATCCTCCCCTACTAAAGAAATTAGCAGGTGACCTTACCAGATGGGATCAGGAGGGCCTTTCATGGCTGGGTAGGATACACTCAATCAAAATGACCCTTTTACCCAGGATTCTTTATTTTTTTAGAGCTCTCTCTATTCCAATTAGGAAGTCTAACTTACAAAAATTGCAATCCCAAATGTTGAAATTTATATGGGCCCGTAAAGGCTTTAGATGCTCGGCTAATGTTCTTTACAAGAGACGTAATCAAGGGGGCCTGGGACTCCCAAACCTATACAAATATTATCAGGCAGCTCAGTTAGCTCAGTTTTCTACCGTCTTCTCCAGAGGGAATAAACCGGACTGGATTAAAATAGAAAGACAGGCGGTCCCCCTCAACACTATTGATTTTCTAGTGGGGGCCTTTCATAAACTGAGGCCCCCAATGCTTGCCCCTACTCTGTCTCATTCTATTGCCCTTAGTGACTCAGTCCTTAAATCCCCTAATTTAATTTTGAGTCTCTGCCCACTTACTCATCTCTTTAATAATCTTCAATTCCCACCGGGTTTAGACATCAGAGCTTTTAAATGGTGGACAGATAAGGGCTTATACCAAATAGGCCACTTTCTAACTCCTGCTGGCCCTGTATCTTTATCACATTGCATCAACAAATTATATATGCCATCTTCTGAAAAATTTTGTTTCCTCCAAATAAATCACTTTCTGACCAACTGGTGGAAATCTAGAAATGATCATGCAGGTATCACGCCTTTTGAAAAATGGTGTTCGGTAAGTGAAGATCAAAGGGTGGTATTACCTTGATTTACGCATCTCTGACGGAGAATTCAACCAAACCCCCTTTTGCAGAGAAATGGGAGAAGGATCTGGAAGTGGATTGGGAGGTAGACAGGTGGAGAGCTTTGTTCCTAAGATGCTTCAAAGGGATCGCTAACATTACCTTGAGGGAGGCAAATTTAAAGGTTATTACCCGCTGGTACTTGGTACCAACTAAGTTAGCAACTATGTTTCCAAATTCCTCTAACCTTTGTTTCAGAGGTTGTGGTCATTTGGGCTCCTTCCTACACATTTGGTGGGAATGCCCTCGCCTTAGGGGATTTTGTAACAAGATTTTCCACTTGATTCGTAAGGTCTCGGGTCTCTCAGTCCCCCAGAGTCCAGAGGTAGCCCTTCTTAATGCTAAACCCGTTGGTCTTTCCAAACCTTTATTTAAACTTCTACATTTTATTTTGCTTGGAGCCAAGATCACAATAGCCAGGTCTTGGAAACGCCCCTCGGTTGCCTTCGCTGAGGCAAAGCAAAAAATTTCCTGGATCATGGTTCAGGAAAGGCTTGCCAATATTATTTTGGATACTTCTTCTAAATTTGACTTAGTTTGGGAACCGTGGAAGGTATACCTAAAGCTCCCGTTGTAACCCACACTTACTTACCCTTTTGAATAGATTACCTGGTGCCTTCCTTCCTTTTCTTTAGTCACCTTTTGCTTCTTTTCTCTTATCTCCCCTATAACTATTATTTCTTTTTCTCTTGGGTTTTGCTAATCTGTCTTGTTCCGTTGGCTGGCGGTTTACTGGTACTTGTGGAGTCCCCCCCCCATCCCTGAGGTTTGAGGTGGGTAGTGGCTATACTCTCAAAATGTCCCATGGGCCTGTGTTATGGCCTTTAGGGTTCCTTCCCCTCTCTTAGACAGGACTATGGTTATGCCAATAAAATTTTTTGGTCATTTAATAATGATAGGAGCGGAGTAGGTTGTTGTCTGTCTTTCCGGTTACAGTTTGATCCCAGATGGGGTAATCGGAGGGGCAGCGGGACCTCTCCGGTTCATTATATGGTTGTTCTTTTTTATTGATTTATTTGTGTTTATTGGTCTATTCCTCCCCTTGATAACAACATGTGGTGTAGGCATTTATTTGTTTATCTTGCTCTTTTCTTGTATGAGAGTATAAGACTGTGAAACTCTGGCTAATTCTTTCTTTTTATTCTGTTATTCTGATAAAAAAAATTTCAATAAAAAGATTTGAAACAAAAAAAAAAAAAAAATCAAAAATGGAGGTGGATGTGGAGTTGGAGGTTGTGGAGGCGGTAAAAGTGGCGGTGGAGGAGGAAGCCAACACTGTTTTTTTTATTCTTGTGCAAGAAATGCACTGCTGGCCGCAAATGTAGTTTTTAGAATTTTTTTTAAACCAGCTATGTAGATGCACTTTTTCATTTTGTGCAAGAAACAATAATCTGTCCCTTTAAGCAACAGTAGGAACCTCTCCCTATAGAACTTGGAGATGATTTTAGATTCTAAAATCATCTCCAAGTTGTACAGGGAAAGGATCCAGCTGTTGCTTTAAGGGAAAGATTATTGTTCTAAAATCATCTCCAAGTTGTATAGGAAAAGTCTATTGCAGCCGCATAGAGTAGAGCCATATTATTGTTCTAAAATCATCTCCAACTTGTATAGAAAAAGTCTATTGCAGCCGCATAGAGCCATATTATTGTTCTAAAATTTAGAACAATAATATGGCTCTCTATGCGGCTGCAATAGACTTTTCCTATACAACACGTGGAATAAAATACCAGAACCCCGGACCCGAACCCGGACTTTTTTTGAAAAGTCCGGGTTCGGGTCCAGGTCCCAGACACCCCAAAGTTCGGTACGGACCCAAACTTTACAGTCGCTCAACTCTACCCACCAGTGCTGCTAATAAGTGCCCACTAGTGCCGCCTCATCATTGCCCATTAGTGCCACCTATCAGTGCCCATCAGTGCAGCCTCATCAGTGCCTATCAGTGCCCAACAGTGCAGCCTCATCAGTGCACATCAGTGAAGGAGAAAAATTACCTGTTTGCAAAGTTTTATAACAAACTATGAAAAATGTTTTATTTTTTTCAAAATTTTCTGTCTTTTTTTTGTTTGTTTAGCAAAAAATAAAAAAACTCAATGGCAATTAAATACTACCAAAAGAAAGCTCTATTTGTGTGAAAAAATTATAAAAAGTTATATAGATACAGTGTTGCATGACTGCGCAATTGTCATTCAAAGTATGACAGCACTGAACGCTGAAAATTGGCATGGGCAGGAAGGTGGTAAAAGTGCCCAGAAGACAAGTGGTTAAACACAAGCAACAAACATGTTACTTCGATACTGAATAGCGCACCCCATCTGCATCATAAACACTGACCAAAGACTATAACAAGAACAACATCCATGGCCTATTTTGGCCCCCTAAATGATTAGAATTAGATAAGTGGTCTAATTAGTAATTATTATTAAAACTTAACCATATTCGTACACCAGACGCTTGATATATGCTACCACTCTCCAAAAACTTTCAAATATAGGTTTATGCATTTTGTCTAGGCTATTGCTGGAAGGAAACTGAAAATAAGCAGAATAGATATAGTGGGTTGTAATGACCAATTTGTCCTTTTTTTGGCACTCTGTAACTTTTGGTACATGTACTATTAAAGTCATTGCTTTTCTATCAGAAGTGGCAATTTATGTATTATTTAGTTTGACGTTGTTAACAAAATAAAATGATCCACTGTACAAGTAAAATAAAACAATGATGCAAAACTATGGGTAAGATAAATGTGTCAAGCCTAATTTGAGGCTTAAAGTGAATTTTAAACATGTTTTTAGGAAACACAGCAGTATAGGAAGAAACCATGTGAAAATAAAAAGTCATTGCTGCCAAAGCTATTATTAAACACCACAAGACACTGAGAATGGAGTCTACCATATGAACAGATTCACCACGTATTTATGTACATGCTAAGTTACAACAAAAAGCATAACAAATCAGAAAGAAAACTATGTTCAAGCTCTAGGATACAAAAAAAAACTTGAGAAAATAATCAGTTTAAAAATAACATTTACATTGTCAAACTGCAGATTTATACTAAAAGCATATTTGTATTTTCTAAACAAAATATTCCTATTGCATAATAAATATTTTTTTTATTACAATATAAATTGAGAATGTATATTTATTAATTGGGTTCATTAAAACTTCTTCTGCACACACATGTTTTAGCAGAGAGATGAGGAATAGACAGTGCCTTGAAAAAGTATGCATACCCCTTGAAATTTTCCACATTTTGTCATGTTGCAACCAAAAATATAAATGTATTTTATTTGGATTTTATGTGATAGACCAACACAAAGTGGCACATAATTGTGAAGTGAAAGGAAAATGATAAAGGTTTCTCAAAATGTTTTTACAAAGAAGGGGCGTGGCGTCTGAGCTTGAAGATGGCCTCTTAGGCATTGAGCTCTGTCAGACCGCCGGGACAGAGAGGAAGAAAGCCGGAGCCAGAGACAGCTCAGAGCCGTAAATCACCTTCCCCAGCAGCGGTGAACACAGCGAGGATGCGGAGGAGAAGAAGACCTCAGATTGGGAAGCTGTCGGGCTTCTTCTCCACAGCCGCGAGGCCTAGACAAAATGGATGCGGCTCTATACAGCAGCTCAGGGCCGCAGCTGCGGACTTTCCTAAACAGCGATCCGGGACTGAATCGCTTCCACACTCCAGCGGAGCCTCCTCACCAGCCCTGTCTCCCACCATCAGGAGCCCAGCCAAGTCCAGGCTGAGGATGGCCTCCCCACACTCAAGCCTAACACATCAGGAGATGGAGGTGAGTGGATCGGGCGCTAGCGCCACTACAGGGCCCACACAGCCAGCACCTACAGACCCCCTTTGAAGGCTTCACTACTACAGGCCAGCCGGTCTCCGATACAGTCCTAAAAGACATGCTCATGTCCCTAAGATCCTCAGCAAGACATTATCCAAACAGTACAGCAATGTCAGCGGGATATCAAGGACTTGGGGAGCAGGGTGGACATAATAGAACAATCCATGGGCACATACACTGACTCATTTAACATGATGGTGGACGCTCACAATGCCCAAACTGAGGATCTATCCTGGGTCAGGGACAAATTAGCTGACCTAGAGGACCGTTCCCGAAGGAACAACCTGAAAATCAGGGGCATCCCAGAGTCAGTCTCCCCAGCACAGCTATTGCCCTTTGCCCAGGACATGTTTTCATCCATTGCTCCCAACCTCACCGTCCTGGAAATAACCATAGACAGGATTCACAGAGTGCCACAGAGTGCCCAAGCCTTCGTTTCTATCCAAAGAAGTCCCTAGGGACGTCCTGCTTAGACTACATTTCTATAGGGCAAAAGAGCAACTCCTTGAAGCTTTTAAAAAATAGACCAGCGCCCTCCACAATATGCCTCCCTACAATTGCTTCCGGACCTCTCAAGACACACACTCCAGAGACGGCGCAACCTAGCAACCATAACTAAGGCCTTAAGGAATCATCAGATCCCTCACAAGTGGAAATACCCAGCCACTTTAATAGTTACCTACAACGACACCGCCACTCCAATATCCACCCTGGAAGAAGGGCTGTCGTCCCTCCGCCAATGGGGTATCCTGCCAGCACCTCTGCAAAGCACGACACAAAGTCCTAAACCTCACACAATTCAACAGGACTGGCAAGTGGTCTCCCATAAGAAACATCAGAAAAAGAAAGCCTAAGCTCCCACTGACCCGAAACTAAACAAAGTTACACTTCTTCCCGGTTTGGTCGACTTGGATTCACCTCCTTTTCCTCCCTCTACCAAGTAGGACATATACCTGTCCATAAATCCGACAAGGATTTCCTTTTTACTGAACTGACTCCCTTTCCTTTTTTCTTCCTTGTACCCCCCCCCCCCGGTTTCTCCCTCCCCATTATGTTTTATTGCAGTCTGAACTACAGCAGATCAGAGGAACTTTGCAAAGCACACCAAGGATCCTGTGACAAAGAACTACTGGACCAAATTCAACATCCTCAAGGCCCCTTGGATCTCTTCCAAACCCACCAACAAATACGATCGTCTGAGAAGAATACACCAACCTGCCGCCACCTTACCACTCGTCCTACCGCAGTGAGTAATAACTACAAGTACACTTGCACCCAACTCACATATCAATCATGGCAATTACCTGCCTATCTTTAAATACCAAAGGTCTTAACCACCCTGCTAAACGCCACTCAATGTGGAAAGTGGCCCTCAAAAGACAAGCGGACATCCTATGTATACAGGAAACCCACTTTGTGGCTTCGGCAGTCCCCAGATGCACCCATAAACAGTACCCCCACGTATTCCTGTCCAACTCTTCACACAAGAAAAGGAAAGGAGTACTTCTGGCCATTAGACGTTCGGTTGCCTTCCAACTAAAGGTCTCTGTGCTAGACTGTGAAGGCCGCTATGTAATCCTCACTTGCGACATCAACTTTCAGCCACTCACAATAGCAGCCATATATGCTCCCAACATAAGACAACAGAATTTTATCCGAAGACTCCTGATTAAAATCAACAAAATTAAGTACGGAAACCTTCTGATCTGTGGTGATTTTAATATAACTCCTGACCCATCCATTGACTCTTCCTCCAAGCCCGGTACGAAGAAACCCTCATTACAAAAACTTCTGCATGAGGAGGATCTTTACGACTTTTGGAGATGCCAGCATGCCAACGAAAAGGACTATACATACTTTTCTCCTAGACACTGTGCATATTCCCGCATTGACCTAATTTTGACAGACAAATGGCTCTTACAGAAAGCAACCTCAACCCATATCTATGATATTACGTGGTCCGACTACGCAGCTGTTTCTATCACACTGGGCAGGCCGGGCACCTCCTCCCAGCCTCCAGTGTGGAGATGCAACATTAGAGTCCTACAGGACCCTCTTTGTTCTAAAGTAGTCACCCAAATGCTGCAAGAATACTTCCACACCAATGTGGGCTCAGTTTCGAGCCCTCATGGGGTGTGGAATGCCCACAAGGCTTTGGGAGAGGCATAGTCATACAACAAGGAGCTAGGGCCAAGAGACGATACGATCTTAAATTTAACGAAATTACTGCTAACATAGGTCACCTAGAAACTCTGAACAAAACTTCCCCATCACCTAAATTGTCCAACTCCCTCCAAAACCTTAGACATGAACTAAGGACCATCTTCTTACAAAACTACGACAAACATTTGAGAAAACTAAAGTTAAACCACTATGCCAATGCAAATAGAGCAGGCAAACTATTGGCCCGTCAGATTAAAAAAGCACACACGAAATCAAAAATCCCACACCTTATACACCCAACCACACAAGCTAAGATCTCCAACCCGCAGGAGATAGCAAACCAATTTGCTGATTTCTACAGTGACTTATACAATCTCCAATACGACCCCAACACCCCTCAACCAACACAACCAGCCATTGATGCATTCTTAAATAAACCTAATCTTACAAGGATTTGTACAGGGCAGACAGCCGTCTGATGCCACTAGACAAATACTAAACATAATGCATTATGCTGAACGTACGAAAACGCCTTCTCTGCTGCTCTCGATAGACGCAGAGAAGGCGTTTGATAGGGTCCATTGGGGCTATATGAGGAGCACCCTAACAAGGTTTGGTTTCCAGGGATCGATTCTATCCGCAGTCCTCGCTCTCTACTCTAACCCCAATGCACAGATTTACACATCTGGCCTCCTCTCCAAATCCTTTTCCATTACAAACGGAACGAGACAAGGATGTCCCCTCTCACCCACCATATTCAATCTAATTATTGAGCCCCTAGCAGAGACCATAAGATCAGATCCTTTAATATCAGGCTTCCAATTTTCACAAAAGCAACACGTCATCAACTTGTTCGCTGATGATGTTATCCTTTTCCTTTCTAATCCCTCAACCTCCCTCCCATGAGCTCACACAATCTTGACGTCCTTTAGTACCATTTCCTATTATAAGGTCAACTGCACCAAATCTTTAATACTGAACTTAGGGGTCCCACCCCAGACCCAAACAAAACTACAAGAATCTCTTCCCTTCACTTGGAGTGCTAATGGAGTCCCCTACCTAGGAATCACCCTATCGTCCCCTTTATCCAAAATCCTATCGACTAACTTTACCCCCCTTGTTCAGAAATTACAAGCCCAAATCCAATCCTTTCCAAAAAGTGAGATAGGATGAGCAGGTAGATTAGCAATCTTTAAGATGGTTATCCTCCCACAAATTCTATACGTCTTCAGGGTCCTCCCCATCCACACCTCTCCCACCATTATTAAACCCCTCTCCACACTATTAACAAAATTTGTCTGGAATGACAAAAAACCAAGGTGTGCCCGAACAAACCTCCTAAAACATAGACTATCAGGAGGAATGGGGCTGGTGGACATTCAAGACTATCACCATGCAACAGTTACCGATCAACTAAAACACTGGTTCACCAAGCTAGAAACCCCCTAATGGGTTGACATAGAAAAGTCACTGTCCAAAACCCATGACCTGCCAGCACTTCTTATATTGGACTCATGGAAAAAATGGGACATCTCTGAAATGTCTCCTCCCATGGCTGCCTCTATGAGAGTATGGAGATCCCTTAACAAGAATATTTCTTCTGAGGGACCGGCACCTCTCCCTGACTTACCCATCCACCTCCTCTCATCACTTATTCCCTTTCTTTACACTATACCGCTACTCCAACTCGGAATTTCGAAGATCCAGCAACTTAAATCTCACTCTGCTTCTGGAAAAAAACAGCACTCCTACCTACATTTCTCGCACCTCTAACTGGTCTAAGGACTTTCCTGTTCCCGATTTGTAATGCAAAATACTAGATGGTTTTAACTACACGATCAAACTAACCCCTAATGAAATCTGGAGAGAAACACAATTAAAAATCATCCACAGAGCATACATCCCCTTCTGAATTGACAAGGACAATCAACATCTAGCCTCTTGCCCACTCTGTAGCTCTCCAAGGCCTTCTTTATCTCATCGATTTTGGTCGTGTTCTCACATTTCTGCATTCTGGGATCAAATCATAGCCTACATACAGAGTGTCAACCTCCTCCTCCTACCCAAAGACCCACTCCTCTTAATATTTGGTCACTGGGAAAAGGAACTGAACCTCTGGTCAATGAAATCCCACACTAAGGAATGGTCATCAATATGCCTCCTAATCGCCAGACGCACTATCCTGAGAACCTGGACTGAATTCTCCCCCCCCTCCCTCAACTTGGTGGTGAACGAACTCAAATCCCTCCTCTACAAGGACAAAATTAACTTAAGCCTAGACCGCCCGCGGTCGATTCAAACCTTCTGGGGTAGGTGGGACCCCTTTATTGATGCCGCACTGTCTCCGGATGACGCGCAGGACCTTAGAAATTCCTTCGCATACTATCCCGAAGGCTCAAATTACTTCACCTCGGATGACATTCTCTGACCCTAATCTTCCGGAGACAACTCCCACAACTCAGACTTTTGACTCCCTGTTATGCATCCTTGGGAATGGCACTTGTAACCTAACTACCGTACCAGACTCAGCGGGTGTGAACCTCCCCCCGCTTGTCACTAGTATCTGGTGCAGCTCCTCAGTCCTTAAATTGCAGCCCCCTTCCTTCTTTTCCCCCCTCTTTTTATTGTTTTACCTTTAAGCAGCGTGATCCATCCGACCATTTACCGTCCCTTCACCTGCCTTCAGTTCTCCTCCTTGTACATTATGGCTTATTTGTATAATGCGATTCTTCTGCATATTTTGCATGTTTATGACATGCCACTTCTTTTCAGTCTGAAATGTCCTGTATACACCTTGTTTAACGTACTCACTTGTATCTTTCAACGCTGTGTATTTAATAAAATCTCTATTAAAAAAAAAAAAAATCTCACTCTAAACCCAAATCATGGCAACAGCTCCAAGAGGAGTTCCACCTGCCGGCAGACACCAAATTTACTTGCATGCGAATCCATCATTTCCTTACTAAAAATCCACTACCTACCCTAGAAGTCAACACTGATATATGGAACTTTTTAACTTCTAGCCCCCCTAGACAAAAGGGAATTCCCCTAGTTTATAATTCTCTTCACAACAAAACCCTGCTCCAAAAAACCCCCTCAATCCAAAAATGGGAAAAGGATTTACACAAGGAATACCCCTTAAAGGAGTGGCACACAGCCTTCCTCTCTACCCTAAAAAACTCCAAGTGCACTACACACTGGGAAATGCAGCTAAAAAATTTACACAGGTGGCACTATACCCAGTTGGAAACTTCTTGGATCTATCAACTAAAGAGTTTTTACCCTCATGGTATGAACATAGATTGGGACATAAACACTTTCATTAATTAATCATAATCGAATGTATACGTGGCTAATAGATGTAGGATGTTATAGTTTAGTCCATATAGTGCTAATAGATGTGGGACATTGTGGTTCAGCCCATATAGTGCTATGTATCTTTCAGCTAAATCAAATAACGTTTGCTTCTGTTTTTTGCTTATTATATGTCTTTTTAATTATAATTTTATTTTTAATATTTACTGATTTATAAGGATTGTATAACGCAAGTTCAGTCTAGTTCACTATTTGGCACAATGTCATAATTTCCCTAATAGGATCATTGTTCTTTTGGAGCATATAATTTATTTTGATTCTAAATAACTATTTTCAAATTAACTTTCAATGATTTTTATAATTTGTCTAGGAAAGTTATGATTTTATCCAAAATAATTTTTTGTAGATATTTTGAATCATACATTTTTTTCTTTTTCTTTTTTCTTTTATTTTTTAATTAATACAAAATTCCTTCACAATTCACCTTTTTTACACATTTATTTCGTTATTTGTAATTTAATTGTAACAGCATTTTTTAATATGACGGGATTAACACATTATTCATGTCCCTTTTGTAAGGCACATAAACACTGAACATTTAGTAGGTCACTGACTTGTATCATTTACAAGCAGCAATATTTAGATAATATACACTTATTTTGTATGGATTGGTCATATCACCCTTGAAGATGGGTGCACGGTATGTAAATTACTAGATTGCATCATTCTCAATGTGGAAGCACTTTTTGATTAGTCTTTTGCACATAGTCATGAATATTCATAAGGGTACGTGATTTGAGGATTATGTCATACGTGACGCATTGTCTCCTGATTATCATACATATGGCAATCTCCATCCAGCCTGTCACCCGGCGATGATCACGTGACATGTCACATGATCGGGAGCAGTTTGATCATGTGGCAGCGCGGTGTATTACATTGCAACGTGTGGCATTCACCAAAGAATCATAAACATAGCACGCCCTGAGGGGGCGGTCTCTGTAACACACGTGACCGGGACTAGTCTGATCATGTGGCGATGCGGGATATCACGTCGCACCGTGCGGCATGCGGCATTCACTCAGTAACCATAGATTTAGTATAGCTTACTAAAGCGAGGCTTGGCGCAACCGGAAGTTCCGGTCATGCACTCAATTAATTTTTAGTAGGATACACTTAAATAACCCCAATTATTAGTTTCACACAGACTCTCTTTTTTATATTTAACATATATATGGAGGGGGATTGTATTTTATATATGCACTTTTTTATTTTTCACAATTTGAACATGATTTTTTCCATGTGAATGGAGATATAGAGGCGTGGAACGCACGCCGAGACGCCATTTTGGGACAAAGATTGAACTTCCGGTTTAGCCCCCTGTGGGGGCATTCTTTGTAATACATTCAGATGGTTATTTATAGGGGTAGTGACAGGAGGGGGAAGCACCCCAGATGATGACCGTGGTGTCAAAACGCGTTGGGTCTGGCTTCCCTTCTGTCACTGAATATTTTATTACAAGAGCTTGTTTTATATTTGTTTCAAGTAAGTGTTTGGTACTTTTTATCCAATAAATTTCCCAAACGGTATCACGCTATGGTGGGTCTCCCTTCTTTCCTACTATTTATGCGGATGGTTGGAGCATAAGTGGGTGACCCCTTCCCCTTCTTGGAGTGATCCTGATCCGGTTAACAGCGATTACATATACGGAGTGGAAACCTCACGGAGGAAGATGTTTGGATACTGGAGAGTGTTCCCTGGAGTCTGATACCGATCTTGCCTTAAATCTTCTAGGATCTGGTATGCGTATACTACTTCCTTACCAGAAGGATCTTATGTCATATTATACTTATATACATATTGTCTATACAAACAACCATAAAGATACACATCTATTTATTGTTGACGGGACTCATCTATCACATCAATATTGGATTTGTTATATCTTGGGACTCATGTCTTAATATTTTTGATTGATTTGATTTGTTACATTTTCTGATCTAAGTTTAAATCTTTTTTGGCGCTGCTACTTATTTTTACTAGATTTTTACAAACTGATCTGTTTGTTGTGCGGGCTGCCAATCAGTATTCTGATTTTACATTATTTGAGTGCGCGTGATTAGTTACCTATTGGCACTATATCCCATACAGACTCTCCCTAATCTCACCCTCTCACTCACCGAACTGCTGGCGAGAATGCGGCCAGGTGGGAACGCTAATGCACACATTATGGGAATGCCCTAGTCTCTCCAGCTTTTGGAGAAATATCTTTCGCTTAATCTCCTTGAACCTGGACTTGCCCTTCTAAACTTAGGGATCGACTCCTTCCCATGCTCCTCTAGACCTGTGGTTACCCACATACTACTTGCAGCCCGTAACACAATACTTAGGAAGTGGCGATCCCTGGAGACACCAAGCCTGTCCGATGTTATCCAACAAGTGAATATAAATTACTCATTTGAAAAGCTCCTAGCCATTAACTCTCTATCAAGAGACAAATTCAACAGTAACTGGTCTTCCTGGACCTCAGGCAATAAGGCTGTTGATGTATAAATAAGGCGCATACATATCCAACTGAACTATTCATACTAAGATCCCTAATGCTTTGCTACCCTAAAGACTGCAATTTCCCCCTCCCTAGTGCCTTCCCTCCAGTATGATGTACTCATCCTGGGGGAAATGTACTAACCACTCCCTTCCTTCTCCCCTTATTGTTTTACGGTTTACAAAGGTTTATCTCTCTCTCATAGGCTGCAAATTGGGGGTGGCTCTGTCTCTCACTCCAGGCACAGATTGCTCCCACATGGGGTACTGGAGTGATGGATGGAGCTCTCCTCCTCACACCATTCCCAACAGTTGTGTATACTTTTGGAACTGTATTGAAATGTCAGACTTACACAGGTTGTTAGCACTAGATATATTGTCAACTCAGCATGGCGAATGTATAACCCTGGTGCTTGCCTAATGCTGCCTATGTGATTTTCTTTTTCTTCTTTGTTAACTGCTTATAATTAATAAAAATTATTGTTACAAAAAAAAAAAATGTTTTTACAAATAAATATCTGAAAAGTGTGGCATGCATTTGTATTCACTTCACCTTTACTCTGATACCCCTAACTAAAATTGTGCAACCAATTGCCTTCAGAAATCACCTAATTAGTAAATAGAGTCCACCTGTGTGTAATTTCATCTTAGTATAAATATAGCTGTTCTGTGAAGCCCTCAGAGGTTTGTTAGAGAACCTAAGTGAACAAACAGCATCACGAAGGCCAAGGAACACACCAGGCAGGTCAGGGATAAAGTTGTGGAGAAGTTTAAAGCATGGTTAGGTTATAAAATAATATCCCAACCTTTGAACATCTCATGGAACACTGTTCAATCCATCATCTGAAAATGGAAAGAGTACCTACCAAGACATGGCCATCCACCTAAACTGACAGGCAAGGAGAGCATTAATCAGAGAAACAGCCAAGGGGCCCGGGGTAACTCTGAAGCAGCTGCAGAGTTCCATAGTTAAGGCGGGAGAAACTGTCCACAGGACAACTATTAGTCGTGGACTCCACTAATCTGGCCTATATGGAAGAGCGGCAAGAAGAAAGCCATTGTTGAAAGAAAGCCATAAGAAGTCCTGTTTGCATGTTGCGAGAAGTCATGTGGGGGACAGAGCAAACATGTAGAAAGAGGTACTCTGGTCAGATGAGACCAAAATTGACCTTTTTGGCCTAAAAGCAAAATACTATGGGGTTGATTTACTAAAGCTTGAAAGTGAAAATTTTGGTGCAGCTCCACACAGAAACCAATCACCTTCAAGGTTTTATTGTCAAAGCTCAATTCAACAGCTAAGGTTAGAAGCTGATTGGTTAGCATGCACAACTGCACCGGTTTTTGCACTCTACAACTTTAGTAAATCAACCCCTATGTGTGGCGGAAAAATAACACTAAACATTATCCCGAAAACACAATCCCCACCGTGAATACAGGACGATCTTAGAAGAAAACCTGTTAGAGTCTGCTAAGGACTTGAGACTGGGGCAGAGGTTTACCTTCCTGCAGGACAACAACCCTAAACATACAGCCAGAGCTGCAATAGAATGGCTTAGATCAAGGCATATTTGACATTTGCTGTTCACAGTCACTCTCCATCCAATCAGATAGAACTTGAGCTATTTTGCAAATAAGAATGGGCAAAAATGTCACTCTGTGCTGGGGGACTTTGGGGAGAAAATCGTGCACTGATAGATTTGTATTTGGAGAGGGATTTTGTGATTAAAGCAATCTGTGATAAAATGAGGGATTTGGGATTGGAATTTGTACTGGGAGGGGGGATTTGGTGGTTGGAAAAGGATTTGTGCTAGAAGGATGGCTTTGAGGGAGAAAAGATGTGTGCTATAAGGAAAAGAGGATTTATGCTGGAAAGGGGAATGGACAGATTTTTTTTGGGGAAGAGGAATGGAAATTTGTTTTGAAAGGGTAAAGTGGAGGAGAGTATTGCTTGTGGGGGAACTACACTCGCTGGACCCCTACACTATGCATTTGACATGCTTGACTCCTGGTATCTTTTAATTTTAGCACTCCTTACCCCTATTGTGCATTACACACTCCTATTCCCTGATTTCTATGCATTACTTACTCCTGACTCCTGCTTTGTGTGTGTTATATACTCCTAAATAGTGATGGACCAAACTGTCCTGGTTTCAGTTCGGCAGGGGTTTGTCAAGCTTCAAAGAAGTTCAGTTGCTGAACCTAAACCCCTATTAAAAATAATAGGAGTTGAATTTTTTAAATTAAAAATGTAAATTTTCTGGGCTAATAGGAGAGAGGGTGTCCAAAAATATAGCATTTTGAGGGTGGGGTGGCGCTGCCCTTTGGAATATTTACCAATGCAAAAAAAAAGAAACCCCACGCAGCCAGGGGCAAGCAGTGCTTATTTTAAGAGCTAACATTTACAAAGCAAAACAGTTAAAATTCCCAGCAAATTACTTTTACTGCTGTCATTGTCAGCGTCTTTGTTTAACCACCTCAATACTGGACACTATCACCCCCTTTCTGCCCAGGCCATTTTTAAGATTTCAGCTCTATCACACAGTTCATTGAGGGAACCATGAATGCCAGCATGTACTGTGACATACTGAAGCAGAGCAAGATCCCCTCGCTTCAGAGACTGGGCAGCAGGACAGTATTCCAACATGATAACGACCCCAAACAAACCTCCAAGATTGATTGATATTGAATATCTGTGGGGCATCCTCAAACAGAAGATGGAGGAGCAGAAGGTTTCTAACATCCACCAGCTCCTTGATGTCGTCATGGAGAAGTGGAAGAGGACTGCAGTGGTAACCTGAGAAGCTCTGGTTAACTCCATGCCAAAGAGGGTTAAGGCAGTGCTGGAAAATAATGGTGGCCACACAAAATATTGACAATTTCGGCTCAATTTGGACATTTTCACTTAGGGGTGTACTCACTTTTGTTGCCAGTGGTGTAGACATTATCCACTTACCAACCAAGCCTGTTTTTTGGGTTCGGTGGTTATGAGTTAAAAACATGTTTTTTTGCTGTAAAATAACTTAGAACCCCCAAACATTATATATTGTTTTTTTTCTAACACCCTAGAGAATAAAATGGCGGTCATTGCAAAATTTTATGTCACATTGTATTTGCGCAGCAGTCTTCCAAGCGTGCTTTTTTTAAAATAAATTCAGTTTCTTTAGTTAAAAAATAAGAAAACAGTAAAATTAGGCCATTTTTGTTTCCATATTGTGAAAGATAATCTTACGCCTTGTAAAATGATACCCAACATGTCATGCTTCAAAATTGCGTCCGCTCGCGAAATGGCAACAAACTGCAACTTAAAAATCTCCATTGGCGACGTTTAAGAAATTCTACAGGTTAGCAGTTTTGAGCTACAGAGGAGGTCTAGTGATAAAATTGTTGCTCTCACTTTAACGATCGTGGCAATACCTCACATGTGTGGTTTGCACACCGTTTTCATATGTGGGCGGCGGCTTTAAATTTTTTTTTTTTTAATTATTTATTTTGCTTTTTACTTTTTATTTTTACACTGTTATTTTTTTTTTTAAAAATTGATCACTTTTATTCCTATTACAAGAAATGTAAACATTCCTTGTAATAGAAAAAAGCATGACAGGTCCTCTTAAATATGAGATCTGGGGCCAAAAAGTCCTCAGATCTCATATTTACACTAAAATGAAAAAAAAAAAAAATTTGAAAAAAATGACAGAACAAAAAAAAAACGGTCCCTTTAAGACCGTTGGGCGGATGTGACTTCTGACGTCATTTCTGCTCTGCCGTACTATGGAGCCGAGTGAGCGGCTGAAGCCGCTCACTGGGCTCACGGACACTGGGGGGGACAGATCGGATCACCTTCGCCGCTGCCGGCGGGTCCGGTAACCGGCGGAGATGACCGGAAAGCGGCGGGAGGGGGGCACCACTCCCGCCGCTGATAAAAGTGATTTTGCGGCAAATCTGCCTCTAAGACCACTTTTATCCTCTTCAGAATCGCCGGCTGAAAAAAACGTTATCTGAATGGTGCCTGCTGCTGCAGGCACCATTCAGATATCACCACTGAAACCAAGGACGTATATACACGCCCTTGGTCGTCAAGTGGTTAATGGCGGTGTGTTGAGTTATTTTGAGTGGACAGCATTCCTGTGACGATATCACGTGTGAGACACACAAAACTGGTACCATTTTGTTCAGATGACGCCATTTCAGTTTTAACCTGACAACCTCCCAGTGTCTACCTCACACATACCCTCCTCCCTGTTCTGTGTGGAAATTCCAAAAAAAGCCACTTTAAAAAAGGAATAGTTATCTTAGCTACATGCAGAGGATGTCTGTTTGTGCTGGCCGACTATAAAACCTACCAAGCATGGCATCAAAGGGGCTCAGAATTTACGAGGGTCATAAACAGGACACAGAACACCATGACCTCCCAGCGACCCCACCCCATGCCTAAAACTTAAATAAAATACCCACAGTTCATAACAACAGTTAGGAGCGTGAAACATTAATAAAACCTGTATATCAGTATGTGGGAAGGCAACCCGTTTTAAACAAGCCCATTCACCAGAGTATTCACATATAAGGGGACCCACGGATAGTTTATCCTCTTCCCAGGGTCACAGGAAGTGGTAAGGCTGGCATGTTTGGACTTGTTGGAATGCACAATTCATACTGGACTATAATTGATCAATTTCAGGAATGCACCTTGTACATATTGGCGAATATAAATCTTGGTACAGAAATTGTGAATTAGGGAAGATTGTATTCCATGGTCCGCCCTGGACAACCCACAGGCCCTCCTTACCCATGTGAGTGGTCAGGGGCATATGGCCCCACCCCTTTTCACCCAGAGAAAAAGGGAATGCTAAGGACAGCTCTCAGTTCTCACCTTACCATCAAAGCACGAACATCTGAGAACACATGAGATCATCATCAAATCTCTGATTGATCACAGACATTTAAAAGCAAGTACTTTCTGTCTGCCTCATTTCTTTGCTGCTGTATATTATGTCTCTTATTGCTTTGTAACGTATTTTTTTCTGTAAATATTTTTACTTTCAAAGGTTTTTATTTCGTTTTCAGACAAAACAGAGTGAGATACCATATGTCAGAAAGAACTCAGGATATATAGTTACATTTATAACACCTATAATACATCAAATGAACATGTAACCTTTTTAGATTCCTGACTTTCTAGTCAACTGTTTCTGACTATTTCAGGATCCTACTGCACTCTGTAGGTGCTTAATAAGAGGGCAACATAAATAGGCCAGTCTCCCCCTTCTCCCGGCACCCCATAATGGGAACAAGTTGTGCCTGGGAGGGACCCGCTCAACCTCCCAAAATTGCAGAGTCAACTTACTACTTTGATCAATTGTGGGATCAAAATGGAGGTAGGTAACCTGTTATATACATATTAATAATCTTCTGAAAGTGTGTCAGCTAACGGTCATTGATATCCTGGACACAGCAATGGCTGAGGTATCAAGCTTGAGGAAGAGAAGCGACAGGGAAAGACAAGAAAGAAAAAACAAGAGAACTGAAAAGCACCTAACGACTGCCTGTATCAACTGTGTATATGGGCCTTGACAGACCCGGTATAAAAGAAATGCCTATGTAAGCCGCCCAGGGTTCCCAGATGTCCTTGAACTTCTTAGTTGTATCCGATAGGATGCTCGCTAATTTCTCTTGCGACATGATCCAGAATACCTTCCGGATGGCGGCTGCAAATGAGACCTTTGGTTGTTTCCATGACTTTGCAATAGTAAGCTTGGCACCAAGCAAGACAAACTGCATTAACCTCCTATTGAGTTTGGATAGGTTTGGGACATAGACATTAAGAAGAGCTATCTCAGGGGATCTGGACACCCGGGCATTGGTTAACCTTTCAATGAGATTGAAAATTTTCCTCCAAAACTGACGTATCCTCGGACACTCCCACCAGATATGCGGCATGGAGCCCAATAGTGAGCAGCCTCTAAAACATCTAGGATCCGCTGAGGGATAGATGTGGGCAAGTTTAGCTGGGATAAGGTACCCCCTAGAGATAACCTTAACACTGGCCTCCATAAGAGTTGTGTTTAGGATACCTCGGAAAGATTTCGCAAAAGAACCGAGCCAGATCTCCAAGTCCCACAAGAATTGAAAGTCAGCCTCCCAAAGATTCATGTAAAAAGGTTTTCACAGGTGGAGAGGTGAGAAATGTGTAGACTGCTGAGATGCCCCCTTTTTGCTCCATGGCTTGTGCACACCATAGTTCATATTTCGTGATTTTGGGTGGGAGAGGTTTATCTTTCCAAATATGCTGAAGGAAATGGGAGATTTGTTGGAACCTGAACCTTTCAGAGTCCAGAAGATCAAGTTTGCTTATACAGTAGCTCAGAGAGATAGGTCCCGTGGAGGAGAAAAAATGCCCTATAAGGTACAGCCCCTTGTCCAACCACCACTTAAATGCCAGGATGTCTAACTCTGGAGGAAAGTCTGCATTGTGGAAAATATGTGCTAAGGGGTTTAATGGTGAAATTAACTCGTGGCGATTCTGAAGGGAGTCCCAGAGGGTGAACAAGTGGGATAGCACCGGTGATAGAATTGGGGGGTCTCTTTTTTCGGATAGATCCATAGGAAGAAATCTATGGTATAATTCAGCACTGCCTGTCTCTCTATCTGGATCCAGTCTGGATTCTCAAGCTTAGTATAAACCATGGAGAGTTGTGCTAGTCTTTCTGATTGGTAATGTTTATGGAGATTCGGGAGTCCCAAACCCCCCTTTTTCCTGTAACCAGAACCTCCCCACACAAATCTCAAGATCTTACTTACAAGTCTTCAGGTGATCTTTCCTGACTACTATAGGCAATGCTCGAAACAAGTAGAGCACCCGAGGCAGGAGGGTCATTTTAATTGCATTAATTCTACCCATCCAAGAGAGCTTGCTATTAGCCCATGATTTCAGGTCGTCCTCAAGTTTGTGGTACAAAGGGGGAAAATTATAGATATAGAGGTCCTCAATTTTTGCTGTTAGGTGGATACCCAGGTATTTGAGCGAAAGTGAATCCCATTTGAAGGAGTGTTGTAGAGAGTCAACTGTTTCAGTTGATAGGGAAATGTTCATAGCATGTGATTTGGAATAATTAACTTTGAGCCCTGAGATTTCTGCAAAGGAATCCAGCGTGCTATTTTTTTTTTTTAAAGAAACTTTATTGATCATTTGTAAGCATGACAAATCGTCAGAGTATTAATAAAGATACATCTGATTCATGGAATTACAAGTTGTGGCAATAGGTAGCAAACAGAAGTAACCTTAGCGATAACAAGGTATGAGCATCAGAAAAGGAAAAAAAAAAAAAAGACAATATGCATGGTACATAAAAATTAGGATGGATCTTCCTACAACATAGTAGATGCAAACGAAACTTGGTGAATAGGAGGGAGAGGGAGAAAGGGAAGGGTGTAAGGGGAGAGGGTAGTCCACCTGGAGGTCTGGGAAAACATAGAGACATAGTTCAGCGAAGGTTCCCAGCGAGTAGCAGAAGTTATATCCATGTTGGTTGGGAGCACAAGGCTCCATGGGAATGGGAGTGCTTTTAATTTTTCCGATACCTGAAAGTGTTTTGCAAAGTCCCAATTTCATCTTGAGGTAAAGTTGCGGTAATGAAGGGCATCCATTTACGGAAGAACAGGTTGAAGTATTTGGGGTGTGTGAGATCTGTGTTGAGCTTGTCCTTATAGAATAAAGCGGTCATCTCTTTTCTGACCTGAGGAATGGAGGGGCTCGTGGTGGTAGTCCATTGTTTGAGAATGGCTCGTCGGGCCACTAGTAGGCAAGAGAGCGTCCATTCCCTGATCAGAGGATCAATGTGGTGAGGTTGAGGGGAGCGTAAGATAAGCTGTTTGTCCCAGTGGCCGAAAATTAGAAGAAGAGGATCCTTAGGGAGGTTTAGCAGCGTTATGCTAAAAATGAAGGTGATGACTTGGTCCCAAAAGCATCGATGAAGGAACACGACCATAAGCGGTGGTGTAAGGACGGCCTGGGTTGGTTGCACAGCGGGCAAAGGGAGGCTGTTGGATTGTCCTTGTCCACAATGAAGGGGATATAGGCTCGATGTATGAGCTTGAGTTGTGTCTCCCTCCAAATTTCGTTGGGGGTGATTTTGAGTTTTTCTATACCCGAGCAGTATTTTTTCTGCGAGATCCGGGGTAGGGAAGTGTTTGGTCCAGTGGTCGATTGATTTCTTGGAAGTATGGCTTAGGGTGAGCAGTAAAATAGGTTTGTAGATGCTAGAGATGGTGTATGAACCCCCTTGGATAAGGTTATCAATGAAGGTTTTTCGGAATCGTTTACTTGGTTCTGCACATGCTGACCGAAGAAAACTTAGACATTGCCAGTAATGAAAGATATGTGATTTAGGTATAGAGTAAGTCTTGGTGAGGTGGGTGAAGCTGTGAGGCAGACCAGAGGTTTCGTCACAAAGGGAGGAGAAGGTTCCAATACCGCTCTGGGCCCATTGTTGGAAAATTGTTTGGTCTATTCCCGGTGGAAAATTTGGATTCCCTCTGATAGGGAGGTAAGGAGAGATAAAAGGAGGAACCTTAGTGAGTTTCCTATATTCTCTCCAGGCCACTGTCGTGTCTCTGATGAGGAGATTTTGTTGAAGAGTAGAAGGAAGGGATTTCCACTTGACATGAAGAATAGCCACCAGCGACAGTGGGGTGACCATTGAGGACTCCAAGTGATAGTTTGAATAGCGTGAGGATTGCTTGATCCAGTCCATACTGTAGCGGAGAAGGCAGGCTATGTTATATAATCTAATGTTGGGGAGGCCTATACCTCCCTCGCTCCTGGGGAGGTGCAGTCTGGGAAAGGATATACGTGGTCGCCTCTGATTCCAAAGGAATTTGGAGATGGCTTTATTTAGTGCTTGGACATCCTTATGTTTCAATAACAGAGGTATGGTTTTAAGAGGGTATAATAGGCGAGCGAAGCTGACCATCTTGACCAAGTGGCACCTCCCCATGAGCGAGAGCGGAAGATCCATCCATGAATTTAATTCCTGAGTGAGTCTAGCAAGCAGGGGGAGAAATTGAGATGATAGATAGATGAGGGAAGCTTCCCTATCTTGACCCCTAAGTACGTAATGTGGGAGTGGGTGATCTGGAATGGGGCATTGTGGGTCCAAGAAGGGTTTTTGGTGGAACCTAGAGGGAGAATTTCGCTTTTATGATAGTTGATACGTAAACCGGAACACAGTTTGAAT
>BLSH010501848.1:0-18905 GCA_018402905.1 Glandirana rugosa
ATACCTATGTTACTTCTGTTTCTCCTTAAAACAGAAATACACAGATAACACTTGAGGCCGCAAAATAATTTAAGGAAATGAAGACCCGTAAAGAATATAAATATGTTCGCAAAAGCGTAGATATGTTTATTGTCACACAACATGTGTAATTTTCGATATAATGCTGTAATGTGGTCCCCTGCATTGATTTGTTGTTACATACTGTTCCTTTTATTAAGCTCAATAAAACTTTATGGAACCAAAAAAATATATGAAAAAATATTTTATCTCTGTATATATATCTCTAAAAAAATAAAAAATGGGGGAAATAAATTGATAAAATTTATATGGTGCACTGTTCAGAATTCATTACGTATATTGGGTTAGTGTGCAAGGGAGAGGTTCACGCTTCTCTCAATTTCGGAACGTGCAGACTCTACTTGCAGAACACTACATATTTAGTGATAAAGCACCACACATGAGATTATTGCAATATATGCTCAAATTACCTAGTATCTTGTATGAAAATATGTAAGGAGAAAAAGAAAAGGAAAAGAAATAATGTGTCGTGGCCTAAATTAAAAAGGCCCTACAAAATAACACGAAAATTCGTAACGTGTGCAAATACACACACACATGTATGCATGACTAGAGCAAAAAGTGACACATGCTCTACATCAATATGTATACATGTGTGTATAGTAAACAAGACCCAACCTAAGGTAAGTGTAGGATAAACTACAAAATGGTAGATGTTTCTATGCATTCGTTTAAACCCGCGGGTGAGAGGACATCTAACGTATAAATCCAGAAGGTCTCGCAAGCACAACGTTTTTTAAAACATTCTGCTTCTGGAAAGGAGGAGGGTATCTGCTCTATAACCCAGACCTTCAAGCCTAGTGTGGATTTTTTATGCACTTCTAAGAAGTGTCTGGGTACACTATGATAGTCTTTACCCTCCTCAATGAGCCTACGATGTTCCCCAAACCGACATCTCAAGGGACGGATAGTACGGCCCACGTAGAGCAAGCCACTTGGGCACGTAAGCCCATATACCACAAAGTTCAATGAACAATTGAAAAACTGGTTGAGCATGTATGTTTTACCTCTGGTCTGGAAGGATTGTTGACCATGATTCACAAAGGCACAGGTTTTACACAGGGCCTTACAGCATTGAAACATGCCCACCAGTGGAATTAATGTAGGTATGGTGGGTTCGGCCTTATGACTTTTTAATTTGCTAGAAGCAATCTTCCCTTTTAGACTGGGGGCTCTTCGATAGGTCAGAAGGTAACGAATCTCTAAGGTGAGGTCCTTGTAATAAAATATTCCAATGTTTGGACAATATTTTTTCCATTCTCCGATGTTGGGAATGGAAAGTAGTAATAAAACGGAAAGAATGATTGTCCAAGGAACGTTTTTTAGAGAGTTTACCTTCTTTGTACAACTCAAAGGCTTCTTCCACTAGTGAATCAGGGTAGGCCTTATCTAGAAATTTTTTCTTGAGGGTGGCAGCTTGAGAAACATAATCTTTGGTGGATGTACAATTATTTCTCAACCTACAAAATTGTCCCTTAGGGATGTTCTTTATCCATGAGGGGTAGTGGCAGATATCATAATGTAGGAAGGAATTACCTGCCGTAGGTTTAGTGTAGTTACGGGCTAGGATAGATTCCCCTTCATGATATAATTCAAGATCCAAAAATGCCAATGAATCGGGAATGGATACATGGGTTAAAGATAGGCCATGGGGGTTATTATTGCAATAGTCCACAAACCGGTCAATGAGATCTGGGGAGCCAACCCAGATGACTATAATGTCATCAATATATCTTCCAAAGAAGACAATGTTGGCCAAAAAGGGATTGTTGGCAAAGATGTACTTTTTCTTCCAGTATCACATGGCCTGGTTCGCATAGGACGGTGCAAAATTGGCCCCCATGGCCTTGCCCTGTATCTGTAGATAGAAGTCCCCATCAAAACAAAAATAATTATGTGTTAGACAAAATTGGGTTGCTTCTAAAATGAATCGGGCCTGCCTGAGGTTCATCATCGGATCCTCAACAAGGAAGTGTTCTAGGGCAACATGTCCGTACTCGTGGGGGATGGATGTATATAGGGAGCAGACGTCAGGGGACAGCCACATGTATGAGGACTCCCATTTATAAGATGAGATGAGTTCCAAAATATGGGATCCATCTCGAATATAGGATGCCAATCCAGTCACAATAGGCTGTAAAAAGGCATCAACATATTGGCTGAACCCTGTTGTCACACTCTCCATTGCTGCCACAATGGGTCTACCGGGAGGGGTCTACAGACTCTTATGCATTTTGGGGAGGAGATAAAAATAAGGATTCTGGTAAAAATCCTTAAGAAGGAAGGAAGCCTCTGTTTTGTTAATAATTTTATTTCCTAATGCAGACTTGACTAATGTGGTAGCTTCTTGAGCAAATCCAGCAGTAGGATCTGTCCGTAATGGTGTATAGGTATTGCGATCAGAGAGAAGCCTATTGGCTTCAGCCACATAGTCTTCTCTATTCTGCATCACAATACCCCTTCCCTTATCAGCTGCCTTGATCACCAAGTTATGTGTTTTACTTAATTGGTCAAGGGCCAATATTTCAGCAGGAGATAGATTATTGGATTTAGTGGAGGCAGATTCACAAAGTTTCTTGAGATCGGAAAAGACCACCCTATAGAAACTTTCAATATACGGTCCCTTGGAATTGGTAGGGAAAAAAATGGATTTGGGTTTTAGGGAAGAATGAACAATCGGGGGAGATGTAGCTAGGTGCTGTGTAAAAAATGTAGGGTATCTGGGTCACTGAACAGTGTTTCCAGAGTCTCTAGTACATCATTATCGAATTCAAATTCAAGTTCAGTACTAGGCCCTGAAAGAGGGAGGGCTGGGGACTGTACACCTGATGTAAGTTTACCCTCTTTGATGTGAAAATGCCTATGTAGTGTTAGTTTTCTAATATAGCTGTTTAAATCTTTAAACAGCTGGAAGGAATTGGGCCTATTGGTGGGAGCAAAGCTGAGGCCACGGCTTAGAAGAGTGGTTTCTGATGAAGAGAGTGTGTGAGAAGATAAATAGAAGATCTTTATTGTCTGCGGGACTTGGGGAGATGGTGATTTTTTCTTAGATCGTCCTCCTCTACACCCTCTCCTGAAAGTTTTCTTTTTCTGGGTTGGGTGAGGGGAGGACTGGGCACTAAAAAAGGAGCCTGAATTGCTCCTGTAACTGTAGTGTTGCTATTGGGATGAGCAAGAGAAGCATCTGGCGCTGGTGTCTTACGACTTTGTGGTACAAGAGATATCATGTTTGTATTGCCATTGGAGTGGACAGAAGGAACATCTGATGCTGGTGTCTTAAAGGTTTTTTGACACACGAGGTGTCAAGATGATACATGTATTGTCAGGAATGGTATGCACAAAACAGGGGAAGAGGGCACTGAACTCGGGGGATGGTCTGCTAATAATGAGGGATGGCCCTCCTCACCATTAGTAGAGGTACATGGTGGAGGGACTGAAGTCACAGAGACCTCAGGAGGACATGTAGATTGAGAGGGTTTACCTGTACCTCTATTATAAAACTGATTAAGTGCAACAAGCTGATTGGGTTTCTGGGAAATAGGTGTTTTAGACTTCTTTCTCATATTTTTTTTTTTTGTCATTGGAGACTGATACATTGGATGTGGGTATGAGAAAGGGAGGATGGGATGGGGGGCAACGAGCCAGATGGGAGGGCAATTTTATGGTCATAAGAGATGGAATAATAGATGAATCAGAGGGAGCATGATTATATGGCTATGACCTCGTATCGCCGTGAGTATGGCCACTGAAGGGTGGTTGGGATCTAATGGATCTTTTGTTCCAGGAAAAGACCCGATTAGATCTATAATCCTCCAAATCCCTTCTGAATTTATGGAGTTTTTTTCTGGATGAGTTGATCTTCTTCCCATTTTTTTCTTTTCTTTAATAAATGAAACCAAGTACTAGGAACAGAAATCCTAGACTCTGTGATATCCAGACAGAGCATCTGCACCTCATGGGTGAATTTGTCTATTTTATGGCTTCTGTGGGAGATAAGAGTGTTCATCCACTTAAAGGTACAGAATTCTGCAATGGCAGACCATTCCTTTCGTAGTGGAGAGTCAAGTTGAGGGGGGCACTCTTTCATCACCCGCAAGCCCCTAGGAGTGATCTTGTTGTCACAGTATTTTTTAAGGAAAAACCTATCCCACCATTGGAAATTGGTGGAGATAATAAGTCTCTCCAAATGTTTAAATTTCCCACAAAAGATATGATGATCCTTATTGGATACATGAGTACTATCAGGAAAAAGAGAACCAGGAAGTGCCATGTATAGGTCATCCAGAATTCCATGTCTGCACTCTTCTATTTCTTTAATTATGTCCATGACAACCAAAAGAAGGAGGGGGGGGAGGAAAAAAGGAGAAAGGGAGAAGGAAAAACAAAAAAAACGCTAAGATATTAGGATAAAGAGTAAAAGAACGTGCTGCACAGAAGGTTCAGACACCAAACACAAGCAAGTATGTGCGCACAGCCCTTACTCTATATACAATATATTATTCTAAAAGAAACGAAAAAAATACAGAAAAGTATATAAAAAAATACATGCATAAAAAAAATAAATTAAACCAAGGAGCAGAGGCATATCAGATGCAGTATGCAATACATAAACCCATACCACATAGGAAGATATATGGTGATGACATTAGTCCATAAGTAGAGTTGAGCAAACACCTGGACGTTCGGGTTCGGAGGGTCCGTACGAACTTTGGGAAAAAGTCTGGGTTCGGCACCGAACGTTGCCCGAACGTTATCACGGACACCAAACCCCATTGAAGTCAATGGGGACCCGAACTTTTAGGCACAAAAATGGCTGTAACAATGTTCTGGCAAGTGCTAGAGGGCTGCAAAAGGAAGTAAAATGGGGGTAAGAGTAGGGCAAGTGCCCTACAAAAAAATGGGGATAGGGAAAATACATTAAAATCAAATAAAAAAATGGGAAGGGTGTGGATGTGGAGTAGGAGCCTAGAGGTTGACTAGGCCGTGACCATGGCAGTGTAGGTGGAAGTGGCAGTGGTCGAGGAGGAGAAGGAGGTAGCCAACATGGTATTTTTTTTTTTGTTTGTTTATAATTGGGGTAGCCCCCAAAAAACAAGTATATGAATGGCTGTGTGAGTCCGGTCTAAATGTTTATTCTGCACAAGGTACAGACAAGTCTTTTGGGATCCATGCCTGATTCATTTTAATAAAGGTTAGCTTGTCCATGTTGGCTGTGGACAAACGGCTGCGCTTGTCTGTGATAACGCCCCCTGCCGTGCTAAACACACGTTCTGCAGGGCAGGCCAGCACCTCCAAGGCATAAACGGCAAGCTCAGGCCATGTGGCCAATTTGGATACCCAGAAGTTGAATGGGGCAGACCCATCAGTCAGTACGTGTAGGCGTGTGCACACATACTCTTGCACCATGTTGCTGAAATGCTGCCTCCTGCTAAGACGTTGTCTATCGGCTGGTGGTGCTGCTTGTTGTGGCGGGCTGCTGACAAAGCTTTGCCACATTTTGGCCATGCTAACCCTGCCTTCTGAGGTGCTGGCGGTGCCACAGCTGCATTGGTGGCCTCTTCCTCCTCCTCCTCCTCCGCCTTGTGCTTCCACTGAGCCCCCGCTGTCATTTGGGAATGCCCTCAGCAGCGCCTCTACCAGTCGTGCATCTTCCTCTCACGCTCCAGTGAGGGAATTAAGGACGGCAGGTTGTCCTTGTAATGGGGATCCAGCAGGATGGCCACCCAGTAATCAGAAGAAGTTACAATGTGGGCAACTCGGCTGTCGTTGCGCAGGCACTGCAGCATGTAGTCGGCCATGTGTGCCAGACTGCCCACAGGCAAAGACAAGCTGTCCTCTGTGGGAGGTATATCATCTGTGTCCTCTGTATCCCCCCAGCCACGCTCCAGTGATGCCCACGAACTGCATTGGGTGCCACCCTGCTGCGATTCCTCCTCCTCCTCATCTTCCTCGTCCTCCTCGTCCTCCAGAACTGTGCCCTGGCTTGAATATTTTGGACCTGGTCTATGCTGGTGCAGGAACCCACCTGCCAAGCCACTTGCGAATGACTGGCCTGATAACTGTGGAAATGACCCCTCTTCCTCCTCCTCCTCCTCATTCTCCTGTGCCACATCCTCTTCCATCATGGCCCTAAGTGTTTTTTCAAGGAGACATAGAAGTGGGATAGTAACGCTGAGAACAGCGTCATCGGCACTGGCCATGTTGGTGGAGTACTCAAAACACAGCAATACGCTACACAGGTCTCGCATGGAGGCCCACTCATTGGTGGTGAAGTGTTGCTGTTCCGCAGAGGGACTGACCTGTGCGTGCCGCAGCTGAAACTCCACTATTGCCTGCTGCTGCTCGCACAGTCTCTCCAGCATGTGCAAGGTGGAGTTCCACCTTGTGGGCACGTTGCATATGAGGCGGTGAGCGGGAAGGCCGAAGTTCCGCTGCAGCGCAACAGCTGGAAGCGCTCCCTTTAGAACTAGGAGATGATTTGGGAACAATAAATAATCTGTCACTTACAGCAACAGCTGGAACCTGACCATATAGGAGTAGGCAATGTTTTTTGAACAATAATCTGTCCCTCTACGCAACAGCTGGAAACTCTCCCTTTAGAACTAGGAGATGATTTTTGAACAATAATGTGTCACTTACAGCAACAGCTGGAACATGGCCCTATAGGAGTAGGCAATGGTTTTTGAACAATAATCTGTTCCTCTAAGAAACAGCTGGAAACTCTCCCTTTAGATCTAGGAGATGATTTTTGAACAATAGTGTGTCACTTACAGCAACAGCTGGCCCTATAGGAGTAGGCAATGGTTTTTGAACAAGAATCTGTCCCTCTAAGCAACAGCTGGAAACTCTCCCTTTAGAACTAGGAGATGATTTTTTAACAATAAAGTGTCACTTACAGCAACAGCTGGAACCTGGCCCTATAGGAGTAGGCAATGGTTTTTGAACAAGAATCTGTCCCTCTAAGCAACAGCTGGAAACTCTCCCTTTAGAACTAGGAGATGATTTTTGAACAATAATGTGTCACTTACAGCAACAGCTGGAACCTGGCCCTATAGGAGTAGGCAATGGTTTTTGAACAATAACCTGTTCCTCTAAGCAACAGCTGGAAACTCTCCCTTTAGAACTAGGAGATGATTTTTGAACAATAATGTGTCACTTACAGCAACAGCTGGCCCTATAGGAGTAGGCAATGGTTTTTGAACAAGAATCTGTCCCTCTAAGCAACAGCTGGAAACTCTCCCTTTAGAACTAGGAGATAATCTTTGAACAATAATGTGTCACTTACAGCAACAGCTGCCCCTATAGGAGTAGGCAATGATTTTTGAACAATAATCTGTCCCTCTAAGCAGAAGCCTCTACCTAGTGCAGTCAGATCGCTCAAAGCAGCAGTGTGTGAAATCTCAAATTACTCCCACAATCTGATCATTGAGTACGATCGCACATGTGTTGTGTACGATAGTAACGATCGTTGTGTTAGGCAGGGTTTGATCTGCAATGTGTCACTCAAAGCAGCAGTATGTGAAATCTCAAATTACTCCAACAATCTGATCGTTGTGTACGATCGTAACGATCGTTGTGTTAGGCAGAGTTTGATCTGCAATCTGCAACTCAAAGCAGCAGTATGTGAAATCTCAAATTTCTGCTATCTGTCCCTCAGAGCAACAGCAGTAGTAATTTAAGGATGCAGGATCAGATGTTAAAATGTCTGTAATCTCTCCCTCACGCCGGCAGCTTCCTCTCCCTACACTAACCCAAGAGCATGTGACATGCAGCACTGTGACTCCAGCTTATAAAGAGGCTGGGTCACATGATGCACTGGCCAATCACAGCCATGCCATTAGTAGGCATGGCTGTGATGGCTTCTAAGGGCAAACCAGTGAAACGTTTGTTGATTGTCTGCCCTGCAGCTATTCAACATGTGTGATCAACTACCAGAACCCAGAACCCGAACCCGAACGTTTTTTGAAATGTCCGTGTTCGGGTCCCAGACACCCGAAAGTTCGGTACGGACCCGAACGTTACAGTCCGGGTTCGCTCAACACTATCCATAAGCACTTTAGGAGGCAGCCATCCCAGGAAGCCGAACCAAGCTCAAGATACTGTGAAGACAAGGAGAGAGAGGAGCCTCTAAGTGCAATATGTAAAAGTTTATTAAAGGCAGTAAGATTAAAAACACTCACAGGATGTTGATAAAAAGACAGCATGGGAATCAAGTCCAGAGCGGCGTCACGATCATACCCGGGTCCTGGTGCAACCAAAGGCTGTGTAAACTGCCAATAAAGCCGTTCGGAGCTGTAAGGATGGAAATTGCCGGCTGGAGTTCCAAAACGAGGCTTGGGCAGAGATGGAACCAGGCACGGGCGGGTGACGTCACAGGCTATGCAACGCGTTTCCTAGGCGATCGGCCCAGCTGACAAGGTAGCCGCGCCCCTTCTACAGGCAGGACTGCTGTGCAATAGAACATGCTGGTATATATCCGAACGGACAGGGGGAGGAGCAGAATGGGTTGGCAACACAAAGCAGTCATATGACTGGTAATATGAGGATCTAACATCATACTACAAATTCAGAAAATATAAAGTGCAGACCGGAGGTGACATAGTTAAGACAATATTAAATGACATATTGATAAAAAAGTAACTTAGTATTAAAAATTGAAAAATCACAATGACAGCTTCCTGTATGGTAATAGTAAGTATATGGGCTGATCGTATGCAACAGAGCCAATATTAACAGTAATATAAGAATATCAGTTCAAAACTATTTTTGTCACTCATATGGACAATAACCACAGGGAAGGGAATATGTATACATTGATATATAAGTGATTATCAGCACGAAAAAAAATATATAAATATATGTGGAATGTATAAAAACGTGAGGGTGTTAAAAACATATAAGGAACAACACATAAAAAAATATATTAAAAAATATTTTATCTCTGTATATATATCTCTAAAGAAAAAAAAAAAAAAGGGGGGAAATAAATTGATAAAATTTATATGGTGCACTGTTCAGAATTCATTATGTATATTGGGTTAGTGTGCAAGGGAGAGGTTCACGCTTCCCTCAATTTCGGAACGTGCAGACTCTACTTGCAGAACACTACATATTTAGTGATAAAGCACCACACATGAGATTATTGCAATATATGCTCAAATGACCTAGTATCTTGTATGAAAATATGTAAGGAGAAAAAGAAATAATGTGTCGTGGTCTAAATTAAAAAGGCCCTACAAAATAACACGAAAATTTGTAACGTGTGCAAATACACACACATGTATGCATGACTAGAGCAAAAAGTGACACATGCTCTACAATATGTATACATGTGTGTATAGTAAACAAGACCCAACCTAAGGTAAGTGTAGGATAAACTACAAAATGGTAGATGTTTCTATGCATTTGTTTAAACCCCCGGGTGAGAGGACATGTAACGTATAAATCCAGAAGGTCTCGGGAGCACAACGTTTTTTAAAACGTTCTGCTTCTGGAAAGGAGGAGGGTATCTGCTCTATAACCCAGACCTTCAAGCCTAGTGTGGATTTTTTATGCACTTCTAAGAAGTGTCAGGGTACACTATGATAGTCTTTACCCTCCTCAATGAGCCTACGATGTTCCCCAAACCGACATCTCAAGGGACGGATAGTACGGCCCACATAGAGCAAGCCACATGGGCACGTAAGCCCATATACCACAAAGTTCGATGAACAATTGAAAAACTGGTTGAGCATGTATGTTTTACCTCTGGTCTGGAAGGATTGTTGACCATGATTCACAAAGGCACAGGTTTTACACAGGGCCTTACGGCATTGAAACATGCCCACTAGTGGAATCAATGTAGGTATGGTGGGTTCGGCCTTATGACTTTTTAATTTGCTAGGAGCAATCTTCCCTTTTAGACTGGGGGCTCTTTGATAGGTCACACGGGGATCAGAAGGTAACGAATCTCTAAGGTGAGGGTCTTGTAATAAAATATTCTAATGTTTGGACAATATTTTTTCCATTCTCCGATGTTGGAAAAGGAAAGTGGTAATAAAACGGAAAGAATGATTGTCCAAGGAACGTTTTTTTGGGAGCTTACCTTCTTTGTACAACTCAAAGGCTTCTTCCACTAGTGAATCAGGGTAGGCCTTATCTAGAATTTTTTTCTTGAAGGTGGCACCTTGAGAAACATAATCTTTGGTGGATATACAATTATTTCTCAACCTACAAAATTGTCCCTTAGGGATGTTCTTTATCCATGAGGGGTAGTGGCAGCTATCGTAATGTAGGAAGGAATTACCTGCCGTAGGTTTAGTGTAGTTACGGGCTAGGATAGATTCCCCTTCATGATATAATTCAAGATCCAAAAATGCCAACAAACCGGGAATGGATACATGGGTTAAAGATAGGCCATGGGGGTTATTATTGCAATAGTCCACAAACCGGTCAATGAGATCTGGGGAGCCAACCCAGATGACTATAATGTTATCAATATATCTTCCAAAGAAGACAATGTTGGCCGAAAAGGGATTGTTGGCAAAGATGTACTTTTTCTCCCAGTATCCCATGGCCTGGTTTGCATAGGACGGTGCAAAATTGGCCCCCCATGGCCGTGCCCTGTATCTGTAGATAGAAGTCCCCATCAAAACAAAAATAATTATGTGTTAGACAAAATTGGGTTGCTTCTAAAATGAATCGGGCCTGCCTGAGGTTCATCATCGGATCCTCAGCAAGGAAATGTTCTAGGGCAACAAGTCCGTACTCGTGGGGGATGGATGTATATAGGGAGCAGACGTCAGGGGACAGCCACATGTATGAGGACTCCCATCTATAAGATGAGATGAGTTCCAAAAGATGGGATCCATCTCGAATATAGGATGCCAATCCAGTCACAATAGGCTATAAAAAGGCATCAACATATTGGCTGAACCCTGTTGTCACACTCTCCATTGCTGCCACAATGGGTCTACCGGGAGGGGTCTGCAGACTCTTATGAATTTTGAGGAAGTGATAAAAATAAGGAATCTGGTAAAAATTCTTAAGAAGGAAGGAAGCCTCTGTTTTGTTAATAATTTTATTTCCTAATGCAGCCTTGACCAATATGGTAGCTTCTTGAGCAAATCCAGCAGTAGGATCTGTCCGTAATGGTGTA
This sequence comes from Glandirana rugosa, assembly GCA_018402905.1. NCBI lineage: Eukaryota > Metazoa > Chordata > Amphibia > Anura > Ranidae > Glandirana > Glandirana rugosa. The sequence continues at coordinate 11,216 of BLSH010501848.1, forward strand.
TAGGTATTGCGATCAGAGAGAAGCCTATTGGCTTCAGCCACATAGTCTTCTCTATTCTGCATCACAATACCCCTTCCCTTATCAGCTGCCTTGATCACCAAGTTATGTGTTTTACTTAATTGGTCAAGGGCCAATATTTCAGCAGGAGATAGATTATTGGATTTAGTGGAGGCAGATTCACAAAGTTTCTTGAGATCGGAAAAGACCACCCTATAGAAACTTTCAATATACGGTCCCTTGGAATTGGTAGGGAAAAAAATGGATTTGGGTTTTAGGGAAGAATGAACAATCGGGGGAGATGTAGCTAGGTGCTGTGTAAAAAATGTAGGGTATCTGGGTCACTGAACAGTGTTTCCAGAGTCTCTAGTACATCATTATCGAATTCAAATTCAAGTTCAGTACTAGGCCCTGAAAGAGGGAGGGCTGGGGACTGTACACCTGATGTAAGTTTACCCTCTTTGATGTGAAAATGCCTATGTAGTGTTAGTTTTCTAATATAGCTGTTTAAATCTTTAAACAGCTGGAAGGAATTGGGCCTATTGGTGGGAGCAAAGCTGAGGCCACGGCTTAGAAGAGTGGTTTCTGATGAAGAGAGTGTGTGAGAAGATAAATAGAAGATCTTTATTGTCTGCGGGACTTGGGGAGATGGTGATTTGTTCTTAGATCGTCCTCCTCTACACCCTTTCCTGAAAGTTTTCTTTTTCTGGGTTGGGTGAGGGGAGGACTGGGCACTAAAAAAGGAGCCTAAATTGCTCCTGTAACTGTAGTGTTGCTATTGGGATGAGCAAGAGAAGCATCTGGCGCTGGTGTCTTACGACTTTGTGGTACAAGAGATATCATGTTTGTATTGCCATTGGAGTGGACAGAAGGAACATGATGCTGGTGTCTTAAAGGTTTTTTGACTCACGAGGTGTCAAGATGATACGTGTATTGTCAGGGCACTGAACATCTGTTCTTCATACATCTGGAAATAGTTTAGAACACTACCTAAAACCGTGGAGGAACCATACACCTGTTCTTCAAACATCTGGAATCTGTGTGTGAAACTACAGCATAGAGAAGAACAGGCATATGGTTCCGCTCTTTACACACTGTTTGCAGATGTTTGAAGAACAGTGATATCATATCAGTGATATAATATCACTGTTCTGAAAACATCTGCAAACTGTGTGTGAAGAGCGATATCATATGCCTGCTCTTCTCTATGCTGTAGTTTCACACACAGATTCCAGATGTTTGAAGAACAGGTGTATGGTTCCTCCCCGGTTTTAGGTAAAGTGTTCTAAACTATTTCCAGATGTATGAAGAACAGATGTTGACTTATTATTAGCGGCTATAATAAAAGTGACACAGACTAAACAGATGTGTTCTTCACCAGATATTGACTTATTAGCGGCAATAATAAAAGTGACACAGACTACACAGATGTGTTCTTCACCAGATGTTGACTTATTAGCGGCAATAATAAAAGTGACATAGACTAAACAGATGTGTTCTTCACCAGATGTTGACTTATTAGCGGCAATAATAAAAGTGACAAAGACTAAACAGATGTGTGAAGAACATGTTCTGTTTGCAGAACAGATGTGCAGTTATTCACGGTTTTATTTAAAGTGACACACAGACTTGAAATAATTTTGCAGAACAGATGTGCAGTTATTCACGGTTTCATTTAAAGTGACACACAGACTTTAAATAATTTTGCAGAACAGATGTGCAGTTATTCACGGTTTCATTTAAAGTGACACACAGACTTTAAATAATTTTGCAGAACAGATGTGCACTTATTCCCGGTTACATTTAAAGCGACGCACACATTTTGCAGAACAGTGATATGGGTTCTCCCGGCTTATTTATACTTTTTTGACACAGTTCGAAGATGATTTTAGAACATTTCTATGGCCTCTACCGTTAATTAATACTTTTCAGACCCATTTTGAAGATGATCTCCATTTTTGCATTTTTTATGTTTTTATTTTTTTTTAAATATTTAAAGTTATTTCCCTGTCCCCATTTCTTTGTAGGTCACTTGTCCCACCCTTACCCCCATTTCCTTCCTTTTGCAGACCTCTAGGACCTTCCAGGACTATTTTACAGACTTTTCTGTGCCTAAAAGTCCGTGTCCCCATTGATTTCAATGGGGTTCGGGGTCCGGGACAAAGTTCGGGTTCTGTCTGGACCCAAACCTGGACTTTGTCCCGAAGTTCGGCCGAACCAGCAGAACCCGGACTTCTAGAAGTTCGCTCATCTCTAATTAGGACAAAGAGTAAAAGGACGTGCTTCACAGAAGGTTCAGACACCAAACACAAGCAAGTATGTGCACACAGCCCTTACTCTATATACGATATATTAATCTAAAAGATACGAAAAAATACAGAAAAGTATATAAAAAAAATACATGTATAAAAAAAAAATAAATTAAACCAATGAGCAGGGGCATATCAGATGCAGTATGCAATATATAAACCCATACCACATAGGAAGATATATGGTGATGACATTAATCCATAAGCACTTTAGGAGGCAGCCATCCCAGGAAGTCGAACCAAGCTCAAGATACTGTGAAGACAAGGAGAGAGAGGCACCTCTAAGTGCAATATGTAAAAGTTTATTAAAGGCAGTAAGAATAAAAACACTCACAGGATGTTGATAAAAAGACAGCATGTGAATCAAGTCCATAGCGGCGTCACAATCACACCCGGGTCCTGGTGCAGCCAAAGGCTGTGTAAGCTGCCAATAAAGCCCTTCGGAGCTGTAAGGATGGAAATTGCTGGCTGGAGTTCCAAAACGAGGCTTGGGCAGAGATGGAACCAGGCATGGACGGGTGACGTCACAGGCTATGCAACGCGTTTCCTAGGCGATCGGCCCAGCTGACAAGATAGCCGCTCCCCTTCTTCAGGCAGGACTGCTGTGCAATAGAACATGCTGGTATATATCCGAACGGACAGGGGGAGGAGCAGAATGGGTCGGCAACACAAAGCAGTCATATGACTGGTAATATGAGGATCTAACATCATTCTACAAATACAGAAAATATAAAGTGCAGACCGGAGGTGACATAATTAAGACAATATTAAATGACATATTGATAAAAAAGTAACTTAGTACTAGAAATTTAAAAATTACAATGACAGCTTCCTGTATGGTAATAGTAAGTATATGGGCTGATCGTATGCATCAGAGCCAATATTAACAGTAATATAAGAATATCAGACTATTTTTGTCACTCATATGGGCAATAGCCACAGGGAAGGGAATATGTATATATTGATATATAAGTGATTATCAGCATGAAAAATATATATATAAATATATGTGGAATGTATAAAAACGTGAGGGTATGTTAAAAACATATAAGGAACAACACATAAAAAAAATATGAAAAAATATTTTATCTCTGTATATATATCTCTAAAAAAAAAAAAAGGGGGGGGAAATAAATTGATAAAATGTATATGGTGATGCACTGTTCAGAATTCATTAGATATATTGGGTTAGTGTGCAAGGCAGAGGTTCACGCTTCTCTCAATTTCAGAACGTGCAGACTCTACTTGCAGAACACTACATATTTAGTGATAAAGCACCACACATTAGATTATTGCAATATATGCTCAAATGACCTAGTATCTTGTATGAAAATATGTAAGAAGAAAAAGAAAAGGAAAAAGAAATAATGTGTCGTGGCCTAAATTAAAAAGTCCCTACAAAATAACTCGAAAATGTGTAACATGTGTGCAAATACACAAGATAGGCCATGGGAGTTATTATTGCAATAGTCCACGAACCGGCCAATGAGATCTGGGGAGCCATCCCAGATGACTATAATGTCATCAATATATCTTCCAAAGAAGACAATGTTGGCCGAAAAGGGATTGTTGACAAAGCTCCCTAAAAAACGTTCCTTGGACAATCATTCTTTCCGTTTTATTACTACTTTCCATTCCCAACATCGGAGAATGGAAAAAATATTGTCCAAACATTGGAATATTTTATTACAAGACCCTCACCTTAGAGATTCGTTACCTTCTGATCCCCGTGTGACCTATCAAAGAGCCCCCAGTCTAAAAGGGAAGATTGCTCCTAGCAAATTAAAAAGTCATAAGGCTGAACCCACCATACCTACATTAATTCCACTAGTGGGCATGTTTCAATGCTATAAGTCCCTGTGTAAAACCTGTGTCTTTGTGAATCATGGTCAACAATCCTTCCAGACCAGAGGTAAAACATACATTCTCAACCAGTTTTTCAATTGTTCATCAAACTTTGTGGTATATGGGCTTACGTGCCCATGTGGCTTGGTCTATGTGGGCCGTACTATCTGTCCCTTGATATGTCGGTTTGGGGAACATCGTAGGCTCATTGAGGAGGGTAAAGACTATCATAGTGTACCCAGACACTTCTTAGAAGTGCATAAAAATCCACACTAGGCTTGAAGGTCTGGGTTATAGAGCAGATACCCTTCTCCTTTCCAGAAGCAGAACATTTTAAAAAACGTTGTGCTCGCGAGACCTTCTGGATTTATACTTTAGATGTCCTCTCACCCAGGGGTTTAAACGAATGCATAGAAACATCTACCATTTTGTAGTTTATCCTACACTTACCTTAGGTTGGGTCTTGTTTACTATACACACATGTTTACATATTGACGTAGAGCATGTGTCACTTTTTGCTCTAGTCATGCATACATGTGTGTGTATTTGCACACATGTTACGAATTTTCGAGTTATTTTGTAGGGCCTTTTTAATTTAGGCCACGACACATTATTTCTTTTTCCTTTTCTTTTTCTCCTTACATATTTTCATACAAGATACTAGGTCATTTGAGCATAGATTGCAATAATCTCATGTGTGGTGCTTTATCACAAACTATGTAGTGTTCTGCAAGTAGAGTCTGCACGTTCTGAAATTGAAAGAAGCGTGAACCTCTCCCTTGCACACTAACCCAATATACATAATGAATTCTGAACAGTGCACCATATAAATTTTATCAATTTATTTCCCCCTTTTTTTTTTGAGACATATATGCAGAGATAAAATATTTTTTCATATATTTTTTTATGTGTTGTTCCTTATGTGTTTTTAACATACCCTCATGTTTTTATACATTCCACATATATTTATATATATTTTTTTCGTGCTGATAATCACTTATATATCAATATATACATATTCCCTTCCCTGTGGCTATTGCCCATATGAGTGACAAAAATAGTCTTGCACTGATATTCTTATATTACTGTTAACATTGGCTCTGATGCATACGATCAGCCCATATACTTACTATTACCATACAGGAAGCTGTCATTGTGATTTTTCAATTTTTAGTACTAAGTTACTTTTTTATCAATATGTCATTTAATATTGTCTTAACTATGTCACCTCCGGTCTGCACTTTATATTTTCTGTATTTGTAGTATGATGTTAGATCCTCATATTACCAGTCATATGACTGCTTTGTGTTGCCGACCCATTCTGCTCCTTCCCCTGTCCGTTCGGATATATACCAGCATGTTCTATTGCACAGCAGTCCTGCCTGAAGAAGGGGCGCGGCTACCTTGTCAGTTGGGCCGATCGCCTAGGAAATGCATCGCATAGCCTGTGATATCACCCGCCCGCGCCTGGTTCCATATCTGCCCAAGCCTCATTTTGGAACTCTAGCAATTTCCATCCTTACAGCTCCGAACGGCTTTATTGGCAGTTTACACAGCCTTTGGCTGCACCAGGACCCGGGTGTGATCGTGACGCCGCTCTGGACTTGATTCACATGCTGTCTTTTTATCAACATCCTGTGAGTGTTTTTAATCTTACTGCCTTTAATAAACTTTTACATATTGCACTTAGAGGCGCCTCTCTCTCCTTGTCTTCATGAAAACTGGCTGCAGGGGAGAATCCAGAGGGTGGTGATTATTGGGGAATACTCAGAATGGTCTGGTGTAGAAAGTGGGGTTCCCCAGGGTTCTGCTCTGGGACCAATCCTATTCAACTTATTCATGAATGGAGGATGGGGTGAACAGCTCAATCTCAATATTTGCGGATGATACCAAGCTAAACAGGGCAATAGACTCTCCACAGGATGTGGAAACCTTGCAAGAAGATCTAAATAAATGAATGGGGTGGGTAGACAAATGGCAAATGAGATGTAACGTAATGTAAGATAATGCATTTGGGTACCAAGAACATGAACGCAAACTACTCACTAGGGGGAGAGCCCCTGGGGGAAACTAGGATGGAAAAAGACCTGGGGTCCTAGTAGAGAACAGGCTCAGCAGTGGCATGAAATGCCAAGCTGCTGCAAGCAAAGCTAACAAAGTGTTGGCATGCATCAAGAAAGGGATTAACTTCAGGGATAAATCAATAATTCTCCCACTATACAAGTCTCTGGTGAGGCTGCACCTGGAGTATGCCGTCCAGTTCTGGGCACCAGTCCTCAGGAAGGATGCCCAGGTATTGGAAAGGGTTCAGAGAAGGGCCACAAAGTTAATTAAGGGATTGGAAGACCTTAGTTATGAGGAACGATTACAAGCACTGAACTTATTCTCTCTGGAGAAGAGACGTGTGAGAGGGGATATGATTTTAATGTACAAATACTGCACTGGTGACCCCACTATAGGGACAAAACTATTCAGCGCAAGGGAGTACACAAAGACACGCGGCCATTCACTAAGAATAGAGGAAAGGTGGTTTAACCTTAAAATGCGAAGAGGTTTCTTTACGGTAAGAGCAGTCAGAATGTGGAATTCTCTTCCAAAAGCAGTAGTTTCTGCTGCAGTGGAGGCTCGTCCATTGGGGCTCATGGGGCAGCGCCCCACCACCAGTTTGCAGTAAAAAGAAAAAAAAATCAGTTTGCAGAAAAAAAAAATCACCAGTTTGCAGGGAAAAAAAGCACCAGTTTGCAGAAAAAAATAAAATCACCAGTTTGCAGAAAAAAAAATCACCAGTTTGCAGTAAAAAGAAAAAAAAATCAGTTTGCAGAAAAAAAAATCACCAGTTTGCAGGGAAAAAAAAACACCAGTTTGCAGAAAAAAAATAAAATCACCAGTTTGCAGAAAAAAAAAATCACCAGTTTGCAGAAAAAATAAATCAGTTTGCAGAGAAAAATAAAATCACCAGTTTGCAGGGAAAAAAAAGCACCAGTTTGCAGAAAAAAAATAAAATCACCAGTTTGCAGAAAAAAAAAATCACCAGTTTGCAGAAAAAATAATTCAGTTTGCAGAGAAAAATAAAATCACCAGTTTGTAGAAAAAAAAATCACCAGGCTGCAGAAAAAAAAAAAATCTGTGTGGTTTTTATCAGTATTTGACCTCTCTCTCTCTGCTGTTGCTAGGTAGATTAGGAAAAAAAAGGTATAATCTTGATTTTTTTTTTCTAATCTGCCTAGCAACAGACCGTGCGTCCCAAAGAACATTAAAACTGTCATTGAAAAGCATGGAGAAATCGTTTCTCCACGCTTATTTGTTCATTGGCAGCCCCCTATTGAGTTCAATGGAGCTCATTAGGACGGGGGAATATGACGACCTGGCCCGCCTATTGAGCTCTCTGATTTGCTCCCTGCCTGCACTAGGGAGGTGCCGAGGTGGAGACAATGCCATGGAATGGATGATAGAGAACTGACCATTCGGGCAGGGGGTTCCATGAGAGTCCTATGTGCTGTTCTTATCTCCCACTGCCAGTGACCCAGTCCCTCCCCCCC
>BLSH010501848.1:20898-41304 GCA_018402905.1 Glandirana rugosa
CTTTAACCGGCCACACAGTCTCCCAAAAGGCCCAAACCCAAAAAGAAGGTTGGAACATAGTGGGTGGGGCTTCTGAGAAGTGGGAGGGGTCAAAAAGAAGGGCGGGGTCTGGCGCCCCACCATCTTAATACGTCACCAGCCGCCACTGTTCTGCTGGTAGTATAGATAAATTCAAAAAACTACTAGATGCACACCTAAGGGACCACAGCATTGAGGGATATACAATGTAATACTGATATAAAAGCACACACATAGGTTGGACTTGATGGACTTGTGTCTTTTTTCAACCTCACTGACTATGTAACTATGTAACAAGTCCCCTGGCCCAGACGGGTTCAGCAACGAGTTCTTCAAAATGTATTCCTCCCTCCTAACCCTTATCTATGTGCTGCATATAACCACATAGCACAATCTGGCAATATCCCCAAAGAATCTCTCGAAGCACTGATAAAAACTATTCCCAAACCCGGAAAACCCTCTGACACACCGGCCAATTTCAGACCAATCTCCTTACTCAATACGGACATAAAATTGTTTGCCAAGATAATAGCCACAAGATTAGCTCCAATTATACCATAGTTAGTCCATAGAGATCAAGTGGGCTTCGTGACTGGTCGGCAAGCATCTGATGGAACCAGACATTTCATTGATCTAATACAACGGTCAGGACACCCTAAAATGCCTTCTCTGTTCCTCTCTTTGGATGCAGAGAAGGCGTTTGACCGAGTTCATTGGAAATATCTATTTTCAGTGCTTACTAAATTTGGACTAAATGGATGAATTGCCCTAATTATGGAGCCACAAGCCCAAGCAATCCGCACTTCCCCAACATTTACTGGCATTCAAGTAGGCCACATTTCACACAAGATAGGGTTGTATGCGGACGATGTAATTATATCCCTTAACGACCCACTCAACTCACTTCCGCCGTTGCTACAAATCCTAGACACCTTCAACCGAATTTCCCTATATAAAATGAATTACTTGAAATCCTCAATGTTAGGCATATCCCTCCCCCACTCACTTAAACAACAGATCTCGGCATGTGCTCCCTTCTCATGGGCCTCAGGCTCAACCCTTACTTATTTAGGTACCCAGCTTGTCTCCCTCTCATCAAGGATGCTTCACATCAACCTACAATCCCTGTATACCAGGATAACCAAAATCTCCCAAGACTTGCAGAAAACTGCTGCCTCCTAGGCAGCACGTATAGCATTAGCCAAACTGTTCATACTTCTGCATATATTGTATCTCCTCCGTGCAATGCCTACCCCACTCTTGACCTCTCGTATCAAGAAACGTCAAGCTATTGTTAATTCTTGCATATGGAAGAACAACCGTCCACGCATACATCATAAAATCTTATGCACCCCCACTAAATTTGTGGGCCTGGGAGTCCTGAACATCGGACTGTACTACAAAGTTATCATCCTAGACCAAGCCAGAACATGGTGGCACCCCGTGGAGCCACCAACCTGGTTGCAAATTGAACACACAGTCTTGCAAGCTTCACCTAAAACCCTGCTCTGTGCTTTATTACTAAAACTCCAACCTCCTAGATCTTTCCTGGACACCATAACAGCGACAATCAGAGTATGGAGATCATTGCACCAATCCACGTCAGGTCTCAACATATTGGCACTCTCCCACATCCCGCTGAACGCCTTGGATCTACTCATCCCAAACTCCTCTTTTATCTCATGGGCAAAAGCAGGGATACGCAATCTTGGAGCACTCTGCTCCAACAACACTTTAAAGACCTTTCAACAACTTCGTCATCAGTTTCAACTCAACCCCAAGCAATTCTTCATGTACCTGTAAAATTCTCCAGTGACACTCTAATACTAAACTTAGTAAACTTCTACTCCAGTGCGCAATCAACCACAAAGGGAATATCCAACATTTACAAACACCTGTTAAACCCTATCTCGAACATTAAATCAACTTCCATGCTATGCTGGGAAACCTGGATTGACCGAACCTACACCTCTAACCAATGGCATGCAGCCTTGCACTACACCCGTAAAGTATCCCATTGCATCTCTCATTGGGAAACAGCAAACAACATTTTCCACAACTGGTATCTCACCCCAGCTAGGCTAGCCCATTTGTACCTGGCAACTTCCTCTAAATGCTGGAGACAATGTGGTCACAACGGCTCTCTCTTACACATCTGGTGGACCTGTCCCAAGCTTCAGACCATCTGGTTGCATTTATCAGACTTCATAACTCTACTCACCACATGTTCAATCACTCTTTCTCCACAAACAGTGCTATTGGGTTTGGATACTCACCTCTGGCCTTCAAAACCGCTTACGTTATTAATACACATCCTCATCGCAACATGTCTTGTCCTAGCCAGGTAATGGAAAAACAACTCCCCACCAACTATTGAAGAGGTGATTACCGTTCTCAACGAAAATTGCCGCCTGGAATACAAATGTGCCAAAGCAAATCTAAAAGTTTCTACTTTTTTGGACCAATGGAGACCCTTGCTTAGTCACCCTAAGGGTCCTGGAGTCCTTCAATGATCACCCCATCTCAGCAATTACCTTACCGGATACTCCCACCTCTGGATTACTGGATTACATCGTGACAGCATCAATCGGCCTCCTTACACCTAGAACACTTACCTCTGGACCCAAAGCAAATGGATATACATCAGCCATATTAACAACTACACCCCCTTTAGAGCGGAGACTAACAAACTAATACTAAAAGACAATATCTTACGTCACTTAGCTCTCTCCCCTCACCTTCGAACAAGGGAACCACAGAGACAATGTATCTTCAAATATATACCTACTCTACTGGTGACTCTGTAACAACAATATGTTTGACTATTTTCTTCACGTTGCTTTGTTAAACCCACAGATCTTTTCTTTTTCATTGAAAAAAAAAAAAGATAGACCCCAACCAAACTGGGTTGGTTGCGCTGTCCCCCCACCAGTATGGCACAGCTAGTTTCCGAATAGGGGTACTTGGGTGCGGGGACAGGGGTGCCAACCTGGCTATACTGATTCTAACACCTACGTAATGTTTAAGCTTCAACCTGATACTTGTTATGTTATCCCTTATTGACACCCATTCTTTTTCTAACCACTCTACTATGCAACAAGAAATATCTTGGAACTTTGTCTTTGTTCTGACACCAAAAAAGAAACATCTCCCTAGGGAACACTTAACCCCTTGATCACCCCCTAGTGTTAACCCTTTCCCAATGACATTTATACAGTAATCAGTGGCTATTTTTAGCTCTGATCCCTGTATAAATGTCACTGGTCCCAAAAAAGTGTCAAAAGTGTCTGATCTGTCTGCCGTAATGTCTCAGTCCCACTGATCACCGCCATTACTGGTAAAAAAAAAATATATAATAAAAATGCCATAAATCTATTCCCTATTTTGTAGATACTATAACTTTCGTGCAAACCAATCAATATACATTTATTGCGATTTTTTTTACCAAAAATATGTATCGGCCTAAACTGAGGAATAAATTTGTTTTTTACATTTTTTTTTTTGGATATGTATTATAGCAAATAGTTAAAAATATTGTTTCTTTCTTAAAAAATTGCACTCTTTTTTTGTTTATAGTACAAAAAATAAAAACCACAGAGGGGAACAAATACCACCAAAGGAAAGCACTATTTGTGGGAAAAAAAGGACATACATTTTGTTTGGGTACAGTGTCGCACGACCGCGCAATTGTCAGTTAAAGCGACGCAGTGCCGTATCGCAAAAAATGGCCTGGTCATTAAGGGGGTCCTTTAGTGGTTAAGAAGTGGAAGATATTTGGTACAACATAGACCCTCCCTGGATCAGGACATTGCTGCAAATTGGATCAAAAAGCTAGGAGTTTACTGGTCAGAGAGGCTGTCAAGAGGCCTACAGCAACTCTGAAGCAGTTGCAGGAATTTATGACAAATAGTGGCCTTTATATGCATGTGACAACAATATCACACATTCTCCACAAATGTGGCTTGTATGGGAGGGTCGCAAGGAAAAAGCCACTCCTCAAGAAAGGCCACATGCAGTCATTGACTGAGCTTTGCCAAAATGCACCTTGAAGATTCTAAGGGCACATGGAAAAAGGTGTTATGGTCAGATGAGACTAAAATTGAATTATTTGGCCTCAACACTAGAGTTGAGCGGACACCTGGATGTTTTTTGTTTGTTTGTTTTTTTTTTTTTTTCTAATTGGGGTAGCCCCCAAAATATTGAGACATATTAAAAAAAAAAAGTATACCAATGGCTGTGTGAGGCTGGTCCAGGGCCGGTGCAAGGATTTTTGACTACACAGGCGAAGGTGCATTTTGGTGCCCCCCCCGATCCATCCTCCCGTTCCACCCCTCATATTCCATACACTCTATTTACTGCGGCCATGAACCAACAGATGGTCAGAGACTGCAGGAATGGCACAAGAGATGGTCAGAGACTGTGTGCATGGCACAAGAGATGGTCATAAATTGCGGACATGGCACAACAGATGGTCAGAGACTATGGGCATGGCACAACAGATGGTCAGATACTGCAGGAATGGCACAACAGATGGTCAGATATTGCGGGCATGGCACAACAGATGGTCAGAGACTGCAGGCATGGCACAACAGATGGTCAGATACTGCAGGCATGGCACCACAGATGGTCAGAGATTGCGGGCATGAGACTGCGGGCATGGTACAACAGATGGTCAGATACTGTGGGCATGGCACAACAGATGGTCAGAGACTGTGGGCATGGCATAACAGATGGTCAGAAATTGCAGACATAGCACATGAGATTGGTAGGGACTGCGGGCATGGCACAACAGATGGTCAGATACTGCGGTGATGGCACAACAGACGGTCAGAGACTGGGGACATCGCACAGATTGTCAGAGACAGACTGCGGGCATGATGGCACTTGGGATTGTCAGATCGCATACAACAGGGGCACATGGGATTGTCAGCGCGCATACGGCAGGGGCAGGGGCAGTGGCAGGGCACATGGATGGGATTGTCAAATTTGTCAGAGTGAGACTTTGGGCATGATGGCACATGGGCACTTAGGCAGCGCAGCAGCAGGGCTGGGTACAACAATAAAAATACAGCTTGCTTCTTGCCCTACCTTTACCAGATGGGATGGCAGATGGCAGAAATAAATCTTCATCACGGTGCTGACTATACTGTGTACACACGCTCCTCCTGGGCCTACTGCTGGTCTTGGCCCCTCCCCCTTGGCCTTGTGCGACTCGGCTCCTCCAGGCTCCCTGTCTTCTCACACGCTCTGTCTGTGTGTCAGACTGCAGTGACAGGAAGAATGCAGAAATCAATTTTGTGTCTCAGCGGCCGCAGCCAGGGCAGGTAGGAGGATTTTGTTTACTCACCAGGCTCCAGCGATGAGCGATCCTCACCTCGGCATCAAAAATAAAAACAGAGAAATAAGGGCAGTGCAAAGATGACCCAAATGCTAATGGGTCAGATAACAGAACTACTGACTCATCACGTAAAGGTGGGGTTCCGGTTTGGACTTAGGGATGCACGTCAAAAACAACAACTGGGGGGTGAACCCCAGAGGTAGGTAGTCCTTTACCTCCAGAAAAATGGAGAGGGAGCCTACTGCAGTAGTTACTGAAGCAATACTTTATTAAGCAAATTCAAATGAAATAATACATGGTCACACGAATAGAGGGAAATAACATCAAAAAAGGGGTAGGTACAACTCAAGCATAAAATTGACAACGTTGTCATTAATAAAATGGACCACTCATGAACTATGCCAGACTACTTACCTCTGGGGTTCACCCCCCAGTGGGTAGAGGTGAGAAATATCCTGTCAAAACACTGGCATGTCCTGACCAGAACACCACAAATGGCATCCATAGTGGGTTCTCAACCCTCATTGGTAGCCCGGAGAATGAGAAATCTGACGGATGAGCTGGTAAGGTCTGAATACACCAAGTCTGCTCCACGGAATTGGCTCACCGACCTCCCAGTCCTAAAAGGGATGTACCCTTGTAGCAAATGCCATATATGTCGCTTTGTAGAGAAAACTGACAGATTTACTGACTCCAATGGCAAACGTACCTATCAGATAAAAGACTTCATCAACTGCGACACAGCAAGGGTTGGTCAGTTGTTGTTTTTCACCTCGGCTGAGTCGGCTTCAGGACCAGGACCACCAGGGCGGGCTGAAGGGAGAAGCAGAGAGGCGGGCGATCATCGCCATGGGGCGGCTGTGTTGTCAATCTTTCTCTGCGCTCCAGCTGGCAGAGGAAGAGACATTTAGGGCCGGCCCAGGATTCCAGTGACCAGAGGCGAGAAGGCGACAAACGAGGTTAACAGCGCCCGGCTGGGGCTGTGCTGCCTCTGCCTGCGCCGCCTATCTCTGTCTGTCGGTGTGTGTGCAGTGCAGCTGCTCACTCAGTAGACTGTAGTAGTTATAGTAGAGGTGCATGCGAGGACATGCCAAGCGGCCGGCACCATAAGGGCCTCTTGGGGAATCGCTGGTTTTGGCGCCCCCCCTCCCCTGGCGCCCACAGGCGGCTGCCTTGCTTGCCTTATGCTGGCACCGGCCCTGGGCTGGTCTAAATGTCTATTCTGCACAAGGTACAGACAAATCTTGTGGGATCCATGCCTGGTTCATTTTAAAAACTGTTAGCTTGTCAACGTTGGCTGTGGACAGGTGGCTGCGCTTGTCTGTTATAACGCCCCCTGCCCTGCCAAACACACATTAAGACAATACACTGGCTGCAGGGCATGCCAGCACCTCCAAGGCATAAAGGGCAAGCTCAGGCCATGTGCCCAATTTGGAGACCCAGAAGTCGAATGGGGCAGACCCATCAGTCAGTACATGTAGGTGTGTGCACACATGCTGTTCCACCATGTTGCTGAAATGCTGCCTCCTGCTAAGACGTTGCCTATTAGCTGGTGGTGCTGTTTGTTGTGGCGTGCTGCTGACAAAGCTTTTCCATATTTTGGCCATGCTAACCCTGCCTTCTGAGGTGCTGGTGGGCCACAGCTGCGTTGACAACCTCTTCCTTCTCCTCTGCCTTCGCCTTGTGCTTCCACTGAGACCCGGTGTCATTTGGGAATGCCCTCAGCAGTGCGTCTACCAGAGAGCGCTTGTAGTCGCGCATCTCCCGATCATGCTCAAGTGAGGGAATTAAGGACGGCACGTTGTCCTTGTAATGGGGATCCAACAGGGTGGCCACCCAGTAATCAGCACAAGTTACAATGTGGGCAACTCGGCTGTCATTGAGCAGGCACTGCAGCATGTAGTCGCTCATGTGTGCCAGGCTGCCCAGAGGCAAAGACAAGCTGTCCTCTGTGGGAGGTGTATCATCTGTGTCCTCCGTATCCCCCCCAGCCACGCTCCAGTGATGTCCACAAGCTGCGTTGGGTGCCACCCTGCTGTGAACACGGTTCCTCCTCCTCCTCCTCATCATCATCCTCATCCTCCTCATCCTCCAGAACTGTGCCCTGGCTTGAAATCATTTTACCTGGCCTATGCTGGTGCAGGAACCCACCCTCCGAGCCACTTGTGAATGACTGGCCTGATAACCGTAGAAATTACCCCTCTTCCTCCTCCTCCTGTGCCTCATCCTCTTCCATCATTTCCCAAAGTGTTTTTTCAAGGAGACATAGAAGTGGGATAGTAATGCTGAGAACAGTGTCATCGGCACCGGCCATGTTGGTGGAGTCCTCGAAACACCGAAATATGGTACACAGGTGTCGCATGGAGGCCCACTCATTGGTGGTGAAGTGGTGCTTTTCCACAGAGTGACTGACCCTTGCGTGCTGCAGCTGAAACTCCGCTATTGCCTGCTGCTGCTCGCATAGTCTCTCCAGCATGTGGAGTTCCACCTTGTGGGTACATCGCATAGGAGGCGGTGAGCGGGAAGGCCGAAGTTCCGCTGCAGCGCAGACAAGCGAGCAGCAGTAGGGTGAGAACGCCGAAAGCACGCACAGACGGCCCGCACTTTCTGCAGCAGCTCTGACATATCCGGGTAGTTTTTTAGAAATTTCTGCACCACCAAATTCAGGACATGCGCCAGGCAAGGGATGTGCGTCAAACCGGCTAGGCCCAGAGCTGTTACGAGATTTCGCCCATTATCGCACACCACCAGGCCGGGCTTGAGGCTCAGTGGCAACAACCACTCATCAGTCTGTTGTTCAATGCCCGTCCACAGCTCCTGCGCAGTGTGGGGTTTATCCCCCAAACATATCAGTTTTAAAACAGCCTGCTGTAGTTTCCCCCTGGATGTGCTGAAGTTGGCAGTGAAGGTATTAAGCTGACCGAATGAGGAGGTGGTAGAGCAGGAGGAGGAGGCAACAGGAGGCAAAGAGAAATGTCCTGTAATCCTCGGTGGCAGAAGGCCCACCCGCCATTACATTTGCCCAGTGTGCAGTTAGCGAGATATAGCGTCCCTGCCCGTGCTTACTGGTCCACGCATCAGTGGTTATGTTGACCTTGCCACAGATGGCGTTGTGCAGTGCACACTTGATCTTGTCCCCGACTTGTTTGTGCAGGGAAGGGATGGCTCGCCTGGAAAAGTAGTGGCGGCCTCGCTTCAGGCTCTGATTGCACAGCGTGCAAACCACTCGTGTCTTGTCGTCAGCACATTGTCTGAAGAACTGCCACGCTGGGGAACTCCTTTGAGCTGCCTTTGGTGTGCTAGGTCCCTGGGTGCAGTGGGTAGTAGCAGGTGTAGTGTATAGGGGACGGTCACTCCGCTTTTGCAACCTGCTTCCTCTTTTGCTGTGCTGGTGCCTCTGTGCGACCACCACCTCTTCCTCCAAACTGCACAAGTCACTCGCATTACCTTCATTCTATGTGGGGTCTAGGACCTCATCATCCTCCACATCATCTTCCACCCACCCTTTACCACTGCCCTCCTTGTCAGTCTGCACACTGTGGAAAGCTGCAGCAGTTGGCACCTGTGTTTCGCCATCATCAGAGACGTGCTGCGGTGGTGCTTCCATGTCCTCATCCTGAAACAGAAGTGGTTGGGCATCGGTGCACTAAATGTCTTCCACTTCTGGGGCAGGGCTATGTGGATGGCCCACGGAAAGCACACCAGCAGAGTCATCACAAAGCATAAGAGACTGCTGCATGACTTGGGGCTCAGACTGCTTGGCTGAGTTACAAGGGGCTGAGGTGAAAGACAGATGGCCATGGGGTTCAGGTGCCAACTCTGAGCTTTCATCAAGGGGCTGGGTGGGAGACAATGTGAAGGAACTGGAGGCATTGTCAGCCACCCAATCTACTATCGTCTGTACTTGTTCTGGCCTCACTGTTCGTTGAGCGGCATTCGGGCCTACCATATAACGTTGAAGGTTCTGTCGGTTACTCGCACCTGAGGAAGGTGTTTCACTTGTGCGTGTAGCTGGCACAAATGGACCACGTCCTCTCCTTGCAACAGTGAAAGACAGTTTTTATCAGTAATTTTTTATCAGTAATTGTTGCCATCATCGTCATATATTATTATTATTATCATATATATATTCCACATGGTCTATTATCCTTATGATGTACGTATGATAACTCCATGACATTTCCCATTGAGTTTTTTCTATGACTATTTCCTATGACATGTTGTTTTCTATGGTATTATCAATGTATATCAGCTTTTTTTAATCCTCCATTGTGTAAATCCTGGTTTCAGCCACTAGATGGAACTCGCAGATCTGTTCCCATATATAGCAGTGAGCCCACCTTCTGTCACTAGATTGCCTGATGAAAGGGTGCGCCTGCTTTCCACGTCGCAGGCTTTTTCATACCCAGAAACGCGTCGCACATTAGTGACGCGGGACGCTTGGTGCACGCTGCTTCCTGGACACCCCTAGCTATTCCAACAGCTACGAAGGGATAATGGATATCGGTTGATGACTGCTGGCGGTCGCCCCGATCGGTGGGTTCCCCTCAGGACCACAGCACACACCAGAGGCCCGCAAGATTCCGGACTACACTGCAATTCCTCACCTTGTCTATCCGCAGACGAATGTGCGGACATGCTCTTTTTCAACTGTCATCTGTGAGTGTAACCACCCTGTGTTTTATTCTGATTATAATAAACTGTCTGCATTTAGAGGCGCTTTTCTCCTTCTTTATCTCCTTGCAACAGGAACTTCACCAACACCACCAACACCAACAGCACCAGAGCACCATGACCACGTCCCTTATTTGATGCTCTCCTCATTCTGGACGCAAATGTACTATGTAGCACTATTTATTAATAATAAAAAAAAGAAGAATAAATTATTATTCTTTTTTTTTTTAAACCAGCAATGTAGATGCACTTTTTATTTTTGTGCAAGAAATGCACCGCTGTCCGCAAATGTAGTATTTAGAATATTTTTTTTTTAAACCAGCAATGTAGACGCACGTTTAATTTTTGCGCAAGAAATGCACAGCAAGGTGTAAATGTAGCACTATTTATTAATACTAAAAAAAAAAGAATAATACATTATTATTCTTTTTTTTTTTTTAAAACAGCAACATAGACGCACTTTTTATTTTTGTGCAAGAAATGCACAGCTCACACCAGCAGCAGGAACCTCTCCCTACACCAGTATGAGATGATTTTACAACGATAATCTGTCCCTCACAGTACCGACAGAAACCTGTCCCTACTGCAGTATGAGATGATTTTAGAACGCTAATCTGTCCCTCACAGCACCGACAGTTACCTGTCCCTACTGCAGTATGAGATGATTTTAGAACAATAATCTGTCCCTCACAGCACCGACAGAAACCTCTCCCTACTCCAGTATGAGATGATTTTAGAATGATAATCTGTCCCTCACAGCACCGACAGGAACCTGTCCCTACTGCAGTATGAGATGATTTTAGAACGTTAATCTGTCCCTCGCAGCACCGACAGGAACCTCTCACTACTCCAGTATCTTATGATTTTTAGAACGATAATCTGTCCCTCACAGCACAGACAGGAACCTGTCCCTACTGCAGTATGAGATGATTTTAGAACGCTAATCTGTCCCTCACAGCACCGACAGGAACCTGTCCCTACTGCAGTATGAGATGATTTTAGAATGATAATCTGTCCCTCACAGCACCGACAGGAACCTGGCCCTAATGCAGTATGAGATGATATTAGAACAATTATCTTTCCCTCACAGCACCAGATACCTGTCCCTAATGCAATATGAGATGATATTAGAATGCTATTCTTTCCCTCACTGCACCAGGAACCTGTCCCTAATGCAGTGTGAGATGATATTAGAATGCTAATCTTTCCCTCACAGCGCCAGGAACCTGTACCTAATGCAGTATGAGATGATATTAGAACGCGGGGGGCGCATGCGCGCAGCTCATGAAGACGGACATGTCCTTCTAGAGCTCCGCACAGCATCGGGATGAACAGCCGAGCCACCAGCAGCCTGACACCCACAAACACCAGAAAACACCCCCGCCACCTCCAGGGCACGGAGCGGTCCGACCGCCATGGTCACAACGGGGCTAAAGCCGAAGCTGCGGAATAAAACGATCCGCGAGGCCCTGGCCCGGGCCTCATCCAAGATGGCGCCGCAGTCTGCAGCAAGAACAGGTACGCCGAAAACTCCCAGACTGAGACCCCAGCGACACCCAGACGAGGGGGAATCTGATTCGGACACTCTAGCCTCCCCTCTCCCCTCACAACCTGGGGACCTTCATCCAGATATCCTTCAGCAATTCGAGAAAATGCTGCAGCGTGCCCTGAAACACACCTCAGAGCAGATTACAAACAGGCTCACAAAAGAAATCAGGGAGCTAGGGCAACGCACAGCAGACCTAGAACAGAGGGTGGATGAAATGGAGCACCACATCTCAGCACAAGCTGAAGAGATAGAAGCTCTCAAAGAAGATAACATAACACTCCAGTCTCAATTAGAAGAATTTGAGAACAGGGCAAGACGCTCTAATATAAGAATTAGAGGCATCCCAGAAACAGTAGAAGACCTCCATTCCACCATAACGGCCCTGTTCCAGGAACTGTCACCTTCTATCCCCATTGAAAGACTGGAGATGAACCGAGTACATAGAGCCCTAGCACCCCGCAAACAGAATGGCCCCCCACGGGACATAATTGCTAAAATGCATTATTTCCGCACAAAGGAACAACTCCTGCAGTCAGCCAGGCAAAGGCCCTCCCTTGCTTTTCAGGGAAATGAATACCAGCTCTTTGCTGATCTGTCTAAAACTACCATCGCAAGACGCAGAGAATTTAAACCCCAACTACAGATCCTCCAGCAACGCAAGATCATATATTCCTGGGGTTTTCCCCTCTCATTGCGCTTCACATATCAGGGCCGCAAACACACGTGCAAATCCACTGAAGAACTGCAGAACCTCCTTCAGGATCTACAGTTGGCCCCAACGGACCCAGCTCTACAACAAAAAACGTGCAGAAGATCCCCCTCTTCTTCTCCAATGAAGACACCCCGCACCCCCTCCTCCTCCACCAAGAGAAGCAGGATGACCCCCACTCACCAGGATCCCTCCGACTCCATGGACTGACAGATAAGTTGACTCACAATAAAAAGCACATCTGCTACTGCAGGTAACTAACCTGCTATGTTTCCATAATCCATGCAGTTGGCACCTTTTCCCTTTTTATTCTTTGAGCCCAGCTCTTCCATAAAACTTTACAATACTAGCTCTTGCTGGTCCTTTCAATAATCTGGAACTCACTAAGCACAAAGACGTAAATAAACTGTCCCAACGCCCCCCTTTTTGGAACTGCATTCATCCCATCCATACCTCCTTAATGACTGTTGCAACAACCGCTCCCATATAAATAAATCCCAAAGGAGGAATCCTAATTACCACCCAGGTCTCCCTTAAACCCCTATATAGCTACTAGTCCAATTGCTTTTACTGGGAAAATGTATCTCTTGCTGGAACTGATATGTGAGACCCCCCTCCCCTCTATACCTAGATCTTTAATTCTATCCCCCACACTACCCTTATGGGGACTCACATACTGGTTCCAACAGTTCTAATACCATGTTTGTTGTAATGTTTTCTTTTACAGGTTATATTTGGTTCAATACACGCTGACGACAGGCGGAAATAAGTGTTATACAATGTTTTATCAATCTCTGCTTAATTTTCCACATATTTACACTGTATTATCACATAAGGCTCATCTATTTATACCATCTGATTTAATGGCTGTTCGCCCCGGGCTACATGTCACTGCCAGCCCCCACATCTTGCCCAAGAGTTGACCCTTTGCTCTCTCTTGGACAACATGTTACCCTCCAGACAGGATACACAATCCTACCTGGACGGCTGTGTGATGTTATCTCTCCTCCTCCCCATACCCCACTCTACCCCTAACCTTTCTTTATTTCTCTATATCTCTTTTCTTCTCCTCTTAGCTTACTCCACTTCAGCCGGTAGGGGGAGACCCCATTCAGTCCACTCCTATATAACACCTCTTTTCTCCCTTCTGCCTAATGGCTAAACTCAACCTATTGTCCCTTTATGTACAGGGACTCAACTCCCCCTGTAAACGTCGTAAAGCCCTCCGTACCTTCGCATCTCTTAAGGCCCACATCATATGCCTCCAAGAGACGCACTTTACAAAGCAACTCACCCCCAAATACCTACTCAACTCTTACCCGCAATTCTACACCGCCTCTGCGGACACCAAACAAAGAGGAGTCTTAGTAGCTTTTCATAAGTCTACCCCCTTCACCCTAACTTCTGAGATACAGGACCCTGAAGGTAGATACCTTATCCTTGTAGGCCAATTAATTGACACCCCAGTCACAATAGTGTCATACTATGCCCCCAATAAAAACCCATCTGCATTCCTATCACATCTATTTAAGGTGGTTGACACACACAAAAGAGGCACCTTACTCATTGGTGGTGACTCTAACCAAGTCCTTTTCCCTTTCTTGGACAAATCCCCTTATACCCCCACCACCAGCCCCAGTAAGCTCACCCTCCAACAACTACTCCAACAGCACTCACTAGCGGATACATGGCGAGAACATAATCCCATCAAAAAACAATTTTCTTACTACTCCCATCCGCATAACTCCTTCTCCCGAATTGACCACATCTTCACCACTATAGGATCCTTGCCTCTTCTCCAATCCTCTCATATAATCCCCATTCCTTGGTCTGACCACAACGCCATTCTCTCTTCCTTTTCAGCTTTGGTACCTCCCCCACACACTAAAACATGGTCTCTAAATGATTCCCTCATAGCAAATCCCTCCCTAGCGCTGCAGATTGAAACTGCTCTCAAGGAATACATATCCCTTAATTCTACAGGAGACGTCTCTCCCCTGACGCTCTGGGAAGCACATAAACCAACCATTCGAGGAACTCTAATAAGCCTCGCATCTCATAGGAAAAAAGAATGTCAAATAAAATTTCAACAACTAGACCAACTCTTCTCCCAAGCACATACCAACTTCCAAGCCAATCCCTCCCCCTCGCATAGAGAAGAGCTAGATAGAGCCAAACTAAACTTGGACTTGTTCCTCACAGAATCAGCTGAAAAATCTCTTAGAAGATCCAGCCATAAAACCTTTATGAACGCTAACAAGCCTGGCACTTTCATGGCTCTCTCTATCTGCAATCTGGACAACCCCCACAAGCCTATTAGATTAAAAACAGCCCACAATAGTTATACCAGTGACCCCTCTAAAATCTTGCAAACATTTCATAAGAAACTTCAAGAACTTTATTCCGCCCCACAACCCTCGCAACTTCCACAACAATCTCCAGATTTCCTTAACTCATTATCTTTACCTACGCTTACGAGCGACCAAAAAGCCCAGTTAGATCAACCAATCACTGAACAGGAAACAAGAACAGCTATTAAATCCCTTCAAAATAATAAGAGACCGGGCCCAGACGGCCCCACAGCTACTTACTACAAGCGTTTTATCAACATCTTATGCCCCCCGCTCACCGCAGCCCTTAATTCACTGCGCAAAGACAAATGCTTTACCCCTGACTCACTAAAAGCAACAATTTCAATGATACCCAAACCCCAAGCCGACCATACTTCATGGGCCAACTTCCGCCCAATCTCCATACTCAATAATGATGTCAAATTACTGGGGAAAATACTAGCCTCTCGCCTTAATTCAGTAATAGGGTCGTTAATTCAAAAAGACCAAACTGGCTTTATGCCAACCAGACAAGCGGGGGACAATATCAGGAGAGCCATTCTACTGTCACGTCTCGTCCGCATGCGACACATCCCCACATGCTTTCTCTCTCTAGATATACGTAAAGCTTTTGACAATCTTTCTTGGTCCTATTTACGGCAGGCGCTAGAGAAGTGGGGGTTTGGCCCCTTCTTCCTTAAATGGGTCTTCTCTCTATACTCTAACCCGACGGCAAATGTAACCTACGCAGGTCATCGATCAGACTCATTCCTAATAGGCAAAGGAACGCGTCAGGGTTGCCCACTCTCGCCACTTCTGTTTGCCCTGGCAATTGAGCCCCTAGCCCAAAAAATACGCGAAGATCCCAACGTCAAGGGAATAGAAATTGGAAGCTTTACACATAAATTGTGTCTATTTGCGGACGATGTCCTGCTCTTTTTAACGTCCCCGATTACTTCGATACCCAACCTTCTCCCCATCTTAACCTCCTTCGCTGATCATTCAGGCTTGGTAATCAATCCACAAAAATCAGAAGCACTCAACATTAACATGTCCCATGAGATGCTCTTGCATCTTAAGTCAGTCCTCCCATTTCCCTGGGCCCCTGGCCCCCTGAAATACCTAGGCATCAAACTCACATCTAACCCTCTCGATCTCTTCCAATCCAACTACCCTCCTTTACTAAAACACCTCATAAAACTCATGACCTCCTGGAGGTCGCTCTCACTATCATGGCTAGGTCGCATCGCTGCAGTTAAAATGGTAATCCTACCAAAAATTTTATATCTATTTAGAGTACTCCCAATTCCAGTCCCCGCCTACTACCTACGCATCCTACAACGCCAAGTCTCCACCTTTGTCTGGGGTAAAACCAGACCGCGGATCCCAAAATCAACACTCTATTTGACCAAAGCGCACGGAGGCCTAGGCCTACCAAATTTCACGAAATACTATCAAGCAGCCCAACTTGCCCCCCTGACAAAGTACCATGCAACCACGGAAATACCTCTCTGGGTAGCTATCGAAGCAGTGGAATGCGACCCCCTTTCCTTGGCCAACCTTCTTTGGCTACAACCAAAAGACCAGAAGACAATCAAAAACCCAACTACCCAACACTCACTCCGCATATGGAATACACTCAAATTTAAATATAAGCTACAATCCCCCCATAACCCGCTTCTCTCATATTCACACAACCCTTCATTCCCTCCCGGATGGACCTCACCATCCTCATTCCATCGCTGGTCATCAGCAGGCCTACTCAGGGCTTACTCCTTTACCACAACCAGAGCCATAGAAACGTTCTCCTCACTCTCTGAAACCCATAACCTCCCGCCAAATGAAATATTTCGCTATCTCCAACTCAAACATTTTTTCACTCCATGTATACCATCTGATCCCACACTACCCCATAAAACTATATTTGAACAAGCTTGTGACCACGACCCCCATAGGCGTGGACTAATCTCAGTATTATACCAATCCCTACTAGATCCCCCACCACACACAGCTCTCTCATATGTTCAAAAATGGGAGCAAGACCTACAAATACATCTAGACCCAGAGGAATGGACCAACATTTGGCAGGCCACCAAATCAGCTACCCAAAACATAGTCGCCTCTGAGGCAAACTATAAAGTCCTCTTCAGGTGGTACTTAGTACCTGCCAGAATAGCTAAATACCAACCATCATATCCCTCAACATGTTTTAGGGGATGTCCTGACAGTAGCACCCACCTCCATATATGGTGGGCTTGCCCGGTGGTAACCAAATTCTGGGAAGATATCTTTGTCATCATCTCTACACTTCTCAATCAGCCAATTAAACCCGATCCTGCCCTGGCTATACTTAATCATAAACCCCAAGATATCACCAAATCACAATTTAAACTAGTCCTGCAAATCACCACAGCTGCGAAGCAAACGATCGCCAAGGCCTGGAAGACCCCATCCCTCTCAACAATAGAAGTTAAACATAGGATAACTAAAGCTATGATACACGCCAAAATTGAAGCAACTATCTCAGACACCATTCCCAAATTTGAACGAATATGGCTACCTTGGACCCGTGATTTTCTCCCGATAGATTTTGATGACACCTTATTACACCCATAACCCTATATCCCCCATTCATCATAGATCAACCCAAAACGCCCTATCATGGACACTCTCCCCCTCCCGGCTACCTCTATCCTATTCTCTAGAACCTTCTCTTAAGGTTTTCTCCATCCTTTCTTACTATTTTCTCTCCTTCCTCCTATCTCTCACCCTTCGCCTACATTTTTATAGGGGCAATGCCCCCCTCACTATCTCATAACATAAAACTGAACTGAAAAGTCTAACCTCCGGCTCTACCAAAACCAATTGTTAGTTATACAATATCAATTGTATCAGAAACAGCTCGGTATATTCAGATGCAACCTCGCTCAGTTACAGACAGTAATTTCAAAATGTATCACCAGTTTCTTACTAACTTGAATCATAGAATTGTCATCAGCACCTCACAACTAAGCAGATGGTGAACGTTAACCCTCTAACTTTATAATGTGTATCTGGTTATGTTATGACTGTCTCTCAAATATTAGGCGTGCCTGCCTACCTTGTTGTACACTCTGTACCCTTCTCATTTTTCTCATAATAAAATATTTGAACGAGAGATGATATTAGAACGCTAATGTTTCCCTCACAGCACCAAGAACCTGTACCTAATGCAGTATTAGATGATTTTAGAACGCTAATCTTTCCCTCACAGCACCGCCAGGAACCTGTCTCTAATGCAGGATGAGATATTAGAATGCTCATCTTTCCCTCACAGCACCAGGAACCTCTCCCTACTCCAGTATCAGATGATTTTAGAACGCTAATTTTTCCCTCACAGCACTGCCAGGAACCTGTCTCTAAAGCAGGATGAGATTATATTAGAAGCTAATCTCTCCTTCACAGACCTGAACTTTACAGTCCGGGTTGGCTGAACTCTACTCTACCCCTAACAATATGGCTAGCAGAAATCCAGTACAGCTCACCATCCAAATAACACCATTTGTACAATAAAGCATGGTGGTGGTAATATCCTGTTATGAGGGTATTTCTTTGCAGAAGGGACTGGAGCACTTTTCAGAATAGACAGAAAAGTGGATGGGACAAAATACTGTCAAATTCTTGAGGAAAATCTGCTGCCCTCTGCCAGAAAGTTGTCAATGGGAAGAGGGTTTTTCTTCCACCATGACAACAGCCGAAAGCACACAACAAAAATTAGCACACAATGGTTAAAGGAAAAAAAAGGTGAATGTCCTTGCATAGTCTAGTTAGAGCCCTTACTTAAACCCAATTGAAAATCTGTGAAATGACTTGGAGACTGCAGTCCACAAACAGTCACCATCAAATTTAACTGAACTTGAGCAGTTCTACAAAGAAGAGTGGGCAAAAGATGCAAAGTCTAGATGTGCAAAATTAGTAGACACAAATCCCAACAGACTAAAGGTTGTAATTAAAACAAAAGATGGTTCATCAAAAGACTGAAAGGGGTGATCCTTTTTCTTTTTTCCAACTGATTCTGTTTTTGATTTTTTTACATTTTTTTTCTGACATGTTGGTGTTACATATTTCACTTGGATGTCATGAGTTGCATTGAGTAAATACAGCTGGATAAAACAAAAATGATGTCTATCTTCATTTCAGGCTGCAAAGCAGCAAAATGTGATTATTTCACATGGGGTGATTATTTTCTATTATCACTGTATGTCCCCCAGGGTAGTGTCCAGTTCCCCATGCCCTCTACCATTTTTACAACAAAACACCAATCCAATAGGAAATGTTAGTTGTTTTTTTTTTCTTTGTAAATGTTGCATTTGCTGTAGTACATACTAAAGAAGTGTCATTTCACATGCATATTTAGAACATCCCCTAGTCATGTTATTTATAGGAATTTTGCATCCTTAATTTCACTTTAAGCCTTATTTAAAAGAGCTGCTCCCAATTGAATTGAATTTTAAACATTTTTTTTTTTGCATTGTTACATATCTCCCAGGGAAGTTCTCAATCCCACATGCCCTTTGTTTGACAACCCCTTTTATTTTAAATTGATTTTAATGATTCATATACCATTGACTACAGTGGGGTTAGATGTACATTCAAACTTAGAGGCAGTTGGCTGAATGTCTTGGGAGTCAAACCCATGTTTATTCAGCTTGCTAACAGTGGCAATAAATAAACACTGCTGCTCTATTAAACTGATCGTTTTATTTCAGGCATACAAATGAGGGTTAGTGTGATTCCAATAAAAGGGCAGACTTTCACTTACAGTTCAAACCAAAAGATGTAACTGACTAAATGCAGTATTAATTCACAAGATATATCCATTGCATTAACAAACAAAATTAATTTTGTCTAAGCATAAATTAAATTTGCAATTATTAGTCCAAATGCCAAGTCAAGAAACAGGACACAAAGCCAAATAGTATTAAAATGGGATTTGTAAGCAAGAAACACGTGAATAAAGTTAAATATATTCCAAATTACATTTTAATTGTAAACTTCAAATGTGCCCTTTAAACTGATGAGTTTTACCCTTTTGACTCTTAAGACGAGAGAACACAAATAAATTGAAGGTTAATGGATCTATAGTTTTCTCATTTAAAATAAAAAAAATACAAAATAAATGGTGACCTTTACATTTTGATCTACTTTCTGGTTGTGATGGTCTACACAGTATAATATGTAGTTTTATTTCTTTGAAAAATCATGTTCTGTATAATTAGTATCAGAAGGTCTCCCTATTTGACATCAAGGTAAATTCTGTTTTTCTGTTTCTGACAAATTTCTACACTCTCCTGTTTTCAATTTGTTCACTTATTCAGACATACAAATTAAGCATTTTTTTACTTCTTATGTGAAACTGTAGGGTCTGCATGGATAACAGCAATACATTTAACCACTTCCTTACCGGCGTATAGTAAAAATACGCCGGCAAGGTGGACTCCCCATCCTAAGTGGACGTCATATGATGTCCTCTTGTTTTCGCCGCTTTGCGGGCCCTCAGGGGCCCGCATCGCGGCGATCGGGGACCGGCCGTGTCCCTCAGGACCCCGGCCTTCCGTGATCACGGTAAAGAGCCAATAAAATTGGCTCTTTACCGCGTGACCGGCTGTGTCCTATCACAGCCGGTCACTAACAACAAAGGAGACTGAGCGGCGTGCACGCCGCTCGCGCGCGCCCCCGGGGGCGCGCAGCGCGGCGATCGGGGGGCGGGCTTGTCCCTCGGACAAAGCCCGACCTCGATCACGGTAAA
>BLSH010501848.1:43406-60939 GCA_018402905.1 Glandirana rugosa
CCGGAACAACTCCCCATTTTAGCCAGGACGCGAGACTAAAAAGTCAACTAGGAGACCACCTCTCCCCTCGAGACCCAGATACGCCGGTATAAGAGGCCGCCAGCGGTGCGGGGGGTTATTTCACCTAAAAATTTAGTAATACAACAAACCTGCCAATAAGACCCTCCTCCGAAGTCGTGAGTTTTTAAGAGAAAGACATAACCACGTTTGGATCGAATACGATGTGTACGAATAGTAAGTTTTCCAATTGTAGTTGTATTTTTTCGCTTATATTGAAAAAAATAAAAAACCCAGCAGTGATTATATACCACCAAAAGAAAGCTCTATTTGTGAGAAAAAAATGATCAAAATTTTGTTTGGGTACAGTGTACCATGACTGAGTAATTGTCATTTAAAGTGTGAGAGTGCTGAAAGCTGAAAATTGGTCTGGTAAGGAAGGGGGTGTAAGTGTCCTGTATGGAAGTGGTTAAAAGTGCACCTCTATTTAAGCAAATGTATAGAAGTACATAAAATATATGTTGATGTTAACCTTTTGAATGATAAGCATGTGTAGCATAAGCTAGGTTTGCACCAATACAGAAAGAGAATTTTTGAGTGCTGAAGCCTCCTCCCAGAATAACCGTCCAAACAACATAATGATTTAAAAATCCACTTTATTGGGGGGCGTGGCGACCGCCGGAGAATATGGCCGCATAGACCCAGAGCTCCCCTCTCCACCAGAGGATCAACTGAAAAATCAGAGCGCAGGACCGATTTTACCCCTCAACAAGGCCACATCCACACTCAGCAAAGCCCGCTGTACTGGAGGAGACAGCACCAAGACCCGCCGAAAGTACAGAAAGTACAGACCCGCCGAAAATACATTGTCGGATTACTTCCCGATGATGAGCCGCAGACTCCACCAAAATGGCGGCCAGAGTGATCACACACTGCCAACAGCTGGACCTCAAGCGCCTGCATCCACGAGTGGAGCTGATCTATTCTCTGCCACAGCTGACATGGCAGGCGAACAAGGTGAGCCGGCACACACAGCATCTAGCCCTGCCTCACCCACCTTCAGAAGCCCTGCCAAATCCAAACCCCGCAGGGACTCTACAGACACAGACCCCTTGTCACTTCTAATGGAGGTGCATGCTGCACACACTACACATCCACTTCCTGCAGCCATGCCCGATCCTTTTGCCCAGTTCCCTACTACCGGACAACCCATCTCAGATGTCACCCTAAAAGACATGCTCATGTCACTGAGAGCAGCCATTCAAACGGACATGGTGACTTGCATCCAACAATGCAGGGCAGAAGTCCAGGAATTGGGAGACAGGGTGCACCAAGTAGAGAAGAAAATGAGTGAATTTACAACCTCATTCAATGTGTTGGTAGACTCACACACCTCACAACAAGAGACCATAGCGGGTCTACAATCAAAATTGGCAGACCTCGTGGACCTCTCCAGGAGAAACAATCTAAAAATACGCGGAATACCCAAGTCTGTCCAATCAAATCAACTTCCACACTTCATTCTCTTCAAAGCCATGATACCATCACTTACCTCGGTAGACCTCACCATTGACAGAGTGAACAGAGTCTCCAAGCCTACCTAACTGCCATCTGAAGTCCCGAATGATGTGCTCATGCAAATACATTTCTTCCAAGTAAAATAAAAAATTCTGGAAGCATTTCAACGCAGCGACAATCTACCAGAACAGGCCGTGAATCTCCAAGTGCTCCCAGAATTCTCAAATACACCTTACAAAAACTTAAAAATCTGGCATCCATCACCAAGGCACTCAGGAACAACAAAATCGTCTACCGCTGGAAATATCCAGCTAAACTTGAAATAACTCACAACGGCTCCAGCTATTTTATCAATCTCCTGAGAACCTGGAACGTATTACCGCCTGACCAAGGACTACCTCATAATGTGCAACACGCGTCTCCAACACATCTTCAGAGTGACTGGCAAGTCTCCCACCAATGCAAGTCTACTAAAAAGAAGTCCTGAAGCTCTTCTCTGGGGTTTAAACCACTTGCTAACTACAGAGTAGGCAGTTTGGTCTGCCATAGTCCATGTTGGACTTCATTTTTAAAGTTACGGCTCTAAAACCAAGTGTAGCCACAGTTCATGTTTATCAAATTTCAGAATGGTTTCAGCTTCTGTTGCCTATTGAGACTGCTTATCTCTCCTTTGGCATGCCCAGCTAAAACTCCTTTCCTGGACTGATCCCGGGACTCCATCACTTTACCCTTTGAACATCACAGTTCCTGGTCCACTATACCCAACCACATACCTCATGTATACCCACCACAAGTCACATCTTCTTTGCCCAACTACACATAAAGGTTTCTATATCAGTTGGCAATATCATCACGGGACTTAAATTTCTCTCCATCAAAGCCAGAGGGCTCAACCACCCAGCCAAACGTAGGTCCCTCTGGCAAACAGCACTGCAAACCAAAGCTGATGTACTGGCAGTACAAGAAAAGTACTTCCACAAAAATGCTAGCCTGAAATGCTCAAACCCGAGCTACCCACACGTCTTCACGGCTTCCACCTCAGCAAAGAAAAGAGGAATGCTCCTCACCATCCGTGACTCTGTTTCCTTTGAACTGAAAAGCTTTCAAATTGATCCAGAAGGCTGGTATATTATTTTAGTATGTGTTATTAACAATCTTCCCCTAACTTTGGTTTCAGTATATGCTCCTAACTCGCATCAGCTGAGATTTCTCAAGAAAATATTCAGGAGAATCTCAAAGGTGCGACTTGGTAATGTGTTAATAAGTGGAGATTTTAATGTCACTACCAATCCAGACCTTGATACCTCTTCACTGCCTAGGAACTGCTCTCTTTCCCTACGCGATCACCTAGCTGGTGAAGACCTGTATAACCCCTGGCGGTGTCAGCATGCCGAGGAAAAAATCTTCACCTACTACTCACCCAGGCACAATTCATATTCATGCCTGGATTTCTTTCTGGTTGACAAACTGCTGCTGCAGAGAGTTTCCAACCCCTCAACCCAAGACATCACATGGTCTGACCATGCACCCATCACATTACAGTTGGAGGAGGGAAACACTGCTGCAACAGCACATCTATGGAGATGCAACACATTAGTGTTGCAAAATCTTGACTGCCAGAATGAAATCTCTAAATACTTGACTGAATTTTTCCACTTTAATGACTTGAATGATACTAACACTTTTAACAATTGGAATCCCCATAAGGCTTTTATGAGAGGAGTAATTCTTAAAATTAGCTCCAGGCTGAAGAAAAGCTATACAGCTAAATTAGATGAAACAAGGAAGGTAGGGAGCCCGCTCCAGGTGTGGAATGATAAGACAATCCGGGAGACCAGGTGCAGGTCCAGACAACCATCGGTCCAAGCAGCGATGTATTCAAAGAGAGAAACCGCACTCCAAGGTCCCAGGAAAAGTTTTAATGTGAGCCGCCAAAGTGAAAATATTACAGGCAAGAGGCACATCACAACTGTAAGGGTTAACGCGTTTCACGGATCTGGAGTCCGCTTAGTCATAACCAGGTTATGACTAAGCGGACTCCAGATCCGTGAAATGCGTTAACCCTTACAGTTGTGATGTGCCTCGTGCCTGTAAGCTAAATTAGATGCCCTCTTTTCAGAAATCCGTATGCTAGATAAACAAAACCAATCAAACCCTGCAAACCCTTTGGCTGAGAAATTGTCCAGGCTTCGCAACACCTTAACAGAACTACTCTGCACTTAAAATGACATATGCATGCGTAGGCTCAAACTAAACTACTATGTGAACAACAACAAAGCAGGCGAACAGACTTAAAATCAAGAGAATCAAAACTAAAATCCCATATATTATACAACTCTCCACCCAAGATAAACACATGAACCCACAATTATTACAGACGCCTTTGCTGATTATTGCAGCTCTCTTTATAATCTAAAGGAAGACCCCTCTACACCACAACCTTTAGAACCTGCCATCACAAAATTTTTAAACTCACTAAACTTACCCTCCTTGTCATCAACTCAATTAGAAACTCTCAATGCCATGATTACTAAAGATGAAATAGATAACATCATTGCCCAACGGTAAATCCCCAGGTCCTGATGTCCTTACTAATGGATATTATAAACTATTTAAACACATCCTAAACCCACACCTGCTTCCTGCCCTTCAAACAGCAGCTACTTCAGGCTCCTTCCCAAGGGAAATGCTTAGAGCACATATCACCACTCTCCCCAAACTAGGTAAACCCCCCACTACACCATCTAACTTCCGCCCAATTTTGATGATCAACACAGACGTCAAAATCTATGCTAAACTGCTAGCTAAGAGACTATTCAATATAATCCCCACCTTGATAAAACCTGACCAATTAGGATTTACCAAAGGTCATCAGGCATCAGATGCCACTAAGCGCATTATAAATATAATTCATCAGGCAGAAACACGTCAAACACCTTCCCTGCTTCTTTCGATTGATGCAGAGAAGGCGTTTGACAGAGTTCATTGGGGATACATGTCTGCCGTTCTCCAAAAGTTTGGCTTTAAGGGACATATCCTATCTGCCTTCTTGGCCCTTTACTCCCAGCCTCCCGCCCAAGTTTACACTGAAGGTCTGCTATCCAAGACCTTTAACATCACCAATGGCACCAGGCAGGGATGCCCACTTTCCCCGACTATTTTCAATCTGGTAATAGAGCCCCTGGCAGAAGCCAGCCATATCCACCCTCATATATCAGGGTTAAAATTCCATCAGTGACCACATGTCATCAATTTGTTCGCGGATGACGTAATACTCCTCATAACCAACCCAACTATATCACTCCCATTTGCTCATGAGGTTCTTACCCACTTCGGCACCCTGTCATACTACAAGTGAATTTCAATAAATCCCTCATCCTGGACTTAGGAACTGGTACCCATGCCCGCACACACCTTGAAACAACCCTTCCATACACATGGACAAACCAATCCATTCCCTTTCTAGGGCTCAACTTGACTCCCAAAATATCATTATTATCAGATGCCAATGTCAAACCACTACTTAACAACATCCAACAAGACTGTCAGGAACTGGTGTGACCAGAAATGTGTGAACTGCACAGAGAATACCAGACACAACGTAAAGTGAATAAAGTGATTTATTAAGGATATAAGTAAAATGGTGATTCAAACGCACATCTAATATAAAAAACAGTGTAAACAACCACAGCAACAGAAATAGTGAAAACTGCTAAAACAGGTATAGGGAAATGTCCAAACCGTAAATGTAGCCAGGCCAGGGTGATGCATGGGAGATCAATCAGAGGGGTCAGGGAGCAAGATAAGGCAGAAACCAGGAACAGATGACGGGAAAGCTGGTGAGACAGGATCAGAATGCAGACAGGGGTCCAGGAGCAGATTCAGGGTTCAGGATACAGGGTTCAGGATTCCAGATGCAGGATTCAGGATTCCAGATAGAGCATTCAGGATGGCAGATACCGGATTCAGGATTCCAGAAACAGCATTCAGGATTACAGATACAGGGTTCAGGATTCGGGATACAGAGGCACATGGAGGACAAGCACCAAGGCCCTAAGCATATGGTAAACAGGGTTTAAATATCCTTCCTGTAATGAGCGTCAGGTGGTGACTCATGAGCCTCTGATTACTGGGAGACATGCGCTGGTGGACACTGAAACTGCAGGCCATGGATCCAGGAGCCACAGTGCCACCACCAGATGAGCCCTTTACTGACACCCGCTGGTGGACACTGGAACTGTAGCCCATGGATCCCCGAGCCACAGCACCACCCGCTGGAGGGACTATTCCTAACAAAGAACTTACGCATGGCTAAATTTGAGCTTTCTTTTGCAGGAAGAATTGCCTCCTTTAAAATGATGACACTTCCAAAAATCCTATACCTATTCCGAATGCTCCCAATCCAACTAAAATCCTCACATCTAATAGAAATCAACAAAAACCTTAAACATTTCATATTGCAGGAGAAAAAAGCCAGATGTGCCCACAAACACCTTATCCAACATAGGAGAGCTGGAGGAATGGGGCTACCAGACATTACAGATTATCACACAGCCACATTTCTAACTCAAATTAGACAGTGGTTTGGAAATCCCCCTGAAGCTCTATGGGCTGACATAGAAGCCACTGGTTCAAATACTTTCAACTTACCTACATTATTACTGGTAGATGCATGGAAACCACTTGCCTTACCAAATCTCCCCATAACAGTTCAGGCTGCAATTCAAGCCTGGAGGACGATTTTCCACCAATCCAAAGAAGACCCTAATTGCAGGAACATTAACCTACCAATAGAAGTTCTAGAACACCTAATTCCTTATATCTCGGTGAACCAGTGGAAAGAACAAATCCTACAATGGACGACCTGCTAGAGAATGGAACGTTGAAACCATTCACTAGTTTGGCACAACATTACAATCTCATGAAAGCCTCCCAATTTACCTATACAAGAATATCCAGCTTTATGGCTAACAACCCACCCCCTCAATCCTGGTTAACTCACAAATATGGAACTACTAAAAGGACACATCACCCTCTCAGAAGAGCATTTCCTTAATATATAACATACTACATCAAAAACAAATATTTGAGAAGTCTCCCCCCATGATAGCATGGGAAACAGACCTATAAACAACATTTTCTCATAAACAATGGACCACAGCTTTTAGATATAATTACACAGCCTCCCCCTGTATTAACCACTGGGAACTAACCCAGAAAATAACAGTGCATTGTTACAGAACCCCCCAACAACTGGCAAAATTGTATCCCTCTCAATCCTCCCCATGCTGCAGAGAATGCGGACATCCTGAAACCATCCTCCATATTTTATGGGCTTGCAAAAACCTTATCAGTTACTGGAAGAAAATATTTAGCATAATAGCAAGCATCACAGGCATATAGAGAACACCAATCCCGGCTCTGGCCATCCTCCATATAGGTATAGAAGAATATCCTCCTCCATACACAATAATAATCACACACATCCTAATAGCGACCAAACTGGTCATTGCCAGGCACTGGAGGAGTAACCTTATCCCAAACCCCTCAGTACTAGCACAAGTCAACCTAAACTACCAATACAAAAACTTCTAGTCATTAGATCAGCCTCTAGCACTCTTATTGATAAAAATTGGAAACCCTGGGCTGAATGGTACTGGTAAACTGTTCTTAAAATACTGTTGATTACTATCCTCATATCATGTAATGCACCTATGCTTATGCTTATACTTCTTACATGTTATTAACTATTGCAAATGTTTTTATATACACCTGACTAACCATTACGAAGATATGTATGGCACACATTTACTCAGTGTATAATTTCCATTAGTGTAATTTCATAATTTCAATAAAAAATATTTGGAAACAAAAATCACTTTATTATTTGTCATCTAAAATGTGTCCATTCAAAAATAGACAACCTTTAAGAACATTAATATTTGATCACAACAGTGTTTCACTGGTTTGCCCTTAGAAGCCATCACAGCCATGCCTACTAATGGCATGGCTGTGATTGGCCAGTGCATCATGTGACCCAGCCTCTATATAAGCTGGAGTCACTTGATGCTGCAGTCACATTTTTTTTTTTTTTTTGTTTTTACATTTATAGTAAAGAAATAAAAAGTGCAATGGCAAATAGATACCACCAAAAGAGAGCTTTATATTCTAAAATTCTAAAAAATAAAATGATATAAAATGAATTTGTGAATAGTGTTACATGACTGTCAATCAAAATCACAATGCCGAAAATTTAAAGACGGCCCGGTCTGGAAGCATTATTTGTAATGCTGTTCAAATCAGCAACGTTTGCTAGAAAATGACTTAGGACCCCAAAACAGTAGATATTTTCTGAAAGCAGAGGCACTGGAGAATAAAATGGTGGCTGTTGCAATTTTTATCAAATGCAGATTTTCAAGAAAATGATTTTTAGTGTACATAAACACAAGATCATACATTTTTTGTAAAATATAAAAGAGATTAGGTTGCCGTTTTGGAATACATTACTGGAAAATATTTACATTTTTTTTCAATGTATTCCCAATAAGAACCCAGGAAATAAAAATATATGTATCTAAATTTCTTATCAAATGCACCAGTTGCCAACCACTGCGGGCAGGTGACAGCTACAGGCTAAGTGACGTGCCTGTATCACACTCGTTATCATCACTGCAACAGCAAACCAAAGTGTCAAAAAGGTCTATCCCTCATCAAACCCCACTCAGTGTCACTGAACTACTCTGATGAAAGAATGTGAAAAAAAAAGTAAAAAAAAAAATGTTTAAAATGTTAAAAAATGGAAAACATTTTTTTTTTTTTTTCTTCCAAAATATTTTATTGAAACAGTGTCAAGAAAATATGTACATGTCAAGATAAGGTACCTTACACGTTAGTTTTCGTCTTTACAGAAAAGAGGCATACTAGACTACTAACAGCGAAGAAAGTTACACCTTACTATTAAACAATATATAACAATCGTTCATTATATGAATCATCATATATTGACCTCGTTGTTGTAGGTGGTTCAATATCTTAATGTTTGTTTCTTGCGGTGAAAGAATACCAGAGGGATAGTCCGTTTCCTTGTGGTTTGAGGAGCCTGGATCCAGTCGGGCCTCCCCACGGCGCCTCCAGACCACCCGACCACCCCTATTTGGGACTGGAAGTCGGGCGGGGGTGCCAGGGAGGAGCCCGCCGGGGAGTTTTAAGAGACCCCTTTGGGCGTTGCTGAAATTATTCTTTTTGGGAATGAATATCCTTCCTGAGACTATCAGTCTCTAGGGGAGACAGTGTGGCGTTAGGCCATGTATTCAATGCATAAGGAAAAGATTTTCCCTTCCTGTATGTGTTTGTTACAGTAACGTGGGGATCATCTCGTAATTTTTTTTTTCATATATTTGCTTGTGAACAGTAAGAAATATCGTGGTTGTATTCATGGGGTTGACATGAGTGTGGAATATTCTGTCGAAGCTTTGAAATGTTGCCAGCAGGCCCAGATGGTTTGAAATTTGTGTGGGGTGTCGTTCGTTTGGTGGATTAAATCTTCCATTTGTTGTATTTTGTTAATTCTTTTGAACCAGTCTGTTATGGTAGGGGGGTTGGGAGACTGCCAAAAAACTGGGAGGGTCATCTTAGCTGCATTGAGCAGGTGGAGCGTGAGGGATTTCTTGTAGTGCTTTTGGGGAAGTGATGTGTGATGAAGGAGTAGTTGTGCTGGAGAGAAATCGAGGTTGTATGAGGAGATCTGGGATGTTAAACGGTGTACTTCTGTCCAGAAGGGGACGATCTTGGGGCATGACCACCATATATGTAGAAATGACCCCAAGTCATTGGAGCAGCGCCAACATTTTGGAGTGATGGATGGGTTCATTTTATGAAGCCGCTGTGGGGTTTTGTACCATTTAGAGAGTATTTTGAACCCATTTTCTTGGGCTGATACATTGATCGAGCCTTTGTGGATGTGCGTGCAGATGTTCTCCCAATCTGCAGGGGTTATCTCTATATTGAGATCTTTCTCCCATGATTTAATGTAGTTGTTTCGTCTGATATCGGAGTTTGTAAATAAGGTGGCATATAGCGTCGAGATCAGGTGTCTTTGTGGTTCAGACTGTGTGCAGATTTCTTCAATTGTTGTACGCGGTCTTGAGAATTTTGTTCTCTCTTTTGGGTTGTTAAGGTAGTGCTGAAGTTGTCGGTAGGTCCATAAGTTCGAAGGGTTGTTTGAACTTACGTTCCTAAACTTTTCGTATGTTATAAACGCGCCATTTTCAAAGAAGAAGTCTGCTCGCAGGCCATGGTTTGGGTTGAGCTCTGGGAGGAGTTGGGTATTAAGTCCCGGGGTAAAGTTGGGGTTGAACGAGATGGGAGTGAGCGGGCCTGGAATGGAAGAGATTTTGAAATGCTTACAGCACCTTTCGAGTGTTGAAAGAGAGGGGCGTATCAGTGGGTGTTGTTTGGTTTCTTGGAGGGAATGTGCGATAGGTAACCAAGATAGGCAGTGTAACGGGGTATGTAGGAATGCTTGTTCAATTGCCACCCATGCTTTAGAGTTAG
Source organism: Glandirana rugosa (assembly GCA_018402905.1). NCBI lineage: Eukaryota > Metazoa > Chordata > Amphibia > Anura > Ranidae > Glandirana > Glandirana rugosa. Next base: position 53,475 of record BLSH010501848.1, read on the forward strand.
CGTGTAAATGCCAATCAACTATTCTTGTGAGCTGGCATGCTGCATGGTATTTAGAGAAATCTGGGAGTCCTATGCCCCCTCTAGTTTTGGTGAGTGTTAGTTTATCCATGCTGATTCTGGGGGATTTTTTTGCCCAGATAAAATCTGCGCAGACTTTTCTGAAAGATGCTAAGTAGGGTTTGGGGAGCGTGATGGGGGCTGTTTGCATGATATATAAAATTCTGGGGAGGACATTCATTTTGATTAACGTAGCTCGGCCAAACCAAGAAAGAAAATTGCCGGACCAAGATGTTAGATCCTTTTGGACAGATCTTAGTATGGGTATGTAATTTTTGGTGAAAAGGTCTGTTAAATTTGCTGGGAGTTGGATACCTAAGTAGGTGATGGTGTCGGCATTCCATTTGAAAGGATAATTTTGCTTACATTGTTGTAGGGTCGGAGCTGGTAAGGAGATATTCAGTGCCCTTGATTTGTCTAGGTTGATTTTTAGTCCGGCTATGTTTTCGAAGTTGGCCAAATCTTTGAGGAGGTTGGGTAAGGTGATGTGGGGATCTGTCAAGAATAATAGTATGTCGTCAGCGTAAGCCGCTAGTTTGTATTCCTCGTTCCCTATTTGTATGCCCTTTATGTTAGGATTAGTTTTGATGTTTCGAAGAAGGGGTTCTAAAGTCAGAATAAAGATGAGAGGGGATAAGGGGCAGCCCTGTCTGGTTCCATTTGTAATATTGAAGGCGTCCGATAGGTGACCGTTGACTCTCACTCTGGCAGAGGGATTATTGTATAAGGCCATGACAAAGCTCATCATTCGTTGTCCTATGCCCAGAGATCGTAGAGTTTCCGCCATGTAATCCCAGGTCACTCTATCGAACGCCTTCTCTGCGTCTAATGCCAGGAAACAACCCTGTATGTTGTTTGTTGATATCCAGTGGTGTATGTTCAATGCTTTTAGGGTGTTATCCCTAGTTTCTCTTCCTGGGATGAATCCTACTTGATCTAAAGAGATTTTTTGTGGGAGCAGGGGAAGTAGTCTATTGGCCAATATTTTTGCAAACAGTTTCAGGTCTACGTTTAATAACGAAATCGGACGGTAATTTGGGATCAGAGAAGGGTCTTTATCAGGCTTGGGTATTATTGAAATGTGTGCTGATAATAGTTCTCGTGGAGGCGGGGTGTCTTGGTCCAATGAGTTGAAGGCAGCAATATAATATTTGCTTAATGGATTTAGGAAGGTTCTATAGTATCCTGCCGTCAGCCCGTCTGGACCTGGGGATTTGCCGGGTTTGGTTTGTTTTATAGCTTGATGAAGCTCTGATATTGTGAGTGGTTCTTCAAGCTTTGCAGTGTCTTCCCCTGAAAAGGGGGGAGGGCAGTACTTGTGAAGAAATGATTGAAGTGCATCTAACCTGGTTTGGGATGTGGATTGAGAGTTTGAAGGCTGTAGGTTATAAAGGTGTTTGTAATAGTTTACAAATTGTTGTGCTATATCTGGGGTTGCGGTGATTTTCTTCCCATTTGTGGTGGTGATCGAGTGGACTGTGTGGTTTGTCCGTTTGGCGGTTGTCGAGCGAGCCAAAAGTCTACCTGTTTTGTTTCCAAATTCGTAAAATAGTTTTTGGCGTAAGATGTAATTTCTCTGAAATTTTTTATTTATCACCGTTGCTAACTCAGTTCTGGCGTCAGTCAATTCTTTTAGGTCTCCTTCTGCTAGGGATTTTTTGTGTTTCTTTTCAAGAGAGGAGATCTTTGTTAAGAGGTTATTGACATGTGCCTGTCTGTTTCTCTTACGTTCACTAGCTATAGCCATTAATTCACCCCTTATAACACATTTATGTGTCATCCATAGTGACATTGGGGAGATTTCTGGGGAGGTGTTTTCTTGGAAAAAGTTTTGTAAGCATTTGTGTATCCTAGGGGTTGTTGTTGGGTCAGTTAATAAAGATGGGTCCAACCTCCAAAATTTGGTTCCTTGGGGGGTATTAGAAATGGTGATTGTCATGGTGACGGGATGATGGTCAGATATAAACATGGATTCTATAGTCGCTTTTTGTAGGGAGGGGATGTCTCTTTGGGAGATATATATGGCATCGATCCTAGAGTACTTCTGGTGTGGGGCAGAATAAAAGGTGAAGTCCTTTGTAAGGGGGTGAAGAGTGCGCCAGGAATCGTGTAGTGTTAAATCTAATAAGGTTTTTTTAATAGCCCTGAGGGCGCTGTATTGTATGGAAGAAGAGCCATTAGATGTGTCTAATGATGGGTTGAGCGGGAGATTGAAGTCACCTCCTAAAATTAACATCCCTTCCGCAAATTCTAGTATGTTATCTCTTACTTTCCTAAAAAAGGGAACTTGTCCTACATTGGGGGCGTAAATGTTGGCAATCGTTACTCGTTTGTTGGCAATTGATCCTTTTATAAAGAGGAATCTACCATCTGGGTCTTGTTTGGTTGACGATAAGGGGGCATCTTTTGGAAAGGAGTATAGTAACTCCTTTAGACTTGGCCTGTGGATTGGTAGCGTGGTAGGCTGCTGGAAATCTATGGTTTTGAAATTTAGGTATTGTATCTGACTTAAAATGAGTTTCCTGGAGTAGAATTATGTCTGCCCTTTGTTTATGAGATAGGTCTAGAATTTGTGATCTTTTTTCGGGAGTATTGAGTCCCTTGGTATTAAGTGAAAGAATTTTAAGTGAAGTCATGTTTTGTCCACTGGGTAGTAGTTTTGTCGTGCTGAAGGTTTGCGGTGCAACTTGAGCTTTCGGTATTTAAAGTGGAGTATTCGGCTGTATTATCCTATCGGTATTGGGATATGTTGAGGTGTTGTTTACCGGTATGCTGTGAAAAGTCACTTGTATGTAGAAGCTATGGTGTAAGGTATTGTCGTATATTTTCAAGTTTACCCTGAGCTTCGGGTCGTATCAAGTAAGGTCGGGGTCAGGGGAGTATTTCAGCCCTGATCCGATGTGTATTACCCCTGTGGAGGGCGTCCGACCGGGTATAGTGGTTTGCACGTATTGTAAGGGTGAAAGTCCCGATATGAATTTTGATATGTCCACTAGGGGAGGTTGAGGAAAGCGTGGGGGAAGGTTGTTGTTTGTTATAGTGTACAGGATTTGAGTTTAGGATTGTTGAGGTCTCAGTTCAGGAAGCGTTATTGTGAGGAGCTATGAGTTATGTATGAACTTCGTAAAATAGTAACAGTGCTAATAGCAACAGTATTAACAGTATTAACAGTTATTAAGAATGGAGTTTTCAGTTGAGCATGAGTACCCGTGGGGGGTCACCAGATCACATTGTGGAGTGTTGGAGGAGACAATGCTCGTTGTATATAATTTGGGGATGGGGGGGGGGTAATTAATTCAGGCGTTAAGTATTGTGTTGGAGACATTAGTTTTAGTCAAGTGGTATAATATAGTGTGTGGGGAGCTACAGGATGTGATGAAGGCGCCTTTTACAGGAATTCATGCTCTCCCATCTGCAGTAAATAATTTGAGTGTAACCAAAATATAACATTCAAATAGTGAAATATATGAAAACCTGCCATTAGTTTACACACTGTGTCAGTGTGTGATCCGTAGACCCAGGTGATCGCTATCAATTTTGGTTTTCGTATCTCAGCCTTCCCTTCCCGGAGGACGGATTGGCTGAGGTACGTATGTGAAAGCGTATCATAAAACAATCAACAAGAGTTATCTTCTACTGATATGTATACTTATCGGTAGAGGCATCTTTTGGAAAGCCCCTTTGGAAGCATATAAATCAATATTCGTTCGTCAGATAACGAGGCAGCTTTCAATGTTTTCCCTTAATCTCTTCGAGCTCTCCTGTTATGGGGAGCTTTCGTAGGGCTGGGAGCATATTGGGCACCATTTCCCCTCCGGTTGGATCTCTGATCGGAAGGTGAACATCGTCTTCGAGAGCCCTGGTCTTGAGAGTCCATCGGTGTTGGCATGAAATGTCTCTTGGGAGTTTGGAACTCTGCAAACCAATCTGGGACTTCAATTGGGTGTAGTGCTAGGGTGTCGAAAAAGGATGGTAGGTCTTCTGGGACTCGTAGAAGTGCGTGCCGACCTTGGTATGATGCTGAAAGTGCGAAGGGGAATTTCCAGCGGTATGGGATCTGTCGTTCTTGGAGTGCTGCCAGGATGGGTCGCAGAGCTCTGCGATGTTGTAGGGTGATTTTTGAAAGATCTTGGAATAGATTAATTTCTTTTCCGTGAAATAGTAGACGGGTTTTATTGCGTGCTTTTCTTAGAATGTCTTCTTTTAGTTTGAAGTCGATGATGTGGCAGATAATGTCTCTTGGTGGGTCAGCATCACCACCCTTGGGCCGTAGTGCTCTGTGTATACGTTCCATTGCTATCGGGGTGTCAGGCGGTCTGTCCAGCAACTCATTAAAGATTGCTGATACCACTGTTTGCAGTTGTTCTTGGTCAATAGATTCAGGTAGTCCTCTTAGCCGTAGGTTGTGGCGGCGTCCTCTATTATCAAGATCCTCCAGGTGGCGGTGTAGGTCTCTAAGTTGTTGGGTGTGGATTTCTACCACCTGTGAGGTTTGTTGGATGGTGTGGGATTGTTGAGTAGTCTTTTTCTCTACCTCTGTCAGCCGGTTGGCGATGGTATGGATGTCCATTCTTAACTCAGAAATGGCAGCAGTTAGCGTTTCTTTTATATCTGCCGCTACTGACCTGAGGTCATTCAGACTTGGTTGCTGTGGGGAGAGGGTGACCTCTGCGTTTTGCGGAACCTGTGGGGTCGGGTGTGATGTGGTTCCCGGGGTTCCTTGGGTAGAGGGTGGGCTTTTTCTTTGAGTTTGGAACATTGCTGGAATGCTTTGACTTAAAGACCCTGTAGAATCGCGAGGGGAGCGTGATCTGGTAGCTGAAGATGAGCGGGATGCTGTACCCATAATGTTGCAGAGCTGTTAAGCGATAGTTGTAATGGCAATGTCTCTATGTAGATCTGTGAAGCGACCCCCCGGGCTAATGCTCTTTGATTAGCCTGTCATATTGGAGATTTTGCTATAGTGGAATTTGTTAGGGGCTCCGGAATGGAAAATTATTTTGGAGTGGAGGTTTTGTTAGGATCAAGTAGAGAAACCGTGAATGTTGCTCTGATAATGCTATGCAAAGAATCCTGAAGATGGTTGGCAGGGCTTTCTGAAGATTATGGAGTGACTATGAGAAAGCAAATCAGTTGTGCACTAAAGGTAGTTCTCCCCTTCTGCCCTAATTGCCAGGATAGATTCTTTTAATTGAGCCTTGAGAGTTTGGAGCTCGTCTTGTAAAGGAGGTTGAATTTCTGACAAGTAATAAATGAGTGTCCTAAGTATGGCCGCCCTTGCAGCAGGACTGTGAGACTCTCAGTCTTTGCGGCCTGCTAGCCTCCACTAAGACCTTTAACCAAACACTAACCAGTCTCCTTTTCCAATGATAGGAGGGCTCACAGTCTCTGGGAGTGTGGCCAGGGTTAGCTGGCTGTAGAGAAAGAGGTGTGCCGCCGCGCGGAGCGGGCCGCGTCCCGGGATCCGGAAATTTAGTCCGGGGATCCGGTCAGGGCCTAGGCCTCGGCGGATATACGCAAAAATTTTTTTCAGAGTGGGCTCGTTGGATAGCCCTGGATCTGTGCTATCACCCTGGGGTCTCGTTACCTGCAGATGCGCCCCACAGACCTTGGCTGGAGACGGATAATTGATCCGACGAGCGGAGCTCTCTCTAAGCACGTCCACCCGCCCGCCGCGCCAAGCCACGCCCCCAGATTGCAGACATTTTAACATCTGATCCTGCATCCTGAGATTACTACTACTGTTGCTCTGAGGGACAGATTGCAGAGATTTGAGAATCGAGATTTCACATGCTGCTGCTTTCAGTGACAGATTGCAGATCAAACCCTGCCTAACACAAATATCGAACTCAACGATCAGATTGTGGGAGTAATTTGAGATTTCACATACTGCTGCTTTGAGCGATCTGACTGCACTAGGTAGAGGCTTCTGCTTAGAGGGACAGATTATTGTTCAAAAATCATCTCCTAGTTCTAAAGGGAGAGGTTTTTAGCTGCAGCTGTAAGTGACACATTATTGTTCAAAAATCATCTCCTAGTTTATTTGATTTTCATTTATTTTCCCTATCCCCATTTTTTTGTAGGGCACTTGCCCTACTCTTACCCCCATTTTACTTCCTTTTGCAGCCCTCTAGCACTTGCCAGGACTTTGTTACAGCCATTTTTGTGCCTAAAAGTTCGGGTCCCCATTGACTTCAATGGGGTTCAGGGTCCAGGATAACATTCGGGCAACGTTCGGTGCCGAACCCGGACTTTTTCCCAAAGTTTGTTCGGACCCGCAGAACCCGAACACCCAGGTGTTCGCTCAACTCCAGACTGGTACAAACAAATTAAAAAATTGCAGTAATGGAAGAACCGATCGCCATATCCAACGACACCCTGGCAAAACATGCCAAAACCTGGGCAGAGTGGTTCAGGTTCAAATACTCAAATTAATACCTGTCTACGATGAATAACTATGCGGAAATATAATTCATGCTTTTAGAGATCTAACGATATCAAAACCCGCAACCCAATAACACTAAGCCCCACCATAAAACTATACTCTCACCCAAACCTTTTCCCTCCTTGGTTTTTCTTTTTTTTTTTGTCTCCGTTCCCTTCACCCTTCCCTTTTCCTCTCACCCACGGCTAAGGTTGCGTGTGCTGGTCGAATGTGAACCACAGAATTAACCAAAAGAAGAGAAAAACTGATTAACAAAAATCCTATTATAGACGGGAATGATAAACAGGAACAAAGATAATTTTATTAAAATATCATCGATCATTCCGATATGTAAACCTACCCTTCACATAGACCACTGATGTTTTTGTTAAACTGGTTTTATGAACCCCATATACCATAATCAGCTGTTACTATATATACAGGGTGGGCCATTTATATGGATGCACCTTAATAAAATGGGAATGGTTGGTGATATTAACTTCCTGTTTGTGGCACATTAGTATATGTGAGGGGGGAAACTTTTCAAGATGGGTGGTGACTAGAGTTGAGCGAACCCGGACTGTAAAGTTCGGGTCTGTACCGAACTTTGGGGTGTCCGGGACCCGGACCCGGACTTTTCAAAAAAAAGTCCGGGTTCGGGTCCGGGGTTCTGGTAATTTTAATGAAAATTCTTAAAAATGCTGTAAAAAAGCCCAGGAAGGTCCTAGAGGTCTGCAAAAGGAAGGAAAATGGGGGTAAGGGTGGGACAAGTGCCCTACAAAGAAATGGGGACAGGGAAATAACTTTAAATATTTAAAAAAAAATAAAAACATAAAAAAGCAAAAATGGAGGTGAATGGGGATCATCTTCAAACTGGGTCTGAAAAGTATTAATTAACAGTAGAGGCCATAGAACTGTTCTAAAATCATCTTCAAACTGTGTCAAAAAAGTATAAATAAGCCGGGAGAACACATATCACTGTTC
>BLSH010501848.1:65999-96112 GCA_018402905.1 Glandirana rugosa
TCCATGCACTGTCTGTCTAACGTCTGGAGTAGGACGACGTGTATTGCTAGACTGACCTGTTCATCTCAGACAACGAAATTCCCTTTCTAATAACAAGATTTTAGTAGAGGTTCAAGATATCCCTTTCCAAGGTCGACAACGAAATTCCCTTTATAATAACAAGATTTTAGTATAGGTTCATGGCTCTCTATGCGGCTGGATGAAACTTTCCCTATAGAACTTGGAGATGATTTTAGAACAATAATCTGTCCCTCTAAGCAACAGCTGGAACCTTTCCCTATAGAACTTGGATATGATTTTAGAACAATAATATTTCCCTTAAAGCAACAGCTGGAACCTTTCCCTATAGAACTTGGAGATGATTTTAGAACAATAATCTTTCCCTTAAAGCAACAGACTCTACTTGTCCAGTCAGATCGTTATGTGCAGCAGGATGAGGTCTGCAATCTGTCTGTCACGTACCTGGCGGTGGAGTCTGTCTTGTGCAGGAAGCAACCACTCTTGCAGCCCTGGTTCGAGGGTCCCCGGTAGAGCAGACAGGGAGCCCAGGAGCTCAGGGGGGCACGAGGGCTGGACAAGATCCCTGGTGGTGATAAGGATGGTCCGGTGCAGCTCGTGCAGGTAGCGGATGGTCGTACAGGCCGGGTCAGTAACAGGCAGGCAATGTGGTACAAAGGGTGCAGGCAAAGGGGTCGTCAGGTGCAGGCAGGGTCGTCAACAGGCTGGCAGCAGAAGTACAAGAGGATCAGGCAGAAGAGTGGTCGCTGGGCAAGCTGGGGTCGGTGCAGGCAGAAATCAACAAGGTCTAGGTCAAGCCGGGTCTCAGGATCAGATAAACAGGAAATCAGGATGCTCAGAAACACTCACACGCTGTAGAACGAACAGCATTTGCTACAGGAAACAGGAAGTTTAAATAGGGCTGCTGCTGCTCAATGGATTAGAGGAAAGCACAAGCAAGTGCAATTAACCCTTAGCACAGTCTTCTAACACTGTCCCTCAAAGCAGCAGTACTAGTATCTCTACCTAGTCCACAATCAGATCGTTCAGTAATGCAGGATGAGATGTTCTATAATATCTGCAATCTGTCCCTCACAGAGCCAACAGCATCCTCTCCCTAAACTATCCTGAGAGCATATGACATGCAGCACGGTGACTCCAGCCCCATATAGAGGCTGTGTCACATGATGCACTGGCCAATCACAGCCATGCCATTAGTAGGCATAAACATCAATGAAAATAGAATCCCCTTTTTTCCTAAAAGCATATATGTATATATGTAACAAAAGGTGTTTTATGCGATTGTTACATGGATTACAATATACATATATGTATGAATAAATATTATTAATAGTATACACCCCATACACACTATTTACAATTCAGGGGAACATTCAAATGTGGCATGAATGGTTGTACATATTGTCAGTACATTAAAAAGGGTGATCAGGTGGTGTCCACCTTCACCAATAAAACTTAAAAAATGTCATCATTCATAAACCGCAATACTAAATATATAGTATACGTTATTACATGCACCATACGTAACTTATAATATGTAGGATGAGCCACATGAAGGTTTAAGGACTGGCTATTTGACCATTTAAGAGACATTGAGAAGAATCATGGTACTAACATTGCGAGACACTGGAACACACATCATAATAAGGATACATCAAGCTTAGTTATTCAAGACGTAGAGAAAATGACCATGCCAAAGAGAGGAGGGGATAAATTTGTGATTCTTTGTAGAAAAGAAGTATACTGGATCTTTCATTTAAGCATGAGAAAACTGACAGGAATGAACTTTGAATGGGATGTTTCCCACTATTATTCCTAATAGCCTCTCATGTCATCCTTGTTTTCATGGTTCCTGTTGGGGTGTCTTTACATAAATCCATGTATCATCCTTATCCCATAATTTGAATGTTCACCCATGGTAGGTTGCACTGAACCTTTCCCTCATGTTGTTGCACCTACTGTCATACTTATAAAGTGGCCAATATTAAAGTTCATAGTTTGATGTGGTTCCTTGGACTTTTGACTTTAGCTGTGGAATATTACTTTATCCTTGATCCTACATGATTAACTCATAGAATATTACTATCATGTTTTGAGACACTCCATCTATAAGACTGGATGTTCATAATACCGGTCCATTGGAGAGGAGGAGGAGGTCGCTGGCGGAAAAGGAGCCGGACTGGGGTATCTTGGAACTCGGGGCAGCATCCAGGCGGGCCGCAAGGAACCCGAGGCTCTTTCAGCGCGGCGTTCCCGGAGTCGCCGGTCAATCTGGATTACCAGGTTGATAAGGGCTTCTAGGGTGTTGGGCACATCTACACGGGCCAACTCGTCCTTGAGGGACTCAGACAGACCCAGCCGGAACTGATAACTGAGTGCAGCGTTGTTCCAGGCCGTGTCTGCACTCCACCTCCGGAACTCCGCCACATAGTCCTCCACGGACCGGCGACCCTGCTGGAGGGTATGCAAGGTAGCTTCAGCTGTAGCGGCCTGGTGAGGATCATCATAGAGCTGCGCCATTGCTAGGAAGAAAGCAGCTAAGGAGGCAACCTCCGGGGCTCTCTGTTCCCAGAGTCTGTGGGCCCAAGACTGGGGCTCATCCTGCAGGAGGGAGATGACTAGACCCACTTTTGTGGCCTCCAGTGAGAAAGTACGGGCCTGGAGACCGAAATACAACTCGCATGCATTCTTGAAAGCCCTGAATTTGCGCCGGTCCCTGGCAAACTTGTCTGGTAAGGGGACTTTAGGCTCTGATGGCAAGGCCACAATAGTGCGACCTGTGGACTGACTAGTCCCAGAGGCTGCAGGTGCAGCAAGCTCCTGAACCCGTTCTTCCAGCCGGGTGTAGCCTTCTTGCAGGCTTTGGACCGCCCGAGTGAGGCCAGCCAGATGGGCACAAAGTTCATCCATAGCAGAGGGTGCTCCCTGCGCAGACTCAGTCATGGCTGTTCGTTGCTGTCACGTACCTGGCAGTGGAGTCTGTCTTGTGCAGGAAGCAACCACTCTTGTGGCCCTGGTTCGAGGGTCCCCAGTAGAGCAGACAGGGAGCCCAGGAGCTCAGGGGGGCACGAGGGCTGGACAGGATCCCTGGTGGTGATAAGGATGGTCCGGTGCAGCTCGTGCAGGTAGCGGATGGTCTTAAAGGCCGGGTCGGTAACAGGCAGGCAATGTGGTACAAAGGGTGCAGGCAAAGGGGTCGTCAGGTGCAGGCAGGGTCGTCAACAGGCTGGCAGCAGAAGTACAAGAGGATCAGGCAGAAGAGTGGTCGCTGGGCAAGCTGGGGTCAGTGCAGGCAGAAATCAACAAGGTCTAGGTCAAGCCGGGTCTCAGGATCAGATAAACAGGAAATCAGGATGCTCAGAAACACTCACACGCTGTAGAATGAACAGCATTTGCTGCAGGAAACAGGAAGTTTAAATAGGGCTGCTGCTGCTCAATGGATTAGAGGAAAGCACAAGCAAGTGCAATTAACCCTTAGCACAGTCTTCTAACACTGTCCCTCAAAGCAGCAGTACTAGTATCTCTACCTAGTCCACAATCAGATCGTTCAGTAATGCAGGATGAGATGTTCTATAATATCTGCAATCTGTCCCTCACAGAGCCAACAGCATCCTCTCCCTAAACTATCCTGAGAGCATATGACATGCAGCACGGTGACTCCAGCCCCATATAGAGGCTGTGTCACATGATGCACTGGCCAATCACAGCCATGCCATTAGTAGGCATAAACATCAATGAAAATAGAATCCCCTTTTTTCCTAAAAGCATATATGTATATATGTAACAAAAGGTGTTTTATGCGATTGTTACATGGATTACAATATACATATATGTATGAATAAATATTATTAATAGTATACACCCCATACACACTATTTACAATTCAGGGGAACATTCAAATGTGGCATGAATGGTTGTACATATTGTCAGTACATTAAAAAGGGTGATCAGGTGGTGTCCACCTTCACCAATAAAACGTAAAAAATGTCATCATTCATAAACCGCAATACTAAATATATAGTATACGTTATTACATGCACCATACGTAACTTATAATATGTAGGATGAGCCACATGAAGGTTTAAGGACTGGCTATTTGACCATTTAAGAGACATTGAGAAGAATCATGGTACTAACATTGCGAGACACTGGAACACACATCATAATAAGGATACATCAAGCTTAGTTATTCAAGACGTAGAGAAAATGACCATGCCAAAGAGAGGAGGGGATAAATTTGTGATTCTTTGTAGAAAAGAAGTATACTGGATCTTTCATTTAAGCATGAGAAAACTGACAGGAATGAACTTTGAATGGGATGTTTCCCACTATTATTCCTAATAGCCTCTCATGTCATCCTTGTTTTCATGGTTCCTGTTGGGGTGTCTTTACATAAATCCATGTATCATCCTTATCCCATAATTTGAATGTTCACCCATGGTAGGTTGCACTGAACCTTTCCCTCATGTTGTTGCACCTACTGTCATACTTATAAAGTGGCCAATATTAAAGTTCATAGTTTGATGTGGTTCCTTGGACTTTTGACTTTAGCTGTGGAATATTACTTTATCCTTGATCCTACATGATTAACTCATAGAATATTACTATCATGTTTTGAGACACTCCATCTATAAGACTGGATGTTCATAATACCGCCCCGTCTATCATCCCCATGAATTAGGTGTTTTTGCTTTCAAATTTTCTTTGTATTTTTCCTTGCTCTTTTCTTTTCACTCCTTCTTGCGGTTTCTGTTCTTGATTACAGGGTAGTTGCTCCCAATTTGGATAAAACCCTTTCAAATTTTTTGCTAAGTAACCGTTATTCACTTTTATATCAAGTTGTACCGCATATATTGGATATATTTCTAGAATCCCTGCAGTATTCGTTTTTCCTTTTTGAGGTCATGTTTATATACATTTCATTAGTATTTTTATTTTTATTTATATTGTTTAGGTCATCTCAACATATATAATTTATAGGATTACAATAGCGGTCTTTTGAATACAATGAACTTAAAAGCTCTCTGAACATGTGTGTCTATTCACGCTATTGTTTAAATAAAATGTATAAAACTTATGGTGTAATGTAATTAATTATATACTATTAATTATATTTATTCATACATGTATTTATATTGCAATTCATGTAATGATCTCATAAAACACCTTTTGTTACGCAGAAACCGGATTGGGTGGAGATGGAGAGACAGTCTATCCCTAAACACACTATTGATTATCTAATTTGGACTCCCCCCAAAAATGGGTCTCCAATCGTAGCCCCCACTCTCTCCCATTCAATGGCTCTCTGTGATTCCCTACACAAATCCTCTGTACTAGTCTCCGAACTCATGCTATAATTACATCTTTTCCACAACCCCCAATTCCTTCCTGGACAGGATATCTTTTCTTTCAAATGGTGTACGGATAAGGGCCTCTACAGGATTGGGCATTTTATGTCTTCCTTGGGCCCCATAACGGCATCTCATTGTATCAGTAAACTAGAAATACCCCACACTGAGCGATTCAGACTACATCAAATAAGACATCACTTATTCTCCCTATTGGAGTCCAAACCAGAACCCCCAAGATTCACTACTTATGAGAAATGGTGTTCGCAGATTATGTACCAGAGGGGAGGCATCTCTCTGATCTACACTGCCTTGGCAGAGGCTTCCCGGAAAACCGTCATATGCAATTAGCTGGGAACGGGACTTGGAAATCTGTTCGGAGGTGGACACATGGCACTGCATATTCCAAAGAGCATTTAAGGGTATAGCAAATATTTCACTGATCGAAGCAAGTGTTAAAATAATTACAAGATGGCACCAAGTGCCCTCTCATCTGGCTAAAATTCTCCCAGGTACTTCTCCACTTTGTTTTAGAGGGTGTGGCCACATAGGATCCCTAATGAATATCTGGTGGGATTGTCCTCGTATTAGAAACTTTTGGAATAAGAGCTTTGCTTTGATATGTAAGGTTACTTGTATGGCAATTCCCAAAACCCCGAGATTTCCTTACTCAATAGCAAGCCGGCATGTTGCTCTAAAAGCCTTTTAAAACGTCCTCATTTCATCCTGCTGGGCTCCAAAATCCTATGGCCCACTCTTGGAAACAACCAAAGGTGTCCTATGCAGCAACAAAGCGCAAGATATCTTGGTTAATGGCCCAGGAGAAGGCAGTTGGAATATTGACTGACTCCTCTGAAGCACATGATGTGGTATGGGAACCCTGGATTAAGCGCATTCATCAACCTCTTTAACCCAACCTGATAGGTATCCATACCTGACTTTCTTAGGTGCCTGTTTCTCTCTTCCTTTCATTGTCCAGATTCCTCTTCTTTCACTTTCTCAGACCTTGATATTTTTGTTTGGTTTTGGAAGCTAAATATTAAAGGTAGCTAGGGTAGCTCTCTCGCCCTTCACCTCTTGACACAGTATGCTCCCATCAGGGGTGTCTGGAGATGAGGGGAGGCATCCACACTGCTCCCTTAGCATTGACAAAGGACCCACAATATAAAGGCAAATGTGACTCAGACTATACTTATGTTATCTTATGCTACCCTGGACTTTGTATGCTTGTTGTATGTTTTATTGCACAACAGAATATGTATCTCAGTTGTATACTTCTTGTTTAAAGTAAATAAAAACTATTGATACTTAATAAAAAAAACTTTTGTTACATATATACATATATGTTTTTAGGAAAAAGGGGGATTCTATTTTCATCTATGTTTATCTGTATTGATTTTTATGTGGTCTGCTGCAGCTGTGGGCGTCCTTTTCCATTTACACCGGTTGATTGCTTTCAGCTGAAAAGGTGGGTAGGCTTTGGACCTCCATATATGCAACCAGTCACCTGTACACACTTAGCTATGACTAGAGTTGAGTGACCCGAACTGTAAAGTTCAGGTCGGTACCGAACTTTGGGGTGTCCGTGACCTGGACTCGAACCCGGACATTTGAAAAAAAGTTTGAGTTTGGGTTCTGGGTTCGGGTATTTGATCACGCATGTTGAATAGCTGCAGGGCAGCCAATCAACAAGCGTTTCACTGGTTTGTCCTTAGAAGCCATCACAGCCATGCCTACTAATGGCATGGCTGTGATTGGCCAGTGCCTCATGTGACCCAGCCTCTTTATAAGCTGGAGTCACTTAGTGCTGCATGTCACATGCTCTCTGACTAGTGTAGGGAAAGGATGTTGCCGGCGCTGTGAGGGACAGATTGCAGATATAATAACATCTCATTGATCTGATTGTGGACTAGGTAGAGATTACTACTACTGCTGCTTTGAGGGACAGATTGCAGATCTCATCCTGCATTACCGAACGATCTGATTGTGGACTAGGTAGAGATTACTACTACTACTGCTTTGAGGGACAGATTGCAGATCTCATCCTGCATTACTGAACGATCTGATTGTGGACTAGGTAGAGATTACTACTACTACTGCTTTGAGGAACAGATTGCAGATCTCATCCTGCATTACAGAACGATCTGATTGTGGACTAGGTAGAGATTACTACTACTATTGCTTTTAGGGACAGATTGCAGATCTAATAACATCTCATCCTGCATTACAGAACGATCTGACTGGACTAGGTAGAGTCTACTGCTTAGGGGGACAGATTATTGTTCTAAAATCATCGCCTACTCCTATAGGGTAAGGTCCCTGCTGTTGCTGTAAGGGACAGATTATTGTTCTAAAATCATCACCTACTCCTATAGGGTCAGGTTCCTGCTGTTGCTGTAAGGGACAGATTATTGTTCTATAATCATCTCCTACTTCTAAAAGGAGAGGTTCCTGCTGGTCCTGTAGGGGACAGATTATTGTTCTAAAATCATTGCTTACTCCTATAGGGTCAGGTTCCTGCTGGTCCTGTAAGGGACAGATTATTGTTCTAAAATCTTCGCCTACTCCTATAGGGTCAGGTTCCTGCTATTGCTGTAAGGGACAGATTATTGTTCTATAATCATCTCCTAGTTCTAAAGGGAGAGGTTCCTGCTGGTTCTGTAAGGGACAGATTATTGTTCTAAAATCATCGCCTACTCCTATAGGGTCGGGTTCCTGCTGTTGCTGTAAGGGACATTTTATGTTCTAAAATCATCGCCTACTCCTATAGGGTCAGGTTCCTGCTGTTGCTGTAAGGGACAGATTATTGTTCTATAATCATCTCCTAGTTCTAAAGGGAGAGGTTCCTGCTGGTCCTGTAGAAGAAGAAGAATTTATTATTCTTTTTTTTTGTATTAATAAATACTTAAATAGTGCTACATAGTACATTTGCGGGCAGAATGAGGAGAGCGTCAAATAAGGGACGTGGTCGTGGTGCTGCTGGTGCTGCTGGTGTTGGTGGTGTTGGTGAAGCTCCTGTTGGAAGGAGAGGACGTGGTCGATCTGTGCCAACTACATGCTCAAGTGAAACACCTTCCTCAGGTAGCCGACAGAACCTTCAACGTTATATGGTAGGCCAGAATGCCGCTCAACGAATGGTGAGGCCAGAATAAGTACAGGCAATTGTAGATTGGGTGGCTGACAATGCCTCCAGTTCCTTCACATTGTCTCCCTCCGGGACCCTTGATGAAAGCTCAGAGTTGGCACCTGAACCCCATGGCCATCTGTCTTTCACCTCAGCCCCTTGTAAATTAGCCAAGCAGTCTGAGCCCCAAGTCATCCAACAGACTCTTATGCTTTTTGATGACTCTCCTGGTGTGCTTTCATTGGACCATCCACATAGCCCTGCCACAGAAGTGGAAGACATTGAGTGCACCGATGCCCAACCACTTCTGTTGCAGGATGAGGACATGGAAACACCAGAGCAGCACGTCTCTGATGATGACGATACACAGGTGCCAACTGCTGCAGCTTTCCTCAGTGTGCAGACTGACAAGGAGGGCAGTGGTGAAGGGTTGGTGGAAGATGATGTGGAGGAGGATGATGAGGTCCTAGACCCCACATGGAATGAGGGTCATGCGAGTGACGTGTGCAGTTTGGAGGAAGAGGTGGTGGTCGCACAGAGGCACCAGCACAGCAAAAGAGGAAGCAGGCTTTAAAAGCGGAGCGAGCGTCCCCTAGACAGTAGGCCTGCTACTACCCACCTCACCCAGGGACCTAGCACACCAAAGGCAGCCTGAGGCGAGGTCTAAATGTTCTAAACCTGAGCACAACCTGCATGATCAGGCATCTAAATTCAAGGCACAAGCTGCATTGGAATAATTACCTCAAAATCCAAGAAAGGTCTCGGCCTCCTCCTGCTTCCTCTTCTGCTGCTGCCTCGGCCTCTTCCTCCACCTCTACAGTGCCAGTGTCACCTGCCACCCAGCAAACAGGGCATGTGACAGCAACGCCACCATGTCCACCACCGTCTCCAAGCATTTCCACATGGTCCCATGGAAGCTTACAGCTCTCCATCTCCCAAACACTGGAGAGAAAGAGGAAGTACCCCCTACCCACCCGCGATCCCTGTCCCTGAATGCCAGCATTTCAAAATTCCTGGCCCTTGAAATGCTGTCATTCCGTCTGGTGGACACGGACAGTTTTAAAAACCTGATGGTGGTGGCTGTCCCACAGTATGTGGTTCCCAGCCGCCACTACTTTTCTAGGCGAGCCATCCCTTCCCTGCACAAACAAGTCGGGGACAAAATCAAGTGTGCACTGCACAACGCCATCTGTGGCAAGGTCCACATAACCACTGATACATGGACCAGTAAGCACGGGCAGGGACGCTATATCTCACTAACTGCACACTGGGCAAATGTAGTGGCGGGTGGGCCTGAGACGGCTAGCCATTTGATGCATGTCCTTCCACCACCGAGGATTGCAGGGCATTTCTCTTTGCCTCCTGTTGCCTCCTCCTCCTACTGCGCTTCCTCCTCCTCTACCACCTCCTCATCCGCTCAGGGTAACACCTTCACCACCAACTTCAGCACATCCAGGGGGAAACGACAGCAGGCTGTTTTAAAACTGATATGTTTGGGTGATAAACCCCACACTGCGCAGGAGCTGTTGATGGGCATTGAACAACAGACCGATGAGTGGTTGTTGCCACTGAGCCTCAAGCCCTGCCTGGTGGTGTGCGACAATGGGCAAAATCTCGTAGCGGCTCTGGGCCTAGCTGGTTTGACACACATCCCTTGCCTGGCGCATGTGCTGAATTAGGTGGTACAGAAATTTAAAAAAAAATACCCGGATATGTCAGAGCTGCTGCAGAAAGTGTGGGCTGTCTGTGCGCACTTTCGGCGTTCTCACCCTGCTGCTCGCCTGTCTGCGCTGCAACGGAACTTCTGCCTTCCCGCTCACCGCCTCCTATGCGACGTGCCCACAAGGTGGAACTCCACCTTGCACATGCTGGAGAGACTAGTGGAGTTTCAGCTGCAGCACGCACGGGTCAGTCACTCTGCGGAACAGCACCACTTTACCACCAACGAGTGGGCCTCCATGGGAGACCTGTGTACCGTATTGCGGTGTTTCGAGTACTCCACCAACATGGCCAGTGAGGATGACACTGTTCTCAGCGTTACTATCCCACTTCTATGTCTCCTTGAAAAAACACTTCAGGCCATGATGGACGAGGATGTGGCACAGGAGGATGAGGAGGAGGAGGAAGAGGGGTAATTTCCACGGTTATCAGGCCAGTCATTCACAAGTGGCTCGGAGGGTGGGTTCCTGCACCAGCATAGGCCAGATAAAAAATATTCAAGCCAGGGCACAGTTCTGGAGGATGAGGAGGACGAAGAAGATCATGAGGAGGAGGAACCTCAGCAGGGTGGCACCCAACGCAGCTCATGGGCATCACTGGAGCGTGGCTGGGGGGATACGGAGGACACAGATGATACACCTCCCACAGAGGACAGCTTGCCTTTGCCTCTGGGCAGCCTGGCACACATGGCCGACTACATGCTGCAGTGCCTGTGCAATAACAGCCGAGTTGCCCACATTGTAACTTGTTCTGATTACTGGGTGGCCACCCTGCTGGATTCCCTTTACAAGGACAACGTGCCGTCCTTAATTCCCTCACTGGAGCGTAAGAGGAAGATGTGCGACTACAAGCACACACTGGTAGATGCGCTGCTGAGGGCATTCCCAAATGACACCGGGTCTCAGTGGAAGCACATGGCGAAGGCAGAGGAGGAGGAGGAAGAGGCTGACAAAGCAGCTGTGGCACTGCCAGCACCTCAGAAGACAGGGTTAGCATGGCTGAAATGTGGCAAAGCTTTGTCAGCAGCCCGCCACAACAAACAGCACCACCAGCTGATAGGCAAGGTCTTAGCAGGAGGCAGCATTATAGCAACATGGTGGAATAGTATGTGTGCACACGCCTACACGTACTGACTGATGGGTCTGCCCCATTCAACTTCTGGGTCTCCAAATTGGGCACATGGCCTGAGCTTGCCCTTTATGCCTTGGAGGTGCTGGCCTGCCCTGCAGCCAGTGTATTGTCTGAACGTGTGTTTAGCAGGGCAGGGGGCGTTATCACAGACAAGCGCAGCCGCCTGTCCACAGCCAACGCAGACAAGCTAACATTTATTAAAATGAACCAGGCATGGATCCCACAAGACTCATCTGTACCTTGTGCAGAATAGACATTTAGACCGGCCTCACACAGCCATTGGTATTCTTGTTTTTTTGAATATGCCTCAATATTTTGGGGGCTACCCCAATTAGAAAAAAACAAAACAAACAAATAACAAAAAGTGTTATATTATATGAGCATAGGATATTATGTGGTCTTTTGGAGTGGAATTGGAGTGCAATTCTTTTGTTATGCCTTTCCAGATTTAGACACCTTGGACACCACCTTTGATACTGGGCTGTATACATACCCTAAACACAAAACCCCTTTAGGTATGTTTACATGTGGTAAATGTATTATAGTTGTACATGTTTTCATGCCCTTTGGACATGAGGATGTATTAGCAAGTTGCCTTTTTTCTCCTTTCATAGTGCCCCCTTTATAACTTTTGGATTCATTAGCATTGGACCGCCAACCCCTATGTGATAGACTGAAATTATGGCCCCCTGGGTGAGACTTTTGTATTTGGCCTTTTTCTCTGCCTGACATGGGTCACTAGGCACCTAGTCTGCATCTGACTGCGCTGGCAGGAATGTGCAATATCTTCACTGGATTCCCTAAAGTCAAATATACAATTGTAAGGGATTATAGTTAGTAGATTATGACATATAAAAAAAACTATAAACTTTTTTTCTGATTGTAAATACTGGTAATTTTGAGATGCATTGTGGATGTATATTATATGTAGCTATTTCTTTTTTTTAGCAAATCTGTTGTATTATTCCCCTCCAAGCCCCTGAAGAGGCCAACTGGGTGAAACGCATGAGGTTATGTGTGTCCTCCCTAATGTGATATAGTACTGTGTATAGTATCTCATTGTTGTTTATGAGCAATGAGTATACCTTTTTTTGGGGAGGAATTGTTGCACTATATATATATATATATACGGGGGGGGGTCTAAAGGTTGTCTATTATTTTTGGATAAACACATTTTAGATGACAAATAATAAAATACATTTTTAGATCATTATGTTGTTTAGATGTTTATTATAGGAGGAGGCTTCAGCTCTCAAAAAATCTCAACTCTTTTCTCTTTTTGTATGTTTGTACTTGGGGATGTGGTGTTGATTTTTAACTGAAATCTTTCAAAATTGACAAATAGGGTTGGACAACTGATGACTCATTCAGTTGTCAGTGGGGTTCCCCTTCTGACAGCTGAAGTGTAAATGAAGTCCCGTCAATTGGAGCTGTCATTAAAAAAAAAAACAGCCAGGTAATGCTTATCAACAACATTGCTCAGCCGTTGACACAGAAAAGGTAAAAAAGAACCATTGTTTTGTTTTGTATCTTTCTTTTTCTTCATCTACAGATCAAAGGTATGAACTTTGATCTGCAGATGAAGTCAGTTTAAAGCAACCTGTCAAGTAAAAATGTATTTTTATTTTTTAAATGTTCCTCTGTTTTAACCACTTTAAGACCGAGCCTCTTTTTGGAGTTTGGAGGTTATCAGTTAAAAACAGGTTTTTTTGCTATAAAATTACTTAGAACCCCCAAACATTATATTTTTTTTTTTCTAAGACCCTAGAGAATAAAATGGCGGCCATTGCAAAACTTTATGTCACACCGTATTTGCGCAGCGTTCTTAAAAGCGCGATTTTTTTTTAAAAAATTCAGTTTTTTTAGTTAAAAAATAAGACAACAGTAAAGTTAGGTCAATTTTTTTCCATATTGTGAAAGATAATGTTACGCCGAGTAAAATGATACCCAACATGTCATGCTTCAAAATTGCGTCCGCTCGCGGAATGGCGACAAACTTTGCAACATAAAAAACTCCATTGGCGACGTTTAAAAAATTCTACAGGTTAGCAGTTTTGCGTTACAGAGGAGGTCTAGGGCTAGAATTATTGCTCTCGCTCTAACGATTGCGGCGATACCTCACATGTGTGGTTTGCACACCATTTTCATATGTGGGCGGGACTTACGTATGCGTTCGCTTCTGCGCGCGAGCTCGCAAGGACGGTGCTCTTTAAATTTTTTTTTTAATTATGTATTTTACTTTTTAATTTTTATTTTTACAACTTTCTTTTCTTTAAAAAAAAATTTTTGATCACTTTTTTTCCTATTACAAGAAATGTAAACATTCCTTGTAATAGAAAAAAGCATGCCAGGACCTCCAAAATATGAGATCTGGGGTCAAAATGACCTCAGATCTCATTTTTAGACTAAAATGCATTAAAAAAAAATGTCCCCTTTAAGAGCATTGGGCAGAAGCTACTTGTGACGTAGCTTCCGCCCAGCCATGTTATGGAGCCGAGTGAGCGGCTCACGGACACTGGGGGGGAAGGACGCGATCATCTCCGCCGCTGCCGGCGGGTCCGGTAAGTGGCGGAGATGACCGGAAAGCGGCGGGGGGGGGGGGCACCTCTCCCGCCTCTGATAAAAGTGATCTCGCGGCGAATCCGCCACTAAGACCACTTTTATCTGATGCAGAATCGCTTCCTGAAAAAAAAGATACCGGGGTTATAGTAGCTATCTGCTACCATAACAACGGTATTCCACTTCAAAGTACCGCCGTCAAACGACGTACGGCGGTCCGGAAGTGGTTAACCCCTTATTAACCCTTCATTTACTCTAATCAGCCTAAATTAACTACTTATTCTCCTCCTCTATTTAATTGTTATTTTCCTGCTAATTTTTGTTTTTCTTCACTTCTAACTTTTTTTCGATTGCTTTTTGCGTTAATATTTTTACACCTTTAATATTTATTTCATTTGTAAATAACTTTTCAATGCTTTGTACAATTGCTGACAGCTGAAGTGTAAACAAAACAATTGCGGTAGGTATCAGTAATTGGTATCAGCGAGTCCTAACAAAAAAGTATTGGTACTCGTACTCGAAAAAAAATTATATTGGTGTATCCCTATTATAAACCATACTTGTAATGTGTCATGGCAATCAAAAGGTTTTAAGGCAAAGAACCAGCTTGTGGCTGCAAAATATTCATAATAATCTATCAATCATAGTATGGGAGGAATAGTGTCCCTGTGTCAGTGGGAAATAGTGACTTATCATTGGTGTTCAGTGGTCACTTACCTTGCAGGTTCCATATTCTACACTGATTCTCATACTGAAATAAAGGCTGAGACTATATAAGAACCATCTGGATGCCACTTTGGCTGTTACATTGCTCTGCAGTCTGGTGTCTGGCACACACTGCTACTCTGTATGAAGTGTCTCCCTCCATCCAGCTTGGAATAAGAAAGCCTTTCATGCAGAGCCTACGCATTTGACATTATACAGCATCCATTGGGCCATAGTTTGAGGACTGCTGCTATCATTTAAAAGGGCACATATGAAAAGAAGTATTTATTTGGTAAAAAGTGATAAGAAACATGTAAATGCAAATGGATTGGTCATTTTACAGGTTCTGTTGATATGATGTTTCTGGGTTTATTGTAAAAAGCATAGTTCCTTCACATTTTAAGCACTTGTCACATTATGTGAGCATTAGGAGATTGCATACATACATACATACATACTGTAGCAGAGCATCCCATAGAGGGCGGGAAAACTCTTGTTGGGGGTTTATACATCTCCCAGGCTCCTCTCATATATGTTCAGGGATCTCTGATCCACGATCCAGTTCAGATTTTGGTCCTCTCCCCCAGGCCAATTTAACTCACCTGAGACAGACAGTCAGGGCTCTCTGCCTAGGAAGATCAGACAACTTTGATCTGTGAGAACAAAAGGTTGGTGAAAGTCATCAAGCTGCATATGTGGGAGCTGACAAGCTGTAGGCTTGCTCAGCCTGGTAGTTAGAACCTGTATAGTTTCTGAAGACACTGTACAGCACCTGTATATAGACTTGTATATATCACAAATAAACACCACACTTTTTTGTCACTACCTCACTGGATTTGGTATCTGTTCCTGAAAGACTGTTCCCCAGCTTACATATGGTGGAGGCCTGCCGGCATCTGTAGTAAGTTACTACTTAAAAGGCCAGTACCTGAAGTGACTAAACATGAAGGAAATCCTTAAACAGTTGGTGTTATCTAATGCTGCGCAGCAGCAAGCAAACGCTGCACAACAGCAAGCCAACGCCACTGCACAGGAGCAAACAAAGGTGCCGTGCCAACAGATTGGTACTGTACAGGAGCAAATACAGAGACTGTTTGAACAGCTAGCCACTGCTGCAAAAGTGGATAGAGAGATTGTGGAAACGCTGGCACAGTGGTCACCTGCTAAAATTGAAGGTGTTGGAGACAAACCCTCAGCAATCCATGTGGGTCGCTTCCTCTCCAAGATGACTGCAGAGGAGGACCTAGCGGCCTTCTTGCTGAAGTTTGAAAGAACCGCTGAAAGGGAAGGTTTGCCTAAAACCCAGAGGGTGGGACTGGTCACCCCCTTACATTCTGGAGAATAGCAGAAGGCCTACTATGATCTGAAATCAGCACAAGGGGAAGAATATGAGGTCAAGCAGGAAATCCTGGCGCGACTCAGTGTCACCTTGGTCATTCTAGCACAGCGGGTTTATAGCTGGTCCTTCCAAGAGGAGAGGCCCCCAAGATCACAGATGTTTAACCCAATCCACCTGGTGTAGAAATGGCTACAGCCAGAGTCCCTGTCTGGGCCACAAATAGTGGAGCGTGTGGTCATGGACCGATTCCTGAGGTCACCAAGGTCACCAATTACCAATTCCCCTGCAGAAGTGGTTGAGTCAAGGAGACCCCAAGTCACAAAACAACCTGGAGGAGCTCATTGAAAGGTACTTTGCTGCAGAGAACTCCTACAGCCACACAGACTTTCCACCCAAAGCCACGGTCTCCCCAGGCAACAGGTGTGACTGTTCCAGGGGAAGTAGATGGTAAGCATGGCAAGTAGACAGGGGAGGATTTTTGGTGCCAGGATTGAAGCTTGGCATCCCAAACAAGGTAAGTCACTGCCTGTCAGCAAACCAAGCTGGGCCAACATCAGGTGTTTCCTTTGCCAGGAACTGGGACATGTTGCAACAAACTATCCATTAACAGATGAACCCATGCAGTGTGATATATCTCTTGGAAGGCAGTCTATGTTTGCTGCTGTTTCATGCGCTGAAGCGCCAAGTGTAGGAAAACACATGTGTCAAATGACTGTTAATAATAAGCCTATTTATGGCCTTGCTGGACTCTGGGAGTCTGATGACTTTGGTTAAAGCTGAGATGACTGAAACTGTGAATTTTCATGCTAAAAAGGTTGCTGTGATCTG
This sequence comes from Glandirana rugosa, assembly GCA_018402905.1. NCBI lineage: Eukaryota > Metazoa > Chordata > Amphibia > Anura > Ranidae > Glandirana > Glandirana rugosa. The sequence continues at coordinate 82,771 of BLSH010501848.1, forward strand.
TGTACATGGAGATACCCGGGAGTATCCTATAGCCACTGTTAACTTTAAAACTGACTTAGGTACAGTGACCCATCCGATCGGACTTGTGCCCCACTTAGTGCATGAGGCCATCATTGGTAGGGACTTCCCTACATTTTGGAAAATGTGGGATTGTCCCGACTCGGTCACAGTAACTGACTCAGTGGCAGAGCCAGAACTCCTTGCCAGCAATGACAATGTGAGTTCAGATGACTCTTCTCAGGAATCCCCAGATTTTCCTTTCTCTGTTATGGCAGGAGAACTGGAGGATTCTGAGGAAGACCCCACAGCCAGTGAAGGTGGACAGCCGTCTGCTGACCCTGAGGCTACAATAGAGTTTTCTGACTTGAATGTGCACAAGGAAATCTTTGGTACCAAGCAGAAAAAAGATACTACCCTTGCCAGGGCCTGGAAAAATGTAATAGTGATTAATGATGTACCTGTCAAAACAGGGGACAGGCCCTGTTTTCCTTATTTCAGCAGCAAGGAGGATTTACTGTATCACATCTACAAAAAGAATGATGAAATTGTTGAACAGTTGGTGTTGTTGAAACTTGCCCATGGGCACTTGCTAGGAGGTCCTTTAGGGGTTGAGAAAACCACTGAAAGGGTGTTACACAGGTTTTACTGGCCTGGTATACAGAAAGATATTGAGAATTATTGTCAATCCTGTCCTGTGTGTCAAATGTCAGCCCCACTACCCCACTTTCAAAGTCCTTTAGTGCCCTTACCCATTATTGAATGCCCTTTCAGAGGATTGCCATGAACCTTGTGGGTCCACTCCCCAAGTCTGCACGGGGTCATCAGCATATTCTTGTAATCATGAATTATGCTACCCGTTCCCCCGAGGAAGTTTCCTTACACACCACATCAATAACATTGCCAAAGAGCTGTTCATGGTGTTCAGTTGTGTTGGGATCACTAAGTACGTCCTTACAGACCAGGGCACCTCATTTATGTCACAAATAACTAGGAAGTTATGCAAGTTATTTAAAGTGACGCATTTGTAAACCTCCATGTACCACCCTCAAACTGATGGCGGAACGCTTCACTAAAACATTAAAGAGTAGGGAGCGCATGCGCGGAGTCCAGCGGAGCGGTCATGCGACGCTGAAGCTCCGCTCCACGGGGACGAACAGACCGTGATATACAGACACCCACAGCCTGCCACCACCCACTCCGCTACAGAGAAATGCCAGAGAGGCAGGGGAACGGACCGGGAGCCTTATTATGGTGCACGGAGAGGGTAAGATGAAATACAAAACTACCCCCATTCTGGAGGCCTTGACTCACGGCCCATCCAAGATGGCGGCCGCACGCACTACACAGAGCAGCAGATCCTGGGCCCGCAAACAGCTCCAGGACCTCCCGGAGCTCCCAGATGATTCTCACAGCTAATCTGTCCTTATTGCAGACCAGGGTATATCCCCAGCTCTCCTGCAACAATTCAAAAAAATGCTGAATAAAGCTCTGAGACAGACATCAGAGCACATCACTAATTGCCTGACTAAAGAAATCAGGGAACTTGGGTCCCGTACTGCAGCACTTGAGGAAAGAATGGATGACATTGAGGCAAGTACACAGGACTGTTTGGTAGCAATTGAAAACCTCAAAGAAGAGAACCTGTCACTGCAGACTAGGCTGGAGGACTATGAGAACAGGGCCAGGAGATCGAATCTCTGCATAAGAGGCATTCCAGAAACAGTTCTTGATTTACAGTCTACCATTACAGCTCTGTTTCAGCAGTTACAGCCGGCAATCATCCATTGAGCGTCTTGAAATGGACAGAATCCACAAAGCATTAACGCCCAAAAACAAGACAGCCCCCCTTGCGATATTATCACAAAGTTCCACTTTTACAGGACAAAAGAGCAACTCCTGAATGCCGCCCGGGAGAAGGAGGTTCTAATTTTTCATGGACATAAGTACCAAGTCTTCTCGGACCTATCCCCACTGACAATTTCTAAACGCAGGGCCAGGAAACCTCACCTTGCAGAGTTGAAGCAGTGACAAATAACATACCAATGGGGATTTCCATTCTCGGTCCGGTTTACTTTTCAAGGCACTAAGTACAGGTGCAGATCCCCAGAGGAACTTCAACACACCCTGCAGGAGCTTCATCTCTGGTTCCTGAGGTCACGATTCTAGACACCCTGTCTTATTCCCAGAAACAGGAAGCTAGAGAGTTCCTGATAAGGAATAAAGATACATTTTCAGAGTTACCTGGCATGACTTCAGCAATTCAGCATGATATTGTCACTGAACCTGGGGTCTGTGTCACACTCAAACTGTACCGAATTCCCAAAGCTAGAAGAAAGGACATTAGTGATGAAGTTAAAAGGATGTTGGAAGTAGATGTCATTGAGGAATCCAATAGTGACTGGTCTAGCCCCATCGTGTTAGTCCCAAAACTGGATGGCACTTGGAGGTTCTGTAATGACTTCAGAAAGCTTAATGCAGTGACAAAGTTTGACACATACCCAATGCCCAGGGTAGACAAACTTATAGACTGACTTGGCAAGGCCCGCTATCTGACCACTTTGGACTTGGACTTGAGTGGTTGTGCCAAAGAGAAGACTGTATTTGTGACCCCGGAGGGTTCCTTTCAATACAAAAAACCCTTTTGGTATGCAAAATGCCCCTGAAACATTTCAGAGGGCCATGGATAGGACCCTAAGACCTCATCGACGGTATGCAGAAGCCTATCTAGACAACATAGTACTGACTGAGAGTCCCACTTGCCCCATGTCCAGGCTGTCCTTGATTCCCTCTTCAAAGAAGGTTTTACCGCAAATCCAAACAAGTGCCATTGATTTGGAGGAAGCCAGGTCTTTGGGCTACACCATTGGCTGCGGTGTCATACAACCTCAATTGAACAAAGTAGAAGCCATGCAGGAATGGCCACATCCTGCAAACAAGAAGCAGGTCAGAGCCTTTCTTGGGATCGCAGGTTGCTATAGAAAGTTTATTCCGAATTTTGCAACTCTAGCTGCCCCACTGACTGACCTTACAAAAGGGAAAGACTTGGTAATGGTGAAATGGTCCCCAGTAGCAGAAGAGTCTTTCCAAGTCCTAAAGAAGTCTCTTTGTGCACAGCCAATGCTGTACTCTTCTGATTTCTCCAAAGATTGTTTGGTTCAAACAGACGCATCTGATGAAGGTATCCGGGCAGTATTGTCACAGGTAAGTTAGAAAGATGAAACTGCTCAGGCCAATAGAGGTGAAATACCGTCTCACCTGCCGATCCCGGCTCACCAAAATCCACCAAATGTGTGTGTATAACGAAGAGATGGCCACACACTGGAACAAGGTAGATGCTTGTAAAAGGCTTTATTCGCATGGATACCGTGCTTGTTCACAACACTGGTGTAATCTCTGAATGGGCTACTTAAAGTGAGGATCCACATTGGAGCCAAACCTCAAATCACCCAGAGAAAAGAGCTGATGTAAATACAATTATCACACACCAAGAAAACAAAGTAAGAAATAAAAGCAATAAAGAATGGCAGTAGACATACACAATTAAAAACACAGAAAAAAAATGTATATACAGTATTTCACAAACGTGAGTACACCCCTCACATTTTTGTAAATATTTTATTATATCTTTTCACGTGACAACACTAAATAAATGACACTTTGCTACAATGGAAAGTAGTGAGAGTACAGCTTGTATAACAGTGTAAATTTGCTGTCCCCTCAAAATAACTCAACACACAGCCATAAATGTCTAAACCGCTGGCAACAAATGTGTGTACACCCCTAAGTGAATATGTCCAAATTGGGCTCAAAGTGTCAATATTTTGTGTGGCCACCATTATTTTCCAGCACTGCTATAACCCTTTTGGGCATGGAGTCCACCAGAGATTCACAGGTTGCCACTGGAGTCCTCTTGCACTCTTCCATGACGGCATCATGGAGCTGGTGGATGTTAGAGACCTTGTGCTCTTCCACCTTCCATTTGAGGATGCCCCACAGATGCTCAATAGGGTTTAGGTCTGTAGACATGCTTGGCCAGTCCATCACCTTTATCCTCAGCTTCTTTAGCAAGGCAGTGATCATCTTGGAGGTGTGTTTGGGTTCGTTATGCCCCGTGGCCCAGTCTCCAAAGGGAGGGGATCATTCTCTGCTTCAGTATGTCACAGTGCATTGTGTTGTGTGGGCCCTGGCGCCACTCAATGCGACTATATAATAGTGATAAATCAAGTGTAGGAACGTGATCCAAAAAATCAAACAAATGGTAATCATGTAGGTTGCTGCAATATCTAATATAGATCACACTACATATATCTGATAAAGGGAAATGATACTGCGCAGCCTAAGGAATGTACCCTTCCAGTGTAAATATCAAATAACAATGTGCAAATAAGCAATTGAAGATAATAAAAGATAAATAAAAATAAAAGTTGCAATGCTTCTAATGAAACCAAACATGTGAGCGAGCATGCATATAAAATACAGTGTGTAAACAACTCGATAGTGGGACGGCTTCTGGTATCTCCAGAGTGGTCCTATAGGTGACACTCAATACACCTTAAATAAACAAGTCTCTGTGATCATAATGTGTACAGTGCAATACGTGCAGAAATATTTTACAAACAGACTGAGGTAGTCCACTCGTGTGATCCCAGCCGGTTTTGGAGAGAGTCTTCAGTACTCCACCAAAAGGACTGATGGGAACATGACACAATCCCCGTCCCGTGCTCCCAGAACTCTCACCTCCAAAACATAGGGCAATCGCCTATGTGTAACTGCTCCCAGTTGTATTACGATGCCTTCTCCTTTAAGACCTGTCCTTATTCCTCCCTATTCCAAGCGGTCAATTTCCATCAATGTGGTGCTCATTTAAGTGGGGACCCGGTGGGGATAAGAATAAAGAGCTCCCATAGTGAAGTATGTTAAAAACAGCTATGTGGTTTATTAAAGCCAAATGCCTGCTTACATTTAAGAAAAAATATTATAGCAGTGGATATACAAAGATGGCAGCTAGTGCCTCTTACTCTGCCTCCAATAACGTTCGTCCGGTCACTTCCGCCTACGCGTTACGTCACGTCACGTGACTTCATCAGGGTAACCGGATTGGATGAAACACACATCAATTTATATTAAAAAAACGGAAATCTTCCGGCGGCCATTTTGTTGAAGATAATGTACTGCGCATGCGTCGTGGCCATTTTTCGGTAGCCGCACGGTACATACATTGTGTACACCGTTAGGCGCTGCTAGATGGAGCTACAGTGATTAATTTCACTGTATAGTAGTTCTGATGGTCGCGGTGTTTTGCGGGTATAATAGAGTGGAATAATTGCTTTGTTCCAGTGTGTGGCCATCTCTTCGTTATACACACACATTTGGTGGATTTTGGTGAGCCGGGATCGGCAGGTGAGACGGTATTTCACCTCTATTGGCCTGAGCAGTTTCATCTTTCTAACTTACCTGTGACAATACTGCCCGGATACCTTCATCAGATGCGTCTGTTTGAACCAAACAATCTTTGGAGAAATCGGAAGAGTACAGCATTGGCTGTGCACAAAGAGACTTTTTTAGGACTTGGAAAGACTCTTCTGCTACTGGGGACCATTTCACCATTACCAAGTCTTTCCCTTTTGTAAGGTCAGTCAGTGGGGCAGCTAGAGTTGCAAAATTCGGAATAAACTTTCTATAGCAACCTGCGATCCCAAGAAAGGCTCTGACCTGCTTCTTGTTTGCAGGATGTGGCCATTCCTGCATGGCTTCTACTTTGTTCAGTTGAGGTTGTATGACACCGCGGCCAATGGTGTAGCCCAAATATCTGGCTTCCTCCAAATCAATGGCACTTGTTTGGTTTTGCGGTAAAACCTTCTTTGAAGAGGGAATCAAGTACAGCCTGGACATGGGGTAAGTGGGACTCTCAGTCAGTGCTATGTACCACTATGTTGTCTAGATAGGCTTCTGCATACCGTTGATGAGGTCTTAGGGTCCTAGCCATGGCCCTCTGAAATGTTTCAGGGGCATTTTTGCATACTAAAATGCTTTTTTGTATTGAAAGGAACCCTCGGGGGTCACAAATACAGTCTTCTCTTTGGCACAACCACTCAGGGATATTTGCCAATATCCTTTGGTCAAGTCCAAAGTGGTCAGATAGCGGGCCTTGCCAAGTCAGTCTATAAGTTTGTCTATACAGTCTGTTTGGAAAATATTTCTGCACGTATTGCACTGTACACATTATGATCACAGAGACTTGTTTGTTTAAGGTGTATTGAGTGTCACCTATAGGACCACTCTAGAGATACCAGCAGCCGTCCCACTTTACACTGGAAGGATACATTCCTTAGGCTGCGCAGTATCATTTTCCTTTATCATGTCACAGTGCATGTTGGCATTCATGGTTCGCTCAATGAACTGTAGCTCCCCAGTGCCGACAGCACTCATGCAGCCACAGACCATGGCACTCCCCCCATCATGCATGACTGTAAGCAAGGCACACTTATCTTTGTACTCCTACTCATGCTTGACACCATCTGAACCAAATAAGTTTATATTGTCTCATCAGAACACAGGACTTGGTTCCAGTAATCCATGTCCTCAGTCTGCTTGTCTTCAGCAAACTGTTTGAGGGCTTTCTTGTGCATCATCTTTTTTTTTTTTTTTTTAACCATAGATTTTTATTGAAAATTATCAGTTGTACACTAGTAGTAAACAACAAAATAGTACCATTTTCATACAGTATAATGTGATCTGGGATAGTAGTCCCAAATGACATAAGAAATTATAGAGAAGCGGAAATATAACAGAACTTAGAATAGAAAACAAAAAGAGAGGAAGAAGAAGAATATAGAGACAGAGGATAAGAATCTGCAACCACACCTTTAAATGCAAACTGGTTCTATATACCTGTATAAGTCCTAGCTCTCTAAGGCACTAATTATGACGTCATTTAAAAGGAGAGCCTGTCACCCCTAATGGGAACATACTGTGACCAGACTCTGTTATATTGGCCTTAGGGACCTAGTTGTGACCTATCTGGGGTCATGTAACATTATAGAAATCATTGCAAAGAGTTTGCGTCAATGCAAGAGTCCTTTTGATAGAGTCCTGGTCGCTTATATTTTATATGATCCACTAGGTAAGTTTCATATTTTGAAGCTGATTATTTTGTACAACACTAGAGGTTCTTTTTGAATTTAGCCATAGATTCCAGCATCTGTGGAAGGCCTGAGCCCTTCCCTCCTTGTAAGATAGCATTTTTTTCATTTTGTATTGTGTGTTAACCCTAGAAATGATTTCCGTAATAGTTGGAGGGGGTTTGGTTTTCCATTTTGCTGCTATTGCTATTCTTTCTCTTAGCAAATAATATGTGAGCTATTTTCTTCCTTGAATGGGCTGGGAACTGTTCTATTCCCAGGCTCAGAAGTGCCAATTCTGGGGAAATGCATTGTCTCTCCTCAGTTATCTCTGAGATGAGGGAGGACACCTCCTCCCACAGATGCTGAATGGGCTTACACGCCCAAAGTATATGTAATAAGTTGCCTCTGTTTTGACATTCTCTTCAACACAAGGGCGAAAAGTTTGAGTTTATCGTGTGTAGACGCATAGGGGTCATATACCATCTATGTAGGATCTTTTGTGAGTTATCCCAATGATCTATACAGGCAGACAATTTGTTGTTATGTTTTATTGCTGAGAGCCATTGCTGTAAAGAAAATTATTTGTGTAGCTCTTTCTCCCATTTAAACATAGCTGTGAGTTTATCTCTTGTAGGGTGGAAGTTAAAATACTTATAACGCAGTTATATAACTTTAATTTTTGGAGGTGATTTATTCATAAGGAAGTTCCATAAGGGCATGGGTATTGCTAACTGGCTTGTTTGCATTTTTTCTTCAAGATGTTTAATTTGCTGGATTTTAAATTGGTCGTCAAATGTGGGGTCTATTAGTTCTGTATTAGAGAAATGAATTCCCTTTTGTTTCCAATTAGCAGTAGAGTAGTTATGTATCAGGTATTCATAGGCTGCCAATGGTTTTTGAAGGTGGAAGACTTCTTCCTCCTGATATCTCTGTCTACACATTGTAGACCATGCTTGTGCTGTTGCAACTATAGTAGGATATGAGGGTATTGTGGGGTTGTGAGCCATTGCAGATGCTATAAGGAGAGCAGTCAGATTGTGCCCTGGCGTGACTTCTTGCTCGATGGAGGACCATAAATTATCTTCCTGGCATGAGAACCAGTATTTCGTCTGGTCCAGTATCGAAGCCTGATAGTATGCCCATGCATTAGGTAAGCTGCACCCTCATTTTAGAGATTGGATAGTGCTACCCTGGGTTTTTTGCCTGCCCATATGAAATTCCTTAAGTGAGAAGTTAGTTGAGAGAAAAATTGCTGTGGTATCGGGATCGGAAGAGTCCTAAAATGGTACAGTAATTTAGGGATAATTTGCATCTGGTAGGCTGCTATGTGTCCTATCCATGATAGTTGGAATTTGCTTATATTAACCATTAATTCCTCCTTCACTTTTTTTAAAAGTGACGGAAAATTGACCTCATATAATTTAGCGGATGTTCGAGGTAGTTGTATTCCAAGGTAGGTAAGTGATGGGGGGTCCCATGTGCAAGGTAATAATTCTCTTAGCTTTTTTAGTTTAGTTTTGGGTATGGTTAAGGGGAGGGCAGAGCATTTGGAAGCATTAATTTTATAATACGAAATTTTCCCAAAGGTATTCAATGTATCATTTATCACTGTGATAGATGATTCTGGGTTAATTACTGTGAGGATGATGTCATCTGCAAAGAGTCCTATTTTATGTTCTGTAGGGCCCACTCTTATGCCTTGGATACTTTTGTTAGATTGAATTATTTCTGCCAGGGGTTCTATAGTTAAAGAGAATACTATCGGGGACAAGGGGCAACCCTGTCGGGTCCCGTTTGTGAGTGAGAATGAATCCGACAGAATGCCTGATGAAAACACCTTTGCTGTAGGGCTCGAATATAGGGACATTATTGCCGAGTGTATGAAGCCCCGGAGTCCGAATTTGTTGAGTATGGTATCTAGGTATCCCCAATGGACCCTATCGAATGCTTTTTCAGCATCGATTGTAAGGAATACAGAGGGTTTATGGGAGATTCCTGTGTATCTAAGTAGATTAATCATCCTTCTCGTACCGTCTGGGGCATGTCTGCCCTTTACAAATCCCACTTGATCCAAGCCCACCAGCAAAGGCGTATATTCCATCAGTCTGTTGGCCAACACTTTAGCGTAGATTTTTAAATCTGAGTTGAGTAATGAAATTGGCCTGTAGTTTTGGGGTAGGGAGGGGTCTTTTCCTGGTTTTGGGATAGTCACTATAACTGCCTGTAGCATCTTTGCTGGGAATTTACCTATTATGGCGGCCTCATTAAAAATTTTCACTAGCCTTGGTACAAGGATCTGAGGGAAAGCTTGATAGTATTTGGCTGAAAAGCCGTCCGTTCCAGGTGATTTGTGTTTAGGTAAAGTTTTAATCACTTCTAATACCTCTTCACTAGATACAGGTCTATTTATGTGCTGAACAGTATGGCTATCTAATGTAGGCAGGTTAATCTGTTGTAGGAAGGTGTTCATTTCCTCCTTAGTGGGTTGGTGGGTATCAGGGTCCCGATTGAGATTGTAAAGGGCTTCATAGAAGTCCTGAAACGTGTTGGCTATTTCCTTGGGATTATAAAATATACGGCTACTCTGAGGATGTGTTATTTTTGCTATCTTAGAGCAAGTCATTCTTTGTTTCAGTTGTGCAGCTAAGAGCTTGCTTGCTCTATTGTTTTGTGAGTAGTAAGAGAGTTTCATCCTTTTGAAGTATACATCATGGTCCCTTCTCAGTACTCGTCGCAATCCCTAGCGGCAAGCATTGAGTTGGTCCAGAAGGGAGTCATTTTTACCATTGGATCTTTTGTGATCAGTTTCAAGTTCTGAGATTTTCTTATACAAGGAAGAGATTAATTGCGTTTTCTTTTTCTTTTCCCTAGAAGCTAATTGAATTAGGGCCCCCCTGGAGAAAGCTTTATCCGCACACCAGATTGTCATTGGTGAACATTCAGGAGTATCATTAATTCTAAAGAATTCCTCCAATCTCGTCTGCATTTCCTGTCTAACCTGCAGGTGAGAGAGGAGGAATGTGTTTCGCCACAGAGGTGTTTGTGTTGATTTACCATTGTCTGCAATGTCAACAGTAATAGGTGCATGATCGGACCATGTAATGTTTTGTATAGTGGCGTTAGTCACCATTTGTAGTACATACTGATCCGTGAGGAAGAAATCTATCCTGGAATAACTTTTATGTATACCTGAGAAATATGTGTAGTCCCTCTCGGTGGTATGGAGGCAACCCCATGGGTCATAGAGGTTTTCTTCCATGCTAAATTGCCCCAAGGATGGCCGTCGCCTCCCTCCCACCGAGGAGGAATCCACATCTACATTCAAGACCATATTAAAGTCTCCACAAACAATCAAATTGCCTTGTAGCATCTTTTTATCAGTTTGAATAGTTTTGTGAATACATTTCTTTGTGTGCTTGTTAGGAGCATATAAATTAACCAGTGTATACAGAATATTATTAATCTCTGCTATAAGGATAATGTATCGTCCCCGGGAGTAAGTACTTTGTCTCTTACTGTAAATGCCACCGTGTCTTTTACAGTGATCATCACTCCGCTCTGTTTACCCAAGTCATTTGCTGTGAAAATATGGGGAAATTTGTTATGAGTACACTTCGGTGGCTTTCTTTTGGGGAAATGCGTCTCTTGAACACACAGGATGTCGCACTTTAGGTCCAGGGCAGTCTTCCAGAGAGACCTTCCTTTATTTGGGCTGTTCAAACCTCTAGTGTTGAAAGACATCAGTCTAAGGGACATTCCACGTGAAAGTTGTGTTGTACTGCCATCTAGTGGAAAAAGATTGTGGACTCAGAGAAGAAGTTAGTGCAAAGTCTATCATCAAAAAGTTCAGGCTATATTCCTTGGTGGATAAAAAGGAGCAGTATAAGAAAGAAATAAGGTTAAAGGAGAAGATCATACGTTTTCGCAATAGATAACTTTCCTTCGCCATTAACCAACTGAATTCGGGGTACTACCGTAAACCAAGTAGGGGGACAAAAAAAAAATAATAATTGTGTTCAACCAAACATTAGATGCTCCATGTCATACACCCTTTCATTACTAGATGTAGTGATGAGGTACTGGGTGGCGGCCCAGGTACAGAAGAAGAGGTGTTCCCCTCATTAATTAGGTGATCCTTCTTGAGGAGTTGGGCTGCTCTGAACTGTTGTGAGGATCATCTCTGGTCAATAAGCCCCATTTTTTCAACAACTCCAGGCCCTTTTCCAGGGAGGTGATGGAGTAGGCTTCATTGTTCCATTCCAACATTAGTTTGGCTGGGAACCCCCATTTGTAGAGGATTTTATGGTTCCTCAACATTTTTGTTATGGGAATAAGATTATGCCTGGCCGCCATTGTAGCTTGGGAGAGGTCCGCATACAGTGTGACTCCTGCAAATGGCTCAGGTAAGGATTGGTTCTGTCTTGCATACCTCATTATTTGTTCTTTTATTTGGTAGAAATGAATCCTTGCTATAGTGTCTCTGGGGATTTTTTCGGGCAGGTATGATGGTTTGGGGAGCCTGTGGGCCCTGTCAATGATCACATTGCTGGAGTGAGGGAATGGAGAGCTGTTAACATAAGCTTTTGCAGATACTGGCGTAGTTCCGCTGGTGATTCAGGTATACCCCTGAATTTCACGTTGTTCCTGTGATTTCGGTCCTCTAAGTCTGCGAGCTTCAGTCGCAGGGATTTGATCTCTTCCTCCATTTCAAAGTGAGCATCTACTAGTTCATTGTGTGCAGTGGAGAATTCTCCCATCTTTTTCTCCATGTGGTCTACTCTGTTCTCTATGATGGTCATATCTCTGTTAGTGGAGTGCATGAAAGAGTTAATATCCTGTTGAATTGCTCCCTTGAGAGTCAGTAGCATATCTTTCATAACAATGTCTGTTATGGGTGTGCCTGATGTGGGGAATGCATCTTGCTTTTGGCTGTATTCCGACGCCTGCTCCATGTCCTCTCCCTCAGTGTTACTGTCCCCCTCCCCTTCTCCTGAAGGACTCAATCTCCTTTTTTGCTTAATGGGGCTATTGGAAGTTGATGAGGGGTTAGGGAGGCCTGCTTTGGGCGACTCACCACTCCTGAGACTGTCCGCGCTCTGTCCTGTGCTAGGCACCGCATGGCTCCCCTCTCAGGCGCCATCTTGCCCTGGCCTGGGCTGCGCTGTAGTGTAGAAATCCATGAGTTTCCTCAGTGGTTCTCTGCCCTTTCGCTTCCCCATCACCGCTCGCCAGTCCCCCGTGCTGTGCTTTGCCAGGATTGGTGTGTATTTGCTCTCTGTCTTCGCTTTGTGTAGCTCTGGAGCCGTTGGTGTGTCGGAGCATTTCTCTCACACTACCATCCGCTCCAGCCGCCGGCTCCGCCCCCTTGTGCATCATCTTTAGAAGAGGCTTCCTTCTGGGACAACAACCATGCAGACAAATTTGATGCAGTGTGCGGCGTATGGTCTGAGCACTGAAAGGCTGACCCCCACCCCTTCAACCTCTGCAGCAATGCTGGCAGCACTTATACATCTGTTCCCCCAGCACTCAAACATCTTTTTGCCAAAGACAACCTCTGGATATAATGCTGAGCACGTGCACTCAATTTCTTTGGTCGACCATGGTGAGGCCTGTTCTGAGTGGAACCTGTCCTGTTAAACCACTGTATGGTCTTAGCCACCATGCTGCAGCTCAGTTTCAGGGTTTTGGCAATCTTCTTATAGCCTAGGCCATCTTTATGTAGAGCAATGATTCTTTTTTTCAGATCCTCAGAGAGTTCTTTGCCATGAGGTGCCATGTTGAACTTCCAGTGACTAGTATGAGAGGGTGAGAGTGATAGCACCAAATGTAACACCCCTGCTCCCCATTCACACCTGAGACCTTTTAACACTAACGAGTCACATGACACCGGGGAGGGAAAATGGCTAATTGGGCCCAATTTGGACATTTTCACTTAAGGGTGTACTCACTTTTGTTGCCAGCGGTTTAGACATTAATGGCTGTGTGTTGAGTTTTTTTTTTTTTAAACAATATTTTTTATTAGATTTTTTTTTTAATGAAAGAGGGTTTAATAATGTGTACAGAGAAATACATAGGCTTAAAAGTGAACCTGGCCTCTTATGAATTATGGAATGTTACTTCTTCTACTCATACCTGTATATAGTATTATAACAGAATGTAGCTTTCCTATAACTAGTTCAAACTAAATAATCAGAGCGAAAATAAGCAACATTCGTATA
>BLSH010501848.1:96122-107950 GCA_018402905.1 Glandirana rugosa
GAAATGTATTTCTACCGGATCCGATATTCTTCTAACGGTTTTGGGACTTTGACTCGACGTCGTACCACCGATTCTGGTATGTCGCCAAATTGTCCTGTCCAAGGTGAGTCTTGTCCGGAGTGGTACCAGCTGGTTTCTTCAACTCACGTGCACGAGTCGTAATATAGGTCTCCGACAGAAACCGTTTTTCTACAAACTCACGACCCCCTTGTCTACATATTCACGACGGTCGTAACGACGTCTCCAACTTCCCCACCCCCAGTCGGAAAGTCAGACGTACCAACAACAGGGTCTTTGGCGGGCCTGTTCTGAGTGGAACCTGTCCTGTTAAACCGCTGTATGGTCTTAGCCACCATGCTGCAGCTCAGTTTCAGGGTTTTGGCAATCTTCTTATAGCCTAGGCCATCTTTATGTAAAGCAATGATTCTTTTTTTCAGATCCTCAGAGAGTTCTTTGCCATGAGGTGCCATGTTGAACTTCCAGTGACTAGTATGAGAGGGTGAGAGTGATAGCACCAAATTTAACACACCTGCTCTCCATTCACACCTGAGACCTTTTAACACTAACGAGTCACATGACACCGGGGAGGGAAAATGGCTAATTGGGCCCAATTTGGACATTTTCACTTAAGGGTGTACTCACTTTTGTTGCCAGCGGTTTAGACATTAATGGCTGTGTGTTGAGTTTTTTTTTTTTTAAACAATATTTTTTATTAGATTTTTTTTTTAATGAAAGAGGGTTTAATAATGTGTACAGAGAAATACATAGGCTTAAAAGTGAACCTGGCCTCTTATGAATTATGGAATGTTACTTCTTCTACTCATACCTGTATATAGTATTATAACAGAATGTAGCTTTCCTATAACTAGTTCAAACTAAATAATCAGAGCGAAAATAAGCAACATTCGTATAGGGCAGTAGTGCTCAACCATTAGGCTGTGACCATCCTCCTCCTGTGCTACAGAAACAATTGCAGTGTTCCCTGCTTGTTGTCAGGGCCACAAAGTGGCAGCAGGCACTGTGCTAGAATGCTGAACATTCTAGTTCAAAGATTTTTATTGTAGAATGGCCATATGGCCGGATAAACATATAAATTGTACATATAAGTGAGAGTACATCAAGTATAAACTGGTAAAAACAGTCTCATGTTTCGAAAATAGGGTCAATTGAACAGATTGTGACAGGTTATAGTGAAATAAATCAAACGTAGTGTTAATCAAGTGTAGATATTGAGGTTATGCTTGTTAATTACAAGGGTAAGTTGAGGAGGAAGGGTGTTCGACAGTGGTGATACAAGATTGTATAGCGCAATTACTCTCTTTCATAGAATTAAAAAAAGATCTAGAAGTAAGAGGATAAGGATAGGATTGTAGGGGGGGCAAGAGGGAAGAGAGGGGGGGATAGAGAGAAGGAGGGGGAAGGGTGTGGTGTAACCAGGGGGGGGGGGCGAAGGCCCAGCTGAGAGGTGTGGGAGTTGGGGATATAGTTGCCATCCTGTTGTAAAATTAATGAAGGAGTAGGTTGGTGTCAAAGTCTACTGGGAGGAAATGGAGTACCCAGGGTTGCCAAATGCGGTCAAATTTGGGGATATGTCTAGGATTGTGGCCTCTATTTTGGTGTGTATCATTGCCTTGGGGACTCTCTGTTTGGCTTCTGGTATGGGCAGGGAAGGAGTTTTCCACGCTTTTGCTATGGTTTGTTTGGCGGCTGTTGTGATTTGCTGTAGAAGCTTGAATTGTCTTTTTGTGATTTCTGGGGGTTTATAATTGAGTAGGGCTACTTCCGGAGTGGGGTCTAGGGGTTGGTTAATTGCTGTCGAGATGATACGGAATATTTTGGACCAAAAGTTTTGGACTAGAGAGCATGTCCACCAAATATGTAGGTGGGATCCTTTTCAAGACAACCACGGAAGCAATTAGGGGAATATGTGGGGAAGCATTTGGTTATCCGGGTTGGTACTAGGTACCATCGAAAGAGGACTTTATAATTAGCTTCCAAGGCAATAATATTTGATGATGCTGCTTTGGTGGCTAGCCATATGTCTTTCCATTGGGCAGCCTCTAAGTCAGTGGTTCTCAACTCCGGTCCTCGGGACCCACCAACAGGCCAGATTTTAAGTATTGCCTTAGGGAGATGCAGACTAGAATACTACAGTCACTGAACAGCAAATGAGATCACCTGTGATGTATTTCAGTTATCCTGCAAACCTGGCCTGTTAGTGGGTCCCGAGGACCGGAGTTGAGAACCACTGCTCTAAGTGTATATTTAAGTCTGATTCCCAGTTTGTGACATAAGGCAAGGAAGTGTGTGGCGGGGGATCTAAAAGGAGGAGATAAAGTTGGGAGATGAGCCCTCGTTTGTGTGGGTCTTTGTCGCATGCTTGCTCGTAAATGGTTTTATGTGGTATAGAAGTATTGGTGCATACATTGGGAGTATAAAAGTGTTTCAATTGTAGAAAGCTAAACAGTTCTGAATTGGGGAGGCCATAAGAGGTGGAAAGGGTTGAAAAAGGGATTAAAGTATCAGGAGTGGTGAAAGAGTATGCTCGTATGAGGCCTACATCAGTCCATTTGTGAAAAGAGGTTGGGGATTCCCAGGCTGGGTAGAAGGAGGGGTTGTGGAGATGTGAAAGAAGGGGGTTGTGCGGAGATTGTAGCTTATATTTGAATTTTAGCCTGTCCCATAGTTTGAGGGAATGACAGGTTATTGGGTTCCGGAGATATTTGCGGTCCTTGGGCGATAGCAATAGTAGGTTGGCTGTGGAAAGGGGGTCACATTCGACTGCGAGTGATACCCACAGGGGAGTTTCTTTAGTTGCGTGATATTTTGTGAGGGTCGCTAGTTGAGCTGCTTGGTAATATTTGGAAAATGACGGAAGGGCTAGGCCTCCTTGGGGTTTGGTTAAGTGGAGTATTGCTTTTGAGATTCTGGGTTTTGTTTTACCCCATATAAAATTAAGTGTTCTACGTTGTAGGATTCGTAGATAATGTGGTGGTACTGCAATCGGGAGGACTCTAAATAAATAAAGTATTTTGGGGAGGACTACCATTTTAATCACTGTGATACGTCCCAGCAAGGATAAGGGGAGAGAAGTCCAAGATGACATCAGTTTAGTTAGGTGGGCTAGCATGGGGGGGTAGTTCGCTGAGTATAGGGCTGATGGGTCTGGGGTCAGCTTGATTCCTAAATAGGTCAGTGTAGAGGGTGCCCAGGAAAAAGGTAGGGCAGTTTGCAGGTGTGGAATTTGGGGTGGAGAGAGTGAAATATTTAATAATTTGGATTTCTGAGAGTTGATCACTAGTCCTGAGAATCTGGCGAAGCCGTTGAGTGTGTTCAAGAGGTTTGGCGTGGAAATCAGGGGGGAGGTCAAAAAAATTAAGATGTCATCTGCAAACATGCAGAGTTTGTGATGGATTCCCCCTGTTTCCAGGCCTTTGATGTTTGGGTCTTCCCTTATTCTCTGGGCCAGTGGCTCAATTGCGAGTGCAAACAATAGTGGGGAGAGCGGGCATCCCTGTTGAGTACCGCATTGTACAGGAAAGGGGTTAGAGCGGTGTCCAGCGTAAGTAATAAGGGCAGTGGGGGCGGTATAAAGAGATTGTACCCATTTGGAAAAATGGGGGCCAAAGCCCTATTTATTTAGGGCAGAAAATAGGTATGGCCAGGATAAGCTATGGAAGGCTTTTTTAATATCTAAGGAGAGGAGGCAAGTGGGGATTTTACGTGTGCGTGCCAGGTGAGTTAAAAGCGCAACTCTGGGGGGGCGTGGCTAGCAGGTGGCGGAGATGGCCGACTGAATACGGAGCTCCGGAGCAGAACAGCGGGGCATTTGCAATGGAGGCTTCTTAGAGCCGCAATATTACTACCCAACATTCCCAGCTAGCCCCGGGAGCAGTGAGAGACATGTCCCGGAAGAGAAAGGACGCGCACAAGCCGAAGAAGCTGACGGCCTTCTTCGGCCAGCAGCTTCAGGCACACAGCCAAGATGGCGCCGGCTCCTTCTCCACACCGCACACGCGGCTCCTCACAGAGACAGAGAAAGGCAAATGAAGCGGGGATCGACATCAGCAACTTCGCAAACAAGAAGCGCTGCAATCCTCTAGTCCTATTTCTGGCAGCCCAGAGAAGGCCAGATTCAAGTTATATGATCAACCTGAGGTGAGTCCATTCTGTGATTCTCATGATGACACCAGAGAACTACACGACTCCATTACAGCATTCCCCACTAGAAACCAGCCTGTGCTTGATACAACACTAAAGGACATGCTGGTTTCACTAAGGAGCACAATCCATGCTGATATGCTGTCATGTATGCAGAGATTTGGCACCGAAATTGCAGCAGTGGAAAACAGAGTCTCACATATAGAAACTAAGATGGGGGAATTTGCTGACACAGTCAATGATCTGGTGGATGCTAATGAGGCCCAAGATACCAACCACCTATGGGTTAAGGAGAAACTAGCAAGTTTAGAAGACAGAAGCAGACGCAATAACATTAAAATCAGAGGAGTACCAGAAACAGTGGGTAACACAGCATTAAAGGCATACGCGGAGGAGCTGTTTTCCTCCATGTTGCCTACTTTATCACCTACTGACCTCATTATTGACAGAATCCACCGTCTCCCTAAGCCATTCTTCATACCAGAGCAAGTACCCCGAGATGAGGATGCACTTCTTACACATTAAGGAACAGATAATGCAAACATCCCGCAAGTTAAGGAGCCTGCCAGAACCATATGACAATTTACAATTGTTCATGGACTTCTCTCAATACACCATGCAGTTACGGAGAAATCTGAATACAATCACTAAAACTTTGCGGAATAACAATATTCCTTATCAATGGAAATTTCCCACCAAGCTTGCTATACAATGGAAGGGTTTAATCACCATATTCTTCATTGGAAGTCCGTAGTGGATATTTTACCATTGTAAAAATGAGTTAATGTAAAAATATTTTTTGTAATTATGTTAAATTTGTATTCATATTTTTGTTATTTTTTTGTCTCCTATGCAGGGATGAACGTATATTCATTTTTCAAAAAAGTAAAAAGGTTCTATTGTGCCATCGTTCTTTGGATGGTGACCGTCTTGCATGCATCATTGGTCCTCCTGGCGGGTCCCCCCAGGATTGGTAAGGTTGACCCCATTGTAAGTAGTACTAGGTGAACTTGAACTTTCTCTCCACCAAGGCTGATTCTGTTACCCGATATCCGTAAATATGGCAAGCTATAGAGGAGATGTCTTTATAAACCTAATGGAAGAAATCCATCAGGCTCAAGGCCCTTCTATAGGCGGCATTACCTTAGATAGATTCTTTTTGCGGCTTCGAAAACTTCTGGAAAAAAAATCCAGGATCTACTGGAATAAAAAATATTTTTTGAGATATACGAATGAAAAAATAGTCCCTTGGGGCCTTCGTATACAAATCTTCCCAAATGTGAAAAAACTGGAATCTGATCTAAAAATAGAATGGGAAAATAATTTACAAGCAAGTTCCTTTAAAATGATGGATATTCTGTGTCAGCAATATACCATTGATATAGAAACCATAGATAAAGAAATTGAACAATTATATATAGAAAATGCCAATTTAGTATCAGATCCAGTGTTTTCCAAGAGAGAGGACGATTTAAAAAAACATATAGAAACCTTTGTAGGAGAGGTCTTAAAAGGGAAAGAAAAGAAATTTGCGAGAGATAAACTGGCATATGATGCTAATGAAGCATATAGATGGTCAAAAGAAAAAGAGAAAAAACAAAGGTTTGTGAAAAATATTGTACAACAAAACAGGCAAATGAATGATCCCACAGATTCTGAGGGCTCTTCTATTTCATCCCTCTCCTCGGCCCCAGCAGGCACTTACCGATTTGGAACCAGAGGAAAGGGATCACAAAAACGTAAGGACGATGGAGCTAATTCCTTTGGCTCCAAGTCCAAACGCACTTCAAATCAATCACATACACCCAACTCATCCCGCTCTTCAAAAACAAATATGAATTCTTCTTCATCGTCTCACACCAGCACTATGGAATTATTAAACACTCCGATGGGGGCAACTGCTGCCCCCCCCTCCCAGACAAAATCGGGTCCTTCAAACACCACAAACACTGAAACACGCACAGCACCTATCTTTACATCTCAGATCCCTTTAGATTCAAAAAAGATCCCCACATCGGATCCCATCAAACCGAAGTAGAAACAAAAAAATTAGAGGTTATTAATCTTTCATCTTATAATCTAACCCAGGAGCAGGTAGAGGTTCTAGCTCTTGGTTTAACCTTTTGCCCTACAGAAAAAGTTAATAAATTTGAATTAATAAAAGATATTCATTTGTTTGCAAGAAAGCTCATGTTTAGAGTAATGTATGATAAAAAGCAAAAACCGATGGCTTCTAGTCCCCCAAGTGAAGTTTGGGACAATTTAACAATGGAGGAGCTAAAATCCCTACAAGATCTGATGGATCTTTGGGATGAAGGCAACCCCCCTGAAGAACTAATTGATAATCTAGAAGAAGATATTTTCCTAAGTCAAACTACCAGTCTCTCTAAAAGCAAATCCTTTCCCCCTACACTTGCCTATAAAAGGAAATCTACAAACTTCCCTCTACTAAAGGCGAACCCTAACATCTGGGCCTTTGTCAAACAGGTGGAAAAAGAAATTCAGGACACTCAATGGAAATACTCCTCATTGTCTAATCTTAACCCAAAACAAGAATTAGCCTTAAAAGAACTAGCAGCCAATCAGGAGATAATAATAAAGCCAGCAGACAAAGGTGGCAATATAGTAGTAATGGATCAATCAAAATATGAGGACATGGTCCTTAATATACTTCAAAATAAAGACTGGTATAGAAAAATACCAGAAATATTTCTAGAAAGAATGACCAGAAAATATAAAGATCTAATCACTATAGCCCATATAGAGGGAACTATTGATAAAAAAACCTTTGAATACCTGGAGGTAAAAACACCAAGAACACCAACATTATATGCCCTGCCTAAGATACACAAGAATCCTATTCAACCCCCAGGTAGGCCTATAGTATCAGGAAACAGCTGCCTTACAGAATCAGCTAGTCAATTGGTAGATGACTACCTAAGACCACATGTAAAAGCTCTCTCAAGACATATTCAAGACACTAGTGATCTAATAAGAGCCTTGGATGGAATCAGCATACCACAGGGTGCCTGGTTGGTAACCATAGATGTTGAGGCCCTCTACAATTCCATCCCCCATGATTGGGGGTTGAAAGTTGTGGAGGGCTTTTTATCGGAAAGGGGATCAACGGCCTCCAAATATAATCAATTTATCTTGGGTCTTCTTAAATTTATTTTGCACAACAATGTTTTTCTCTTCAATCGCTCCCATTACCTCCAGGTGCAGGGAGTAGTGATGGGGACTCGGTGTGCCCCGTCGTATGCTAACCTGTACCTGGGGGGATGGGAGCGAGATTTGCTTGCTAGAGATGAATGGGCTAACTTGGTGGATAGGGTGGCTTTATGGAAAAGATTCATAGATGATGTCTTTATGATATGGACAGGAACTCAAGAAGAGTTGAAATATTTCCTAATTGGCTTAGAGGACAACACATTTAATTTAAAATTCACAAGTACATACAATCAACAGGGGCGTGGCCTGGCGGGCAAGGAGGACAGACGCGAGAGAGACAAGCTCCGTCTGTGAGAAAGTGAATCTGTCCCATCCTTTCTACAGGAGCTTCGATTTGAGGTAAAAACACCTCCATCACATTTATTACACACATACCTACATTTTGAGACCACTTTGGGGCCATAATTCCAACTTTACCCGGATACGGAGTAGGCCGCATTTGAAGCACCGGGCTAAATTTCCGGCCCGCCGGTACTTCCGCAATCGCGGCAATCGCTTTTTCAGGCCAACACTGCAGCATAGTGTCCCGGAGACATCATCCACAGACACTACACCCTCGGGCCAGCCCTGGGAAAGAGTAAGAAGCAGTTAAACAGTGACACGGACTAGGCCGCATTTGAAGCACCGGGCTAAATTTCCGGCCCGCCGGTACTTCCGCAATCGCGGCACTCGCTCTTCCAGGCCAACACTGCATCATAGTGTCCCGGAGACATCATCCACAGACTCTACACCCTCGGGCCAGCACTGGGAAAGGGTAAGAAGCAGTTAACTTTAACTCCATATAAAGGCCGGACTTTACAACGCAATTTGCGGCCCACACAAACCACTTTTTCATTTGGGCTCACCCTCAATTTACTTATACTCATCATACTGATGGTACCTCCACACCCTGAAGCCTTAGATGGAAAACTACTCCACATGCACTAACTGCAAGAATAAGTGTCACTGTCATTAGATCTTTTTACATCCTGATTAACCCCACAAACAAAGTAATGCAGATGTACTAACCCATTCACTGCAGGCTTGAAGCAAGTAAACCATTTTAGGTTCTATCCCAAGCTTTGACCTCACAAGAGATATGGACAAATTCACGTTTACCAACACTAATACTCCTGGTCGCTCTTTACGCTCCTCTTCAGCTGTCAATAATAAACAATTTCCTGCATATTTTCAGATATACTCTTTCAAGGAAAAAGGAGCTACGGAAAAAATGGCCCCTACAAAGAAAAACACGAGAGAAACAGAAGAAGAGGATGACAATATTTCATTAGCTACTTCAGAAGATATGGTAAGACACAACACACACCAAGATTCTCCTCTAACATATGCAGATATGACAGAAATTGCAGCAGATATAAAAAATTCCTTCTCCACTGCCATCACTGATCTAAAGGCCGATATCCTGATGCTCACTGAGCAGATGGCGTCCAACGAACGCGCTGGTAAGAGGAGAGACAGAGCAATTACAGTCACAGACACCCACTCACAACATTTAATCACCATGAATAGACAACTGGAAGATTTAGATAACCGTGGGAGGAGGAACAATATAAGAATATGGGGAATACCTGAATCCATTGCGGCTGATCAAATTAAACCTGCTCTTACCTCAATATTCAATAACCTAATCGATAGACCGGCAGAATCCCCAATTGAATTTGACCGTGCGCACAGGGCTCTCAAACCAAGGGCAGCCGAGGATGCCCCCCCAAGAGATATCATCTGCTGCCTCACCAGCTTCACACTGAAAGAAGAGATTCTCCAAAGAGCCAGACAAAATGACGCTATTGTCTTTAACGAAAAGGAGATCTTACTCTTTCAAGATTTATCCCCCATCACTCTCAAAAACAGAAGAGCACTGAAACCCCTACTTGAGGTCCTGAAGAGCAAAAACATCACATATAGATGGAAATTCCCCTTCGCCCTTCAAGCAACCTTTCAAGGTAAACAGTTCTTTCTCTGCACCCCGGATGAACTACCCACATTCTGTGAAAATCTACATTTGGAATATACTCCTCTTCCTGACTGGTACGCGGAATTCCTATCTCCTCCAGCTTCACATAACGAAACTTCATCCCTAAATACTTCTCCCTCTTGCTCCCCACATTCCAAAGGGAAACAAAACAAGAGGATGAACCACACTGGGAAATACTCCCCTCTAGCCAAGACGCCGAGAACCAAAGACTACCATTAAAATATCACCCATATGAGATCTTACTTATTTCACCGAACTTCTTAAACCTCTGCAGTTACAAACATGAGACCATAGTATCCTGTTCTCTTCATCACATTACTTGGTTCACCTAGCCTTTCTGCACAGATCCCCCAATGGGGCCTCTTTTCTCAGGTCTTCCCCTAAGACCTGTACATTAAAGTTGAGTTATTGCTGTTGTAAGCTCTGTTCATCCATGTTCATCTTTTTGTTTTTTGGTTTTTTTTTTGTTTTTTTTAACATCAGGCTACCTTACAGGTTCTTAATTCCTGGTGAAACCCGAACCTTATTATTCAGAGAATAAGCCAAAGACAATTTAGGAAGTTTTCCAACAATTATTCGGATCACTCATCCGATCGGTAACTCATTCATATGGTGGTGTCGGTCAACAAAGTTCTTACGACCTCCTCTCTCAAAACATGGTAATAACCTTACACACCAAGCATAAAGACAGTCCTTTGAAATCACCTCTTTAAGTCGCAACAATTATCATAGTAAAGAATAAACTGAGATATTCTTGAAGGCTCCATCTCCATTCATCAAACAACAAAACTGGTTAATCCGTACCCTTAGAGACACAAATCTTTATATTGTGCGACAACAAGGAAGGACTTTTATTATCTGGAACGGATTTCTGGTGAGCTACACCAAAGAAGTTACATGGTAATAGAAATGGGGTAGTAGCAAGCCCGCCAAATATAACCCTGTCTCTAGGCTTTAAAATACAAATACTGTTACTGTATTATTTCTGAAATGATCATACCTCATTTACAGAAAAGAGGAGCACCCACTGACTGTTCCCTCCTCAAAGAACCAGAATGTGGACAACTTGACCTTTGTCTCGCCTGAAAATACCTTTTTTTTTTTTTTGCTTTTGCTATTTTTGTTATCATTGTTGTTTTTGTATTGAAATTGTTCCTAATATTTCCTTTTTTTAACAGGAACCAAGTTACAGTGTCTTCAAAGACACCTCGTTTAGAAATTGCAGTGTCATTTTTCCTTCTGATGTGAGTAACTCTTTTTTCTATATTACATAGAACCCTCTTTCCCATGCATAACCTCTACAGAGTTTTCATGGTTGAAAGCCCACAAGCCTGCTACACAAAACTTTATTCATATTTCTACAAATTATCACTCTAAATTCAACAGTAAATTTAGACTCTCCGAGTCACCCTCTGTACATCCCGCCACCTACTACCCCCCCAATTTAAACAATTGGAGATACTCACAACAGAGAAAACAGTTTGATTCATAATTATTCTTTAATTGTTTTAGGAACCAGTTTCGTTGAGCTCAGAATTGAGCTCAAAATACCTTATTAGAAGTGGTTCCAAATCATTGAATTTTTGAGAAGTCCTCTGTTCTCTTCTCACCTTTTTTCCCTTCAATCTCTTCATTTTTCCTCTTCTATCTATCCCTTACCTCCCACCTAACTTCTTTTTTGTACAAGACACGACAACCATGGCCTACTCCTCACTAAATAAAGCCCCTGACATTATATCTCACAATTTGAATGGCCTTAATATCCCACAAAAAAGGACCAAATTACTATCAGAACTCAAAAAGATCAACCCCAACATTGTATTTCTGCAAGAAACACACTTTAAGGGCACAAACATACCTAAAATTACAAACAACACCTTCACAAAGGCATACCACGCCACAAATCCTAACGCGAAAACAAAAGGAGTCTCCACCATAATAAATAAAAACGCCCCGTTTATACTTTCCCAACAATTATTAGACCCTGAAGGAAGGTACTTGTTCCTAAAGGGCACATGGGCAGGTGATCCAATAACCCTAGCTAACGTTTACTTCCCGAACAGATCCCATATCAATTTCTGCCACAAAATTGTGAGTGAGCTGAAATGGTTTGCTAAAGGCTGCATTATATTAGGGGGAGATTTTAACCTGCCCATGGATCCTAAACAGGACACTTCCAACGGACACACGCTCGTTGCATACAAAATTCTAAAAAAAATTAAATCACTTCTTCATTCCTTAACATTAATAGACACCTGGAGAGTTACACACCCTACGGAGAAAGATTTTACTTTCTACTCTAAACCTCACAGACGATACTCCAGAATAGATATGATATTCATAACCCAAAAAGACTTAAAATTCATCTCAAATGCACAGATAGGAAGTATCTCACTTTCTGATCATGCACCCACCACTCTATCACTCAGAGAGAGATCTAAAATAAAACCTTATTTTAATT
>BLSH010501848.1:122737-158130 GCA_018402905.1 Glandirana rugosa
AGAGGAATTTGAGATGACTTCCGTAGAGAGGTGAGGACGAAACCCTTCGGGTATTTGGACATTAAGCTCCTTGGGATTAACTGGATCGGAGAGCATCCTTTTTTCTTGCTGTATATTTTAAGGTTAGTGAACTTGCCTTGAAACGGGTTCGTGTACTTCTCAAAGTTTTGAGGGGCTGGGGTTGGAACTTTCTGTTTAATCTATTTCGTTCCGACCTTGACCTAGATAAGGATTGTCTGAGTCGACTTTTTCGGGAATCTGCGATGTCGGTGACTGAGATGTGGTTTCGTTTGTTTGGTCTAAGAAAGGATCGGGAAAGGAACACGTTAGAACTGTTTGGGATATTTGGTAATGCAAATTTTTGGGTTTGTTTGCTTTGGTGTAGAGTCAGTGGCTGTAGCGTCTAAGGGCTTTTTCAGCTGAGTCTGTTAGGAATAGATCCAGTTCCAGCCTTGCTTTATCTAATTTGTCTTTCAAGGTTGGGGTCGGGGAGTTTTGAAACTCTTCATGTGCTTGGGCAAAGTTCCGTTCAAGTGATTGGAATTTTATATGTCGTTCTTTTTTCCTACGAGAGGCTAGGTCAATTAGGGTTCCTCGAATTACAGGTTTATGGGCTTCCCAAAGCAGGAGTGGAGAGATGCCTTCAGTAGAGTTTAAGGAGATGTCATTTTGTAAGGCTATGTCAATTTCATGAGTGTTAGAGGGCAGGGATAGTAAGGTGTCATTTAGTGTCCATGTTCTTTTTGCGAGAGGTGGGGCTAGGAAAGACAGGGATGTTAGTACAGCATTGTGGTCCGACCATGGAATGGGGATTATAAGGGAGGATGTTAAGAGGGGTAAGGTACCTACATTGAGTAACATGTGGTTGATTCGCGAGAAGGTCTTGTGTGGATTTGAGTAAAAGGTATATTGCTTTTTCGTGGGGTTATATTCTCGCCAGGTATCCATCAAGGAGAATTTGTGCAGAAGTTGTTGAAAAGACAGTTTATGTGGGGTGGCGGTGGATGGGTAAGGTGATTTATCAATATAGGGGGAGAGGACTTGGTTTGAATCTCCACCAATGATTAAGGTGCCTGTTTTATGTGTTTCTATTACTTGAAACAAATGAGATAGAAAGGGGGTTGGGTTGCGGTTTGGTGCATAATAAGAGCATATTGTCACAGGTGAGTCTAGCAATTAGCCGGTTAAGATGAGGTATCGTCCCTCAGGATCTCTTATTTCTTTTTGTGTGGTGAATGGGGTGGTTTTATGAAAAGTGATCAAGACTCCCCGTTGTTTGGTTTTGGCAGAGGCTGAAAAGAACTGGGGATATGCGGGGCTTAAGTATTTTGGGGCAGAGGATGTGGTGAAGTGGGTCTCTTGGAGACACAGGACATGGGCTTTGAGAGAAGACAATGAATGAAATGCTTTTCGTCTCTTACATGGTGTGTTTAGGCCCTGGGTATTGAGTGTGAGTATATTTAGCGCTGACATGAGGGGGGATGTGGAGTAGAGCTGAGTCTGAGGTCAGCTGGGTTGCTCCGATCCCCCCCAGTTAGAGAGGAATTGGAGTGTTGAGATAGGGGGTAAGGAGTAGAGAGGAGGAGAAGTGGATAGGTATAGTGAAGAGAGGGGTGAAGGTGTAGAGGAGAGCCATCCATCAAGGCCTTAAAGGCCTGGGTGGAGGGATGCGTGTTGCCGGGAGATCCTCCAAATGGGGGAGTCTCCAGGCAAGGGTGAGGGCAGCAGTGACTAACAGCCTGGGACTGGGTGGTGGGAATTGATGGTGAGTTAAACAGATAGTGCGTTTATAGTAG
This sequence comes from Glandirana rugosa, assembly GCA_018402905.1. Classification (NCBI taxonomy): domain Eukaryota; kingdom Metazoa; phylum Chordata; class Amphibia; order Anura; family Ranidae; genus Glandirana; species Glandirana rugosa. The sequence goes on from BLSH010501848.1 coordinate 124,534, forward strand.
ACCAAATTAGTTTTTAAGTAGACAAAGGCTAATAAAACCAAGGTGTAACATCTGAGTCATTCTATGAGCAGATGTTATTTAGCGGTGCTGATACCGACGCCCCAGTTTTAGAGTTGTGTTGTGTTTAAGTTGCGTGTGAAAGAGGGTGCTCGTCATCGGGTGAGGCTTATAATTGTAGTTTTGGTGTCTTAGGTGTAGTAATAATTCTGTGAGTGGGGTAATAGTGAGGCAGTAACCAGGGAGTCAGGGTCTGCACCGCCAATGGCTAAGAGTTTGAGTCTAAGGCATCTAGCAAAAATACTGGAAAAGAAAGGGAAGAATAAGTTGAGTACTGACTGAAGTCCAATTGGATGTTCAAGGATTAAGTGTAGATGTTCATCCTCTGTGTTCCCTCGTAAGGGTTGAGGAGAGAAGCATATGGTGTTTCTACACTTTAAGGGCATCGCTATACACTCTTGAAAAGGAAGAGTAGTAACTTGTAAAACGGAAATCGTCAACTATAGGGGTAGGTCTTCTGGGGGGAATAGTGGGTTCGATTTGCTGAATACTAGTGATGTTTCTTCCATGGATGAGGGGTGAGAGACGGGGAGGGTTAAGAATAGGACCGTTGAGATCCATGGGGTGTAAGTTGCAGAGAAGAGAAGAACAGCCTTTACAAAACAGGCAGTCCTCGAGGAAGTGATTAACGTCTTTCCTTTAGGAGTAAAATTATTTTGATCCTGTTGGGGAGACATTGAGTCTGGGAGGTCTTGGGGGGTAACGGTGGTGCGGCTTCTCTTGGTGGAGGAGTTTGGTGAAGGGGTCTCCTTTTGAGGGGAGCAGGAGGCCGTGCGCCTACGAGAGGTTTGGGAAGGTGTTAGGGATTCTGGTTCCAGGTGAAGGTCTTGAAGGCTTTTCTGTATGTCTTCCAATTTTTTGCAGGTGATCTTGCGTCCCTGGTAGGTAAAGCGGAGTGCGAAGGGAAATCCCCACGAATTGGTTATTTGAAGTTGCTGTAAGACTTGGAGGTAGGGTTTAAAGGCTCTTCTTTTTGCAATTGTGGTTTGGGACAGATCAGCAAAGAGCTGGTATTGGTGGCCTTGAAATGTGAGAGTCTCTCTTCGTCTTGCAGCTTGCATGAGTTGCTCTTTGGAGAGAAAATAGTGAAGCTTGGCTATTATATCTCGGGGGGGGCCCATTTTGTTTGCGTGCAGTTAGAGCTCTATGAACTCGATCCATTTCCAGGCGATCGATGGGAATGGATGGGGCCAGTTCCTGGAATAATGCTGTTACAGTAGATTGCAAGTCTTCAATTGTTTCAGGGAGCCCTCGAATTCTCAGGTTGGAACTTCTGTCTCTGTTTTCAAAGTCTTCTAGTTGAGATTGAAGGGTGAGGTTTTCTTCTCGTAAGGACTCTAGTTCGTCTGTTTGGTTAGCAATCTGTGTTTCCAGCTCATCTACTCGTGTTTCTAGGTAAGCCGTTCGTTGACCCAGTTCTCTGATTTCTTTGGTTAGACGATAGGTTATACGATCGGACGTTTGCTTTAGAGCTCATTGCAACATGCGTTCGAATTGCAGTAGAATGTCGGGAGGCATGTCCCCTTGTTGAGAGAGGGGTAGAGAGGCCAGGGATTCGGGGTTGGACTCACCCTCGTCTGGATGGCGGATCGTTCTCTGCTTCGGGGTCCTCGGAGCGCCTGTGGTTGTACGGGAGGCAGATGGCGGCGCCATCTTTGTGGAGGCCCGAGCCAGGTCATCTCGTATGTTTTTAGAGCGGATCTTCGCTTTCGTTCCTGTGGCGACCATGGAAAGGCAGGTAATAGGGTCTAGGAGCGCGTTACAGCCGGTTAGGGCGGCGATGGGTGATCGGTTGCTGAGCGGAGCTTCAGAGAGGCATGTCCGCCTCGTTCGGCTTCGCGCATGCGCCCCATTTTTTATTAGGTTTTTATAGCAACAAGTTGTACATTATAAAATGAAAATACAAAAGACAAAGAAATTTGAAGAACATAAGACATAGCGGTTAGTACAAAAGGATTACAGTTCATTTGAAAAAAAGAGTGAATTGTCATCTTTACAGATTAATATGTAAACATTTGGAGTTTTTTTCTAATTGGGAGTATGGCTTAATGACTATTGGGAATATTTAGTGTACAGTCCCCTTCTCCATTATGTTGGTACACCCTCTTCACAGGGGTATAGAAAGCTGCAAAGTGAGAGTAATGCTCAAGTGGTAGGCCATATCTCCCAGTTTTTGGCAAAATTTTTATATGCTAGTGAGTTGATTGCTAATGCTTTTTCATAAGCTCTGTTTGTGTTTGTCTTTTCAATAACTTCTGAAAGGTTTGGGGCTATGTGAGATTTCCATTTGCTAAGGATGGTGGATCTAGCCGCAAGCAATATGTGGGTGATCACTTGTCGGAATTCTCTTGGGAAGTTTCCAATACCTATATGAAGGATTGCCAGTTCTGGGCTTGACTGTGTAAATATGTTAGTTCTACTGGAAATCAGGCGGAATACCTGTGCCCAGAAGCTTGTTAAAGCTGGACACCCACACATTACATGCAGCAGACTCCCCACCTGACCGCAGTTACACCAACATTGGTCAGATTGGTCAGAAGAAAATTTTGCTACTCTATAGGGAGTATAATACCATCTATTAGTAATTTTTAGTGTCATCTCCCAATGCGAGTTGCATTTGGATGATTTACAGATAGTGGTGAACGCTAACTTCCATTGTTCTGGGAGAAAAGTGTTCCCTAGTTCTTTCTCCCATTTCTTAATGGGGTTGGATTTCTGGAATTCAGAGGATTCTTGAAGTATTGAGTAGAAAAATGATATTCCCTTGGGTTTGGGGTGCGTGAGCAAACCTTGATATGGTTTTTCGAGAGGAAGTGTATAATTCTGAATGTTGTGTATAATGTTTGGGGAGTAAGATTATATTCATTAATAACCTTACTTACTGTCCTTATTGTAGAGGTGTTTAATTTCTATAAGACCGGCTTTGTTGAGAGGTTTGGTGTCTAACATTTCCATCATGTGTTTTAATATGCTGATAGGTAGGGTGACTGTTTGGGCTATATCTTGAATGGGGTATTTTTTTGAGATGTGTCTCCATGCCTTAAGAGAAGCTTGTGTGGTGATCAGTAGCTTTGTGAGGTCTCATTTTTTCCAGAGATCACTCACTAGTAACATTACTAGGTTATTTGTTGGGGATCGGTCTGGTTCAAATTGTATCCACAGTGGGGTATCCTCCTTTCCTACCCAGTGTTTGATCTGATCCAGTTGTGCTGCCCAATAGTAGTTATGTATGTCTGGTAGTCCTGCTCCTCCTATCTGTTTGCTGCCAGTGAGTGATGAGTGGGCACATCTTGCCCTCTTTCCACCCCATAGGAATTGGTGTAGTAACTTCTGAAGGGAGTTTATTTGATATTTTGGGACTGGAATTCCTAAGTTCCTAAAGATGTACGTGATTTGTGGCAATATATTCATTTTGAAAGCCGCTAGTTTTCCCCCCCAGGACAGTTCCACTTGTGATAACCTTTTTAGTTCTGCTGAGATTTTAGCTTTTGATGGTTGGAGGTTCATTGTTATTCATTTGGATATTTGTGGGGTTATGTATATTCCCAGGTATTTTATTCCTGAGTTGTTCCAGGGAAATGATACTTGGAAGGTAAGTATTTGCTTGTCCTTTGGTTTTACGCCCATATAATATTTCTGATTTAGTGGTGTTCAATTTGTAATATGATATTTTTTCAAATTGTTTAAGTATGTCATAGGCTGCTGGGAGTGACTTTGTTGGGTGTGTCATAATTAAAATGATGTCATCTGCAAACAGATTGATTTTGTGACATGAAGTTTGGAGATTTAAGCCTGTGATGTCTGGGGAAATTCTAATGGTTTCTGCTAGGGGTTCTATAATTGAATTAAATATTGTGGGCGATAGTGGGCACCCCTGGCGGGTGCCATTTGTTATTTGAAATACCTTTGACAGTGTGTTCGAGGAATACACCTGGGCTGAGGGCCTTGAGCATATTGATAGTATGGCGGATCTAATGAATCCTGTGAAGCCAAACTTAGTACTTGCTCAATATACTGCCAGTGTACCCTGTTGAACGCCTTCTCTGCATCCAGTGCAAGAAGCAGAGAAGGCGTTCTGCTTTTATTCACATAATCAATTACATTTACTATGCGCCTTACTGCGTCTGAGGTTTGTCTCCCTTCTACAAATCCTGTTTGATCTTTTTTTATGCTTCAATGTTTTTTATTGTTTTCCAAAAAGACAGATAATTACAACTTACGCAGTGTTATACACAGCAGAAAAGGTTCACAACTTTCCAATAACGTGTATGACAGTTTGTGTGTATCATTTTCTATAGTATATCTAAACTATATCTAAAATTTAACTTTGGTGACTTCAGCACCTGAAGAGGACCAGTTGGCAAGAGATACGGGCAGTCGCTCTTATTTGGTCCCCCTATGTAAGGGGGCGGTGATAAACTGCATTGGATATTTAGTAATAATTTAGAGTTCAGCAGAGAGACACTCCAGCTCCCCCCCCGGCAGCCCTTGGGGAACTAACTGTGCCCGTGGAGGAGAGTCAGGAGCGCTCCCCTTCAGTAGTCGGAGGCTACTTAATCAGGATAGCTCCTGTTTATTTTTTGTGAGTTGGTAGTGATATTGTTACATTCGCTTTATGAATTTAGATCATTCTTTGGTGTGTTGATATACTTTTCAGCACTCATAGCCTGTGCCCGCATTTCCACGCCATGCCAGGTCCCCTATCCACTAATTTTCCAAAAAAAGGATAATAATAGTAATAATGAGGAAGAAAAACAAAAGGAAAAAAAAAACAAAAGAGAAGCTGTTTATGGTAATAAAAAAGGAAAAAAACAGTACTTATTTTAATATATCATACTTTCTTTGGTGTACCAGTCGGACCATGGGCTCCAGAGGTTGCACACTCATGTGTATCTACCTTGTGAGGAAGCAAATGCTATTTCATATTTGTAGTGGGTGTGTGTCAGTTGAACTATTTCTTTTATAGAAGGTGCCTGGGGTGTTTTCCATTTCCTGGTAATAGATAGTCTCGTTGCGAGTAGTAAGTGAGTAACAGCTGTTCTAAAATTGCGGGGAATATCATCAATTCCTATGTTCAGTATAGCCAGCTCAGGTGTCGGGTTTACTATGATACCCACAATTTCACTAATTATGTGAAATATTTTTGGCCATACTCTGGACAGTTTTCTGCAGGACCAGAGGATGTGGTAAACAGTTCTAGTCTCCCCACACTGCCACCAGCACCATGTGGAGACTGTAGGGTAGATTTTGGCAAGACAGAAGGGAGTAAGGTACCATCTCATCATAATTTTATACGAGAGTTCCCATAAACCTGCACATTTAGTAACTGTAAGATAAGAGGCGATGGCTGTTTGCCATTGCTCTGGGGAGAAGGTAGAGGCAAGTTCCTCTTCCCAGGCCAGTACCGAGGACGTTTTAGTAAATGTGGCTTTATCGTCTATTAGAGTGTAGAAAAGTGAAATCCCTCCTTTTATACTGGCTACTCTGGCCGGTACCATGCACTGCTTATTAGGTAGTGTGTGTAGTATAGAGGCCACGCGAAGATAAGTGAAGTGCTCATTGTTCGTAAGTGTATATTCCTCTCTGAGTGTCGAAAAGGACTTTATGGTACCCTTTTGGTATAGATCTGATATATAGGATATGCCTCTAGCTGTCCATTGAGCTAAAGAAAGTGCAGGGGAAAGATTAGCCAAAGTTGTCAAGGGGATCTGGAGAGCTCGAGTGGGCAGTATCAAGTTTGTGTGAGTGAGGAAGTGTTTCCAAGCAAACAAAGTGGCTCGGATTGTAATAGAAAGAGAGCCAGGATTGATAATTAGTGAGCGATCTGTGTGTAGATAGGCTATTAAGTTTTGATTGGGTATTTCTGATCTTTCCAATTCGCACCAAGTGGGGCCCTGTGGCCAGGCGAACCAGTATTTAATTTGTGATAGAATGGCAGCTAGATAGTAGTCATAGAGCACCACATGTCCTAGGCCTCCTGCATGTTTGGTTTTAATTAATTTACTGAAGGCACATCTGGCTTTCTTCCCCTGCCATAGGTAGGAGTTAAGAATTGCTTGTAAAGTTTTAAAGAAGCTTTGTGGTACTGGTATAGTGGCAGTTCTAAAAATATATAAAATTTGAGGCAATATTTGCATTTTGAAAGCTGACATTCTACCCGACCAGGACAGTTCATGTTTCGCTATGTTGGACAGTTGGTGTTTGAGCTTGTCTATCCAGGGAGCATAGTTTGTTTTATATTTATCCTCAAGAGACTTTGTGAGTGTAATAACTAGGTATGGTATGCCATCGTCTTCCCAGGAGAAAGGGTATTGGAGTTCTAATGATCTCCTTACGTGTGTTGGTACTCCAATATCTAAGATATGTGACTTGGATTCGTTAACTTTATAGTAACAGGTCCTGTTGAACATTTGAAGGGTTTCATAGATGGCTGGTAGTGATTTTTCAGGTTGGGATAATATTAAAATGATGTCATCTGCGAATAAGCTGATGACATGGTTTTTACGTCCTATGGTGAGGCCATGTATTTGTGGGTGTTGTCTAATATAGGAGGCCAGTGGTTCCATAAGCAAGTTAAATATCAGGGGTGAAAGTGGGCACCCCTGCCTCGTACCGTTAGTGATTTTGAATGGTTGTGACAGTGACCCTGAAGTGTATACTCTAGCTGAAGGAGATGTGTATAAGGCTAGGATTGTGGATAAAATCTGTCCTGAGAAACCAAGCTTAGTCAAAGTTGCTTTGAGATGTCCCCAATGTATTCTATCAAACGCCTTCTCTGCACCCAAGGCCAGGAGCAGAGAAGGCGTTTTGCATTTTCCTGCTAGGTGTATGATGTTTAAGAGTCTCCTAGGAGCATCAGATGATTGACGCCCCTTAGTGAAGCCCGACTGGTCCTTATCTATCAATTCAGGTAGAATATCAGCTAGTCTGAGGGCAAGTATCTTGGCATACAGTTTGGTATTGTAATTTAGAAGCGATATTGGACGAAAATGTTGCACTCTGTCTGGTATTTTCCCCGGTTTTTGCAGTGTAACCACTAATGCTTCTAGTATTTCAGAAGGAAAAGAGGAGGAGACCGCAGCAGCCTGAAAGACATTGCATAAGTGTGGACTCAGTTGGTTTTGGAATGCTCTGTAGTATTCCCCTGTAAGGCCATCAGGGTCAGGGGATTTGTTATTGGGTGATGTGTTAATGGCCTTAATGATTTCCGAGGTTGTAAATGGAGCATTAAGGGTGTCACATTGTTGTTTTGTTAGGCTAGGAAGATGAATTTGATGAAGAAAATTTTCTATGTCTTGAGGTGTGGGTCGGGGCATATTTGCGTCTTTGCGTAGATTGTAGAGGGAGCTATAATAAGAGCTAAAGGCATTAGCTATGCCTTTCGGGTCATAGATTGGTGTTTGGGAGACAGGATGCAATAGTGAGGCTATCTTTGTTTTGGAGCAGTGTCCTTGAAGCCTTCTGGCCAAAAGCTTTCCGGCTTTGTTATATGTAGAATAGTACATCATTTTTAGTCTTTGGGCGGAATGTTCAAATTGGTGGAGGAGTAACTCTCTAAGCTCGTATCTTAGTTCAGATAATTTTTGATGGTTACTAGGGAGAGGATTTTTTTTGTTCTCGGTTTCCAGTTTGGCAATATTGGAGGTTATGGAGTTAAACTGCTGCTGTCTTCTCCTCTTCTCCTGTGCACCTATTTGGATGCATATCCCTCTGATGAATGCCTTGTGGGCATTCCATAAGATCATTGGGTCGCTCACAGAATTTATGTTGTTATTGAAAAATTCAGCAAGATGCTCCTCTATGTGTTTCCGCATCCGTGGGGACTGGAGAAGTGATGAGTTCTTCCTCCACTCGAACGAGGAATCCGAGGGAAATGTGTCAGCCAGAGTCAATGAAATAGAAGCATGGTCAGACCAGGTAATTACATTAATAGAGGACTTTAAGGCTTTCTGTAGGACCACTTGTCTGACAAAAAATAGTCCATACGGGAATATGTCCCATGGCTTGCTGAAAAAAGGAATAGTCCTTCTCGCTGGCTTGTTGACACCTCCATATGTCGTATAGATCATGGGTCAAGAGGAAATCACGTAGGGCCACAGGGCTCCTAAGTTTGGTAGCTGTTGAGTCCATAGTGGGATCAGCAATGATGTTAGGTCTCCGCAGATAAGAAGAGAACCTTTCTGGCACTTCTTGATTTTTTTAAGAAGGGAGTTGAGATAACACATTTTGATGTTTATTGGGGGCATATGTGTTCACCAGGGTATACGTAGTAGAGTTAATGTCACAGACTAATATGATAAAAGGACCCTCTAGGTCTACAATTGCCTCATGTAGTGTGAATGCCACTGTGTTTTTAATCGCAATCATTACTCCTCTTTTTTTTCTGCCATACAAGATTTGAAGATGTGTGGAAAGTTCCTGTTTGTGCATGAGGGAGGGTTCTGTATATGGAAATGTGTCTCTTGGACAAACAGAATGTCACTTTTGTGGATATCAGCTTCTTTCCACAACGAGGCTCTTTTGGCGGGGTGTTTCCAACCCCTTGCATTGATGGAGAGTAGTTTTATCCCCATTGTGTTCTGTAAGAGTGCTTGGTGAAGATTTACTCACTTTTAGTTGAGGTAGAATTTGATTTCAGCTCTGGGGCGATCTCTGGTGGACTGGACCTGGAGTGCTGGTTGTGCTGTTCACTTTGTTCGTTGAAGATATTCAGTGGAGGAGTGGTACGCCGTTCAGTTAGAGTTTAAGAAATAAACAAAACGAAAATTTCAGCTTCAAAAGAAGCACAAAAGGAACGCATAAGGAACAGTTATTGGTATCAACTGGTTGGTACAGTGCAACAAGGGGGTCTGATAGACCAGTGTGCAGTATTAACCTGCTCAGGTTGTGGGGGAGTAGTAGAAAATGTGTAAAGTTCCAGCTAGCAGCTAGAACATGGTGCAGAATAGAACGGGCATCAAAAGATAACCTTAACTTGTAGAAGTGAGCTTCAGAAGCTTGGCCACAGAGCAATGCGGTGAATGCAGTCATAAACACTATTGTACGTCAGCTTGATATGGCAGATTTTCCTGGGATCCCCCTGGGTCCTCCTGTCCCCGCATCTTTGGGACGGACGGAGGGGTTCTGACAGGGATAATATCCCACGTTTTCAACAGTTTTAGACCCTTTTCCAGGGAGGTGACCATATAGGAAGCGCCCTTCCATTGTATGGAGAGTTTAGTGGGAAATTTCCATTGATAGGGAATATTAATATTCCATAGTGTTTTGGTGACCGTATTTAAGTTCTTTCTTAGCTGCATGGTGTATTGGGAGAAATCGATAAACAGTTGTAGATTGTCATATGGCTCAGGTAAACTCCGTAGTTTAAGGGAGGTTTGCATTATCTGCTCCTTAATGTGATAAAAATGCATCCACAATATCACATGACGGGGAACATGGGCTGGGATGAAAGATGGTTTAGGGAGATGATGGATTCTATCAATTATTAGATCAGTGGGTGACAGGGTAGGCAACATGGAGGTGAATAATTCTTCATAGGTTTTTAGTTCTGAGTTACCAACTGACTCAGGAACTGCTCTGATTTTAATGCTATTTAGTCTACTCCTGTCCTCCAAATTTGCTAGCTTTTCCTTGATCCATCGATGGTGCATCCACTAAATCATTAATTGTATCAGCAAACTCCCCCATTTTAGTTTCTATATGTGAGAGTCTGTTATCTACTGCTGTGAGTTTGTTTCCAAATTTCTGCATACATGACAGCATATCAGCATGAATAGCACTTCTTAGAGACACTAGCATATCTTTTAAAGTTGTGTCAAGCACAGGTTGGTTGCTAGTGGGGAATTCTGTAATGGAGTCATGCAGTTCCCTGGTATCATCTTGAGAGTCACAGATAGGGATCACCTCATGTTGGTCACTCAGCTTGAATCTGGCTTTCTCCGGACTTCCAGACATAGGGCTGAGGGGTTGTAGTAGTCCCTGCTTGCGATGTTGCTGGTCGCTGCTCCTTTTATCTCTCTCTGCAGGAGGCCGCGTGTGCGGCGTGGAGAAGGAGCCGGCACCATCATGAATGTGCGCCTGCTGCTGCTGGCCGAAGAAAGCTGTCAGTTTCTTCGGTTTGTGTATGTCCTTCCTTTTGCGGAACATGCCTCACGGGACTTCCGGGATGTGTTGTTGCAAGTGGGGGATGTTTTGGTGCCCTGGGGAAGTCTTTGTCACTGGGAATTAGCTGCTTTATTCCGCAGCTCTGCGCTTAGCCTTCCATCTCCGCCGGCTGCTAGCCACACCCCCTTCGTTTGATCTTTTTTTATAAGTCCTGGGAGTACATTCATAATTCTCTGGGCGAGTAGTTTGGCTAGAATTTTTGTATCAGAATTTAGTAGGGAAATTGGTCGGAAGATGGCAGGGGTTATTGGGTCTTTCCCTGGTTTGGGTAGGGTGACCACAAATGCTTTCAACATTTCTTGTGGTAGGGCGATTTCATCTGCCGCTTTGGTGAATACCTTGATTAGCTGGGGTATTAGTTCCTGTTGATGCAATTTGTAATATTCATTAGGGAACCCATCAGGTCCTGGGGATTTACCTATGGGGAGATTCTTTATAGTGTTTGTTAGTTCTTTTGTGCTCATAGGTGCATTAAGGTCAGACAGTTGTGAGTCATTTAGTTTTGGTAGATTTATTTTGCTCAAAAACGCATTTATGTTTGCTAAGGTAGGTTGGGGGGTGTTGGGATCATCTTTCAGATTATAAAGGGTGCTATAAATATCGCAAATGTGTCTGCTATTGCTTGGGGGTGGGTTATTATATGCTTTGTAGATGGGTTGATAAGGTGTGGTATTCTAGTTTTGGCTTGTTTTACCTTAATTCTATAAGCTAAGTATTTGCCTGCTATGTTGGCTTGTGCATATAAAGTGAATTTTAGTCTTCTTAAGTAGGAGTCATGTTGTTCTGATATGTGATTCCTAAGTTTGGTACGCAACGTGGCCAATGATTTGGCTGTTCCCTGTGTAGGATTTTGTTTATTATGAGTTTCTAGGGAATGTATTTTTTGCAGTATCCCTTCTAGTTTGGCATTGTATGCCTTTTTGGCCCTGGAACTCTGTTGAATGCACACACCCCTCATGAAGGCTTTGTGCACATTCCACAGAGTCCATATGTCTGTTACAGAATTTTGGTTCATTTGGAAAAATTCCTTGAGGTGTTTGGTTATTATGCTTGCATATTCTGGTATTTGTAGCAGTTTGACATTACACCCCATACCTGTGCTCTTTCCTTTGGAGTCCTGTCCTCCAGAAACATCAGTATAGCCGCATGGTCCGACCAGGTGATGTCTTTAATAGTGGAGGATGAGACTCTCTGTAACAGCCTCAGGTCAGTTACATACATATCTATTGGAGAGTATGTCTGATGCTTGGAGGAATAAAAGGTGTAATCCCTTTCGCAATCATGCATGCATCTCCAGACATCATACACCCACTCCCCGTGGAACACGTGATTAAGAAATATTGACCTTTTTCTGATCCCTGGGGATGTGTCCATCTGAGGATCTCTTGTTGCATTGAAATCCCCACAAATCAGTAGTTGTCCATACCTATTCACTGGGAGTCTTTTGAATATTCTTCTGATGAAATGAATTTGGTGAGAGTTGGGTGCATACACAGGGTAAGTGGGGTTTCGTTTATATCACACTCTAGGATTATGTACCTTCCTTCAGCCTCTATGATGGAAGTTTATAGTTTAAAGGTAACTAGATTGCTGATCGCTATCATCACTCCTTTTTTTTTTTGTTGTGTGCAGGCCAGAAATATGTGCAGGTAGTCTTTGTGTGTGCATCTGGGTCTGCAGTCCTCTTGAAAGTGGGTTTCCTGCACACACAGGACATCTGCTTTGGCTGATTTTGCCTCTTTCCAAATCGAAAATCGCTTGGCCGGATGGTTGAGGCCGTTAGCGCTAATTGACAAAAACTTAATAGGCATAATGGTTATGTGGTAAAGTCATTGTTGTCTTGCTGTGGAGAGAGCAGGGTACCAATGTTTGTTGGTCTTGTCCATTGGAGATGAGTATGAACTGAAAAAGAAAACCACCGTTTTGGAATTGGAAACTGAAAATTCAAAACTTGTAAAAATAGAACTACTCCTGTGGCTCGGGTACAGCAATAGCTGTGAATTTGCCGTCAGGGGCCATAGGAACATGAAATGTGTCCTAGGCCTGGGACTTTGCTTTTAGGTGTTTCATGCACATATGATCAGGTACCTCCTGTGGTAGGCTTTTTCTTTGCTGGAGACTACTTGCCAGTCTCTTTCCAGGTTGTCAGGAGCTGGTGATGTTGAGGTTGAGGGTAGTGATTGGTCTTCTGGTAGTATTCCCCAACTTTGTAGTGTCTTGATGCCTTCTTCTAAGGTTGCCACCAGTGTTGTGGACCCTCTGTAGGTGATTAGAAGTGTCGCAGGGTACTTCCACTTGTGTGGCACAAAGTGATTCCTGAGCGCTTTTGTGTTTGTCGCAAGGTTTTTGCGTCTTAGCAGGGTATGCTTGGACAGATCAGGTAGCATTTGTAGATTGTCATAGCCAGCTGGGCATGAGTCTGTTTTCTTAAATGCGGAGATAATTGCCTCCTTTTATTGGTAGTAGTGGACTTTCAAAAGTACATCTCGTGGAATGTTTGTCTCTAGGAAGGCAGGTTTAGGTAGCCTGTGGATCCTATCAATAGCCAGGTCAGCTGTAGAAAGTGACAGGTAACAGTTTTGTAAATAGGTCTGTGACATATTGCTGTAGCTGGTTCTGTTGCACCGTTTCAGGGATCACCCTTAATTTGATGCTACACCTTCTTGACCTGTCCTCTAGGTCTGCAACCTTTGCTTTAAGCCATTCGATGTCATCTGAGTGCCCATCATGGGAGTCCACCATTGTATTAAATGAAGTGACATATTTCTTCATATTCTCCTCCATTTCTGTGACTCTGTCCCCCAGCTCATAAATGTCTCTTCTAAATTGTGTTACACAGTCTTTAGGTCCGTTTGCAAGGAGGACCTTAATGACAATAACATATTTTTGAGAGTGCTGTCTGATATAGGCTGCCCTGTAGTTGGGAGTGTGACAATGGGGTCTGCTGCCGCCTGCTCTGTACTCGAGATGGAGGTCTGTGTGGGGCCTAGTTCCATCCCCACTTCCTGCTCCATTGAGAGCTCCCTGCGCGGCTTCGTTTTGGCCGGGCTCCTCGTGGATGGTGAGGAGGACCCTGATGAGTCCCCGCTATCGGGGTTTCCTACCTGCGTTGCCGGGAATGCAGGCGGGTTGCGGTTCTGGGTCCTGTTCGGTCCTGTACTTGTGTGCTGTACTCGGAGGCCGCCGCCATTTTGTTGGAGCCTCCTATCCGCCGGTTATAAGAAGCCTGCCAATTTCTACACCTGGGTTTGGTGTTTCCTCCGGCGGGTCATCTCCCCTGCCTCTCTGGTGCTCTCTGCGTCGGTCAGGATCTGCATCGGGATCGGAGGTGCCCGTTGAGTCGGTTAGTCCCGGGGGGCCGTGTTTAGTGCCTGCTTCATGCGGCCGTCCACATCACTGGTAGCCACGCCCCCCTGTGTTGAGTTATTTTGAGGGGACAGCAAATTTACACTGTTATACAAGCTGTACACTCACTACTTTACATTGTAGCCAAGTGTAATTTCTTCAGTGTTGTCACATGAAAAGATATAATAAAATATTTACAAAAATGTGAGGGGTGTGAGATACTGTATATATGTGTTAAGTATACAAACTACATACATATATAGTTGATACAAATCTCGACATATAAGGCATAGGGATGGGCCAAACACCCCCCTTGTTCGGTTCACACCAGAACATGTGAAAAGGCAAAAAATTTGTGCGAACATTCGAACACCGTTAAAGTCTATGGGACCCGAAAATGAAAAATCAAAAGTGCTCATTTTAAAGGTTTATATGCAAGTTATTGCCCTAAAAAGTGTATGGGGACCCGGGTCCTGCCCTAGGGGACATGTATCAATGCAAAAAAAAGTTTTAAAATCGATCGTTTTTTCAGGAGCAGTGATTTTAATAATGTTTAAAGTGAAACAATAAAAATGAAATATTCCTTTAAATAATGTGTATGGGGGGGGAGGGCCCTTGGTCTGCCTGTAAAAGGGCGCACCTCTGTGATGTTTAGAACATAGCCAGAGAAAAATGACATTTGTGAAGGAAAAATTGTCATTTATTATCGTGACTGTAATGTATTGCCAGCTCCTGGCAATATACGGAAAAATCACTGAAAAAATTTGTGGCAAAATTTTTTAAAAAATTGATGCGAGGTCCCCCCTAAAATTCAAACCAGACCCTTATCCAAGCATGCAACTTGGCCAGCCAGGATAGGGGGGGACAAGCAAATGCCCCCCCTTACTGAACTGTACCAGGCTACATGCCCTCAACATGGGGAGTATGGGTGTCCCCCACCCCAAAGCACCTTGTCCCCATGTTGATGGGGACAAAAGCCTCTTCCCCACAACTCTGGGCTGTGGTTGTGAGGGTCTGCAGATGGGGGGCTTATTGGAATCTGGAAGCCCCCTTTAATAAGGGCGTCCCCCAGATCCCGACCCCCCTATGTGAATTAGTATCAGGTACATCGTCCCTTCAAAAAAAGAAAACACCACAGGAGATAATTAGGGACAAGTACTTTATTAAAAAATTAAAAATAAAAATAAGTGTCCCCCGTTGTAATCCATCGTCAATCACGGTGAGCAACGGACCCGAAAATACAAAAACAAAAAACTATCAGCTCCTCCTCCATGGGAGGGCTCCAGCCGACTGAGTTCTTTTTGTTTTGATGTTTTATTTATAGTGAAGGGCGGGGTCACCTAGGGATGTAATTGAGTGACCCGCCCCTCTGACGCCACATGACGTCAGAAGGGGGTGGAGTCACCCATACATCACTCGGTGGCCCCGCCCTGCACTATAAATAAAACGTCAACACAAAGCCAGCACAGACGGCGGCAGCCCTCCCATGAAGGAGGAGCTGTGCGCGCCGCTTGCGGCAATGCATTATGGGGCGCTCCATGGCGGCGAAGTCGCTGCGAATGCCCCATAATGTTCTCAATTCAATTAATGGGCGAACGCCCGATGTTCGACTCGAACATTGGGTGTTTGTCCGTTCACACCATTGCGAACATTATGAGGCATTCGTGGGAACTTCGCGCACCCCATAGTGCATTCCAATTGCGGCGGAATGCCGCCGCTGATTGGCCAAAGCATGCACATGACCTGCATGCTTTGGCCAATCAGCGGGAGGTCTGCTGTGATAGCTTTGATTGGCTAAAGGCAGCCTCAATCCATGCCCCACACTATATAAAGCTGGCTCTATGTAGTGTGTGTTGGCAGTGGTGCTGGAGTGATAGAGAGAGAGTTTAGGTTGCGGATTGCAGGCAGTTTAGCTAAATAGCTATTGCAAATTGTGAAAAAAATAGCTAGATAGTTAGATAGGGCGATCTATATACAATCTATCTTTATATCTGTCAGTTAGTGCAGGCAGATTAGTGTAGAGAAATATATACTAGATAGATAGGGCTATCTGTATACAGTCAGGCAGTGCAAGAATATATATATACCTTCCTAGTGTGTGTGTGTGTATATATATATATATATATATATATATATATATATATATATATATATGCAATGCCTATAGTGTAGTAGAGTATATACAGCTAATTCAGTGTATATAGTATATAGCATCCGTTCAGGCAGTGCAAATATATATATGTATATATATACACAGTCTAGTATATATATATATATATATATACGCACAGTGTACACTATATATCAGTATATATCACCACATACGGTATATAGTACACTTGACGTGGTGTATTAAAATATATACACCCTCCTCTGGATATACAGTATCTCACAAAAGTGAGTACACCCCTCACATTTTTAAAAATATTTTATTATATCTTTTCATGTGACAACACTAAAGAAATTACACTTTGCTACTGTCAGGAAAAGCCTTTCCAGCTTGTGGTGCTGTGGCTCAGGCATCCATGGGCTGCAATTCCAGTATCCACCAGCGGGTGTCAGTAAAAGGCTCACCTGTTGATGTCACTGTGGCTCCTGGGTCCATGGGCCGCAGTTCCAGGACCCACCAGCAGGTGTCTCCCAGTAATCAGAGGCTCATGAGTCACCACATGATACTTGTTACGGAAAGGATATTTAAACCCTGGCTGCCTTAGGCTTAGTGCCTTAGTGTTCGTCTCCTTGAGCCTCTGTAACCTGTATCTGGATTCCTGAAGCCTTGAACCCTGAACCTGTTCCTGGACCCCTGTCTGCAGCCTGATCTCTCCCCAGCGTTCCCCGGCATCCATTCCCTGTTCCTGTCTTGTCCTGCTCCCTGCTCCTTCGGATTGATCTCCCGTGCATGACCCTGGCCTGGCTTAAGTTTACAGTTTGGACATTTTCCTGTACCTGTTTAAGCAGTTTCACTATTTCTGTTGTTTTGGTTGGTTACACTGTTTGTTATATTAGATGTGCTTTTAGATCACCCTTTATTATCTTTTTAATAAATAATTTTATTCACTTTACGTTGTGTCTGATATTCTCTGTGCAGTGCACACATCTCTGGTCACACCAGTTGCTGACAGCTACAATGTAAAGTAGTGAGTGTACAGCTTGTATAACAGTGTAAATTTGCTGCCCCCTCAAAAAAATTAAACACACAGCCATTAATGCCTAAACCCCTGGCAACAAAAGTGAGTACACCCCTAATTAAAAATGTCCAAATAGGGCCCAATTAGCCATTTTGTCTCCCCGGTGTCATGTGATGCATTAGTGTTACAAGGTCTCAGGTGTGAATGGGGAGAAGGTGTGTTAAATTTGGTGTTATCACTCTCACTCTCTCATACTGGTCACTGGAAGTTCAACTTGGCACCTCATGGCAAAGAACTCTCTGGGGGTCTGAAAAAATAATTGTTGCTCTACATAAAGATGGCCTAGGCTATAAGAAGATTGTCAAGACCCTGAAACTGAGGTTCAACACGGTGGCCAAAACCATACAGCGGTTTAACAGGACACGTTCCACTCAGAACAGGCCTCGCTGTGGTTGACAAAAGAAGTTGAGTGCGCTTGCTCAGCGTCATATCCAGAGGTTGTCTTTGGGAAATATACGTATGAGTTCTGCCAGCATTGCTGTAGAGGTTGAAGTGGTGGGTGAGTCAGCCTGTCAGTACATAGACCATAAGTCACACACTGCATCAAGTTGGACTGCATGACTGTCATCCCAGACTGAAGCCTCTTCTAAAGATGATACACAAGAAAGCCCACAAACAGTTTGCTGAAGACAAGCAGGCTAAGGACATGGATTACTGGAACCATGTCCTGTGATCTGATAAGACCAAGATAAACGTAATTGGTTCAGATGGTGTCAAGTGTGTGTGGCGACAACTAGGTGAGGAGAATAAAGACAAGTGTGTCTTGCCTACAGTCAAGCATGGTGGTGGGAGTGTCATGGTCTGGGGCTGCATAAGTGCTGCACTGGGGGACCACTGCCTTGGTAAAGAAGCTGAGATTAAAGGTGATGGACTGGCCAAGCATGTCTCCAGACCTAAACCCTATTGAATATCTGTGGGGCATCCTCAAATGGAAGGTGGATGAGCGCAAGGTCTCTAACATCCATCAGCTCCATGATGTCATTATGGAGGAGTGGAAGAGGACTCCAGTGGCAATCTGTGAAGCTCTGATGAATGCCATGCCCTAGGGGGTTAAGGTAGTGCTGGAAAATAATGGTGGCCACACAAAATATTGACACTTTGGACCCAATTTGGACATTTTCACTTAGGGGTGTACTCACTTTTGTTGTCAGTGGTTTAGACAGTAATGGTTGTGTGTTGAGATATTTTGAGGGGGACAGCAAATTTACACTGTTATACAAGATGTACACTCACTACTTCACAATGTAGCAACGTGTCATTTCTTCACATGAAAAGATATAATAAAATATTTACAAAAATGTGAGGAGTGTACTCACTTTTGTGAGATACTGTATATATACACACAGCGTATTGAGTGTCCACTATATATCAGTGCATTTAGGGTGTACATACGGTATATAGTATACTTGATCTGGTGTATTAAAATATATACAGCCTTGGACATATATATATATATATATGTATATATATATATATATATATATATATATATGCACACAGCGTACTTAGTGTACACGATACATCGGTGCATTCGGCAGCATACATTATATAGCACACTACTTGATGTGGTGTCTTAAAATATGTACAGTATAGTGCACCCAGATATACACACAGCATATTGAGTGTACACTATATATCAGTGCATTCGGGGGTGTACAGTATATAGCACACTACTTGACGTGGTATCTTAAAATATATTGTCTAGTGTATATGCACACAGCGTATTGAGTGTACACTATATATCAGTGCATTCGGGGGTGTACAGTATATAGCACACTACTTGACATGGCGTCTTAAAATATATGCAGTCTAGTGTATCCAGATATACACACAGCGTATTGAGTGTACACTATATATCAGTGCATTCAAGGGTGTACGGTATATATCACACTACTTGATGTGGTGTCTTAAAATATATATATACAGTCTATTGTATCCAGATATACACACAGCGTATTGAGTGTACACTATATATTAGTGCATTCGGGGGTGTACGGTATATAGCACACTACTTGACGTGGTGCACTGAAATAAAGTGAAGGACCAACTAGGACAGATGAAACGGAGATCACTTTCCTGGACAGGGAGAGTGAACGCCTTAAAAATGTTCACCTTGCCAAGATTGATATACAGTGTGGCAAAAAAGTATTTAGTCAGCCACCAATTGTGCAAGTTCTTCCACTTAAAAAGATGAGAGAGGCCTGTAATTGATAGGTACACTTCAACTATGAGAGACAGAATGAGAAAAAAAATCCAGAAAATCACATTGTCTGATTTTTAAAGAATTTATTTGCAAATTATGGTGGAAAATAAGTATTTGGTCACCTACAAAAAAAGCAAGATTTCTGGCTCTCACACACCTGTAACTTCTTCTTTAAGAGCTCCTCTGTTCTCCACTCGTTACCTGTATTAATGGCACCTGTTTGAACTCGTTGTCAGTATAAAAGACACCTGTCCACAACCTCAAACAGTCAGACTCCAAACTCCACTATGGCCAAGACCAAAGAGCTGTCAAAGGACACCAGAAACAACATTGTAGACCTGCACCAGGCTGGGAAGACTGAATCTGCAATAGGTAAGCAGCTTGGTATGAAGAAATCAACTGTGGGAGCAATTATTAGAAAATGGAAGACATACAAGATCACTGATAATCTCCCTCGATCGGGGACTCCACGCAAGATCTCACCCAGTGGGGTCAAAATGATCACAAGAACGGTGAGCAAAAATCCCAGAATCACACGGGGGGACCTAGTGAATGACCTGCAGAGAGCTGGGACCAAAGTAACAAAGGATACCATCAGTAACACACTACGCCGCCAGGGACTCAAATCCTGCAGTGCCAGACGTGTCCTCCTGCTTAAGCCAGTACATGTCCGGGCCCATCTGAAGTTTGCTAGAGAGCATTTGGATGATCCAGAAGAGGATTGGGAGAATGTCATATGGTCAGATGAAACCAAAATAGAACTTTTTGGTAAAAACTCAACTTGTCGTGTTTGGAGGAGAAAGAATGCTGAATTGCATACAAAGAACACCATACCTACTGTGAAGCATGGGGGTGGAAACATCATGCTTTGGGGCCGGGAAAGAATGAATGGGGCCATGTATCGTGAGATTTTGAGTAAAAATATACTTCCATCAGCAAGGGCATTGGAGGTGAAACGTGGCTGGGTCTTTCAGCATGACAATGATCCCAAACACACCGCCTGGGCAAAGAAGGAGTGGCTTCGTAAGAAGCATTTCAAGGTCCTGGAGTGGCCTATCCAGTCTCCAGATCTCAACCCCATAGAAAATCTTTGGAGGGAGTTGAAAATCCGTGTTGCCCAGCGACAGCCCCAAAACATCACTGCTCTAGAGGAGATCTGCATGGAGGAATGGGCCAAACTACCAGCAACAGTGTGTAAAAACCTTGTGGAGACTTACAGAAAACGTTTGACCTTTGTCATTGCCAACAAAGGGTATATAACTAAGTATTGAGATGAACTTTTGTTGTTGACCAAATACTTATTTTCCACCATAATTTGCAAATAAATTATTTAAAAATCAGACAATGTGATTTTCTGGATTTTTTTTCTCATTCAGTCTCTCATAGTTGAAGTGTACCTACGATGAAAATTACAGGCCTCTCTGATCTTTTTAAGTGGGAGAACTTGCGCAATTGATGACTGACTAAATACTTTTTTGCCCCACTGTATCTGTTCCAGATGATCCCGGTCCATGTTCCAAAATCAATTTTTAGAAAATTAAGAACAATTACGACAAAATACATATGGGCAAATAAACACCCGAGGGTAGCATATGCACAGATGGTAAAGGATAAAGACGCGGGAGGACTAGCGGTGCCAGACTATGAAAAATATCATCAGGCCATAATACTAGCCAGAGCAATGAATTGGACACATAACAAGGGTAGGAAGGCATGGGTGGATATAGAAATGGCATTCAGTAAAACGGATTTGAGTAAAATGATATGGATACCAAAGAAATTTAGAGAATTAGCAAAAAAGCACTAGTACACTAACAAAAAATACATTAAAAATATGGGACACTGTAAATAAGAAAAACAAATGGGAACACAATTCACCTTTAATATCTTTGTTAGACACAAACTATTTTAAACCGGGCAAAGATGAATATTTATATTTCACTAGATGGGCAAAGAAGGAAGGAATATATCTTCAGCATATAATGGAGGGGAATAGAATTTGCACATATGAGGAGATTACACAAAGATGGGGCACTAAACCTTTAGATAAATGAAGATATGCACAAATTAAACATTTTACACAAGCAATACCCCAACCACTGAGAGGGAAAGAAAATATGAGGGCAATAGAGAAATTAATACGTTTACCCCATAGTTTAAAGAGGTCAATATCCGAAATATATAAAATCTTGGTGAATGAGGCAGAGCCTAAAATCCCCACATACTTAGGAAAATGGGAAGAAGAAATAGGGATAATACAAGAAGAGGAAATTAGAGATAAGATATTAAGACTGAATTCCAACACTGCAAGAGACCAAGGAACAAGAGAACTAAGTTATAAACTATTAACCCTAAACTGCTGGAGGGGGTGTGATGCCCCTGGTACCTATGCACATATATGGTGGAATTGCCCAAAAATGGGAAAATACTGGAATGAGATAGTCGGAAATATCTATATGATCACGGGGGAACAAATTAAAATGGGCCCTTGGGAGTGTCTATTTCACCTAACAGAAAAATCGGAAAAGCAATATAGAAACACACCGATACCAACATTATTAAATGCTGCAAAGAGTTTGATACCTAAAAAGTGGAAAATCACTGAGATCCCATCATTGGCAGAGTGGATACAGAAAATTGAGCGGATAAGATCATTGGAGGAATCAATCTACGGAGTAGAGGATGCACTGGAAACATATCAGAAGATATGGGGGAAGTGGCTAGATTTTAAAAAGTCGGAAGTCTATGCGGACATGAGGGCGGATGGGAAAGTAGGGAAGCCCCCTTAGATCCGACCCCAATTAAATTGTGGATCGTGTGTCTTTTAAGGGAGATATGTAAAGTTTGGAAAGAGAGAGGAGAGGCAGAGAGAGAGGGAGAGGGAGGGGATGGTGCACAAAAGTAGTATAAGAGGAATGTCTCTGATGCTTTTTAGAAACAATATAGGCATGGGATATATAAATTAAATAAAGATGAGAAAGAAATAGCCACGATGATGAAAGTTCTCGCCAGAGACGGAAAAATGAATGATAAATTCAAGGGTCTCTAAAGGGACTTACTGAAGTGGAAATGAAAAAAAAAAATATCAGTGCATTATGCGTATGGTATATAGCACACTACTTGACGTGGTGTCTTAAAATATATATACAGTCTAGTGTATACAGATATACACACAGCGTATTGAGTGTACACTATATATCAGTGCATTTGGGGGTGTACAGTATATAGCACACTACTTGACGTGGTGTCTTAAAATATATATACAGTCTAGTGTATACAGATATACACACAGCGTATTGAGTGTACACTATATATCAGTGCATTCAGGGGTGTACGGTATATAGTAGAGTGTAGTGCGATGTTAAAAAAAAATACCAATTATGTCTTGAAAGGAGAGGCAGACGCTCCCAGGCCACTAAAAGAGGGCATGCAGCCTCTGTGTCTTCAGTGAAAAGTGGTGGTGGCAAAAGTGGTGCATCCTCTGCAGGTGGGTCACGCTTGTCCTTTTTTCTGCTGTTGGACGTGCTATTGAGCCACAACATGCAGAAGAGTTGGTGGAGTGGATAACAAAGCCGTCCTCATTCTCCTCATCCTCTGTCACCCAGGCTCATACAAGTTTGCCTTCCAACGCATCTGGCAAAGCAGCCTATTCCACCGGATCCTTGTCCACAGTTACTCCTTCTGTAGCCCCACTATCATGCACGGAGGAGTCACCTGAGTTATTCAAACATAATGTCGGTTACATGCTGATGGAGGATGCGCAGCAGTCTGAAGGCTCCGATGTTGGTTCCCAGGTTGAGGAAGGGAGTAGCGTGAGCCAAAGAAGTGGGTGCTGCAAAAGAACAAGAAACTAGCAGTCATGTTCCCCCAGCTGCAGCATACTGCCATGTTTGCTCCAGTGAAGAGGAGGGAGGGGATGATGAGGACATGGACTGTACTTGGGTGCCTGAGAGAAGAGAGGAGGGAAGTGAGGAGGAGGAGGCCCAACTCCAACAAGGCAGGATGTCCTCCAGGGGCCAGCTTAAAGGCAGCCACCCAATTGCTTCAGACCACAGAACTCCACAGGTGCAGGGCACTGCTGCCTCCCTGTCAACTTCCAAAATATCTTTGGTGTGGGCCTTTTTCAGCACATGTATAGTAGATCACACCGTTGGCATTTGCAATCTATGTCTGAAGCGGGTCAAGCGCAGCCAGGACTCCAGATGCTTGGGCACTATTGTCTTGACAAGACATATGTTGACCAGCTATGCAGTCTGTTGGCAATAGTACCTGAAAAACTCACACTAGAAAACAAGATGGACTTCTCCTTGATCCTCATCTAGGATCTCAACCCCATACTATACCTGCAGTCCTCTCCAAAACCAGCACTGAGGGGAATGAAGGTGTAGCAATGCATGCCACAACTAGTACCTGCAGCCAATCTGCTAGCAGTAAACCACCAGGTGAATTCAGCAGGCAAATATCCCTACCCCAGTTGCTGAACCGTAAAAATAAATACTGTCCCAGCCATCCACATGCTCAGCATCTTAATGCTAGCTTGGCCAAACTGCAGAGCACTCGGCTGCCTTTTCAGCTGGTAGACTCTGCCTCCTTTCTTGAATTTGTGAATGTGCTGTCCCACAGTGGCAGGTTCCCAAAAGACATTTCTTTTCACGTAAGGCCATTCCACCTCTCTACCGTCATGTGGAAGGCAATGTTTTGGCATACAAGGGGGCTATGCAAGCAGTCAGGATAAAAGATGCCGTGCGGTGTTTGAGTTAGTCTGTCTTGGGGATTCTTTCAGCTCCTGCTCTCTGCCCTCCGA
Organism: Glandirana rugosa; assembly: GCA_018402905.1. Lineage (NCBI taxonomy): Eukaryota > Metazoa > Chordata > Amphibia > Anura > Ranidae > Glandirana > Glandirana rugosa. Next base: position 148,295 of record BLSH010501848.1, read on the forward strand.
CTGGGACAATTGACACATGTTCCATGCTTGGCGCACGTCTTGAATTTGGTGGTGCAGCATTTCTTGACCAGGTACCCAGGCTTATCAGATATCCCGAGGCAGGCCAGAAAAGTCTGTGGTCATTTCCGGCGTTCCTACAATGCCAGTGTCCGGCTGGCTAACATCCAGTGGGAATTCAACCTACCCACCAACCGCCTCATTTGTGACATGCCCACCAGGTGGAACTCAACATTGGCAATGCTGCAGCGACTTCACGCACAGAGAGGGCCATCAATGAGTACCTCTGTGAGCATGGCACCATGACAGGCTCAGGGGAGCCTGTTTTTTTTTTCACCACGTCAGTGGCTAATGATCAAGGATACATGCACTGTCCTGTCACTATTTGAGGAGGCCACAAGGATGATGAGCAGTGACAATGCATGCATCAGTGACACTGTCCCACTTATATTCCTTCTGGAGCACACGCTTCATGGAATCATGGACACGGCACTTGAGGCAAAACAGAGGGAGGAAGAGGAGGACGTCCCCTTTATGCAGGGAGTATTCCTGCAGAGCTGCCAAACACACGGGAGGAGGAGGAGGATTGTGTCAGCATGGGTGGGGAGTATAATATGCAGCAATCTTCAAGGGATCATGGTTTTCAGGCCTCAGAAACCCAAGGAGTTGTACGTGGCTGGGAGGAGGTAGTTCCTGATAATGTCATCCTCAGTGACCCAGAGGACACTCATGCCTCCTCAAACTTACGCTGCCTGGGCTCTCTGATCCTGGAAAGCCTGCGAAAAGACCAGAGGATTTGTGATATCAAGTAGAGGGATCATTACTGGCTGACTACCCTTCTTGATTCACGTTACAAGGGTAAAGTTGCAGAACTCATCCTGCCTGCGCAGAGGGTGCAGAGGATGAAAACATCTTCAGGATACCTTGAAGAAAAGTTTGTGCAATGCCTTTCCAGACCCTGGGAGGTTACCATGTCCTGCTGCTGGTCCTGGACAATGTGTTTCTGAAAATTCGGTCGTTCAGAGGCAAAGTGGTAGAGAAGGTGGCCGGCTGAGTGATGCCTTTAAAAAAAATTTCAGTCCTCAGCACCCAGGCCTGATAGGTTCAAGCAACCATTATCAGCGTCTGCATTATATGGTGCAGGAATATATAGGGGCAAGAGCAGTCTTGGAGACCTTTCCAACTGAGAATCCACTTAGTTACTGGATCTTGAGGATGGACCACTGGCCAGAACTTGCTCAATATGCAATTGAGCTACTGGCCTGTCCTGCATTGAGCGTGCTTTCTGAACAGACATTCAGTGCTGCTGGAGGGTTCGTAACTGATCAAAGAGTGCGCCTGTCCACAGGCTCACATTTATAAAAATGAATCAGTCCTGGATCAGCAGCTATCAAGCCCTTGATGCTGATGCAACTGATTAAATTTGCTAGGGATCTGGGATACCTTGAAGACTGCCACTGCTCCTATTCCTCCTGTCCATAATCTAGAACAATATTTCATATTTAGGACACCACCAACACCCAAGGTCCAATTTTTTTGCACCTGGTTTACAGGGGCATGCCATAACATAAACTAATTTAAAACAGCAGGGCATGTTCCTCCATCCAACAAGAGTAACTGCAAGGGGTTACGGTGTTCTAGCACCACCAGTACCCAAGGCCCAATTTTTCACCACCTGTTTGACTGGGGAATTTCGTCACAATTTTTAAACTAATTTACAACATCAGGCCCTGTTCGTCCGTCTAACAAGAGGAACTGCAAGGGGTTACGGTGCTCTGGCACCGCCAGCACCCAAGGCCCAAGTTTTCACCATGCACCAAAAATGTCCCACATAGAGCAGTGAAGACTAACAGATGGTCAAATGAGTGGCACTAAGCAGTGTCAATGGATACGAAAGATTTATTAATTATAGAACATATAAAATAATTGTCACCATGCTAGGCCCATGAAAATCTTGGGAACCATATACCCCTATTGATTCAACCAAACCAACCATGTGAAGACAGACTAAGACGTGTCACAACACATAACACACAATAAAAATCGTCCGGACGCCAGCTCAGATGCACACCATGAATGTCCTATGGTGAATTCCCCATGTAGTACTGTTACCAATGCGATATGTAGGGACACTCATGATGTGCATCAATCCCCGGTGACTCGAGTCATGATAAATGGAGAGAAGGAGGAAGATGGGGGAGAAGGGGGGAAAGGGGGGGAAAGGGGGGGATTAATGCGGGTGGGTAAACCCGATATTATTAAAAGTCCAAATGACCCGGAGCGCATAGAGTTCCAATGGCTGTATAATGTCTCATTCCACGTAAATCTTCCTATTGATTGTGTGCAATAGTCATAATGATGGAAGTGCACAGAATACTGACCAATTCCTTCCCATGTATGATTTAGCTACTCTGGATGTATGGGGATAGCTGATCGCTAAGTGTAGTATGGAAGTGTATGGAAGTGTATATGGAAGTACCGGGCAATTAACAATGTACTGCCCCTATGTCCAAGAAATAAGTCCTGACATACTTCCCCCTTTGAGTGGCCGGCAGGTTAGTCAATGATAACTACTGCTCGGTGCTGGCCTTCAGCGCACTAATTGTATCTCATGTATGGTACCCCTATCTCCAACAAGCAATGCACAGTTTTTCCAAGTCACAGTTACTGTGATCGTGTCGCTGCAATGTCTTGTTGCACTCCACGCCCCGTTCTTCTCATCCTCCATATAGACGTGTGGCAACTCTTTGCTCCCCTACATTGTCATTTCCGGGGTTTCCTGGAGCGGCGTCACGTGACGTTGATGACATTGAAGTTTTCACCAGCTGTTTGACTGGGGGCTTTTGCCACAATTTTAACACATCAGGCTCTGTTTCTCTGTCAAACAAGAGTAACTGCAAGGGGTTACAGTGTTTTGGCACCACCAGCACCAAAGGCCCAAGTTTTCACCACTTGTTTGACTGGGGGCTTTCGTCACAATTTTTAACCACTTCAATACCAGGCACTTAGAACACTTCCCGCCCAGACCAATTTTCAGCTTTCAGTGCTGTTGCTTTGAATGACAATAGCACGGTCATGCAACACTGTACCCAAACAAAATTTTTATTGTTTTGTTCCCACAAATAGAGCTTTCTTTTGGTGGTATTTGATCACCCTTGTAGCTTTTATTTTTTGTGCTACAAATAATAAAAGACCAAAAATTTTGAAAAAAAAAAGTTTTTCTTTGTTTCTGTCACAAAAGTTTGTAAGTACATTTTCTCCTTCACTGATGGGCACTGATGTGGCTACACTGATGGGCACTACTGAGGCAGTACAGATTGGCACTGATGAGGTGGCACTGATAAAGTTGCACTGATGATGGGGCACATATATATGCATCACTGATGGGCACTGATAGGCCTGCACTGATAAGCAACACTGACGGGCACTGATAGGTGGCACTGATGGACACTCATAGGCAGCACTGGGAACTGATAGGTGGCACTGCTGGGCACTGATAGGTGGCACTGTTAGGTGGCACCTGATAGGTGGCAAAGGTGGGCACTGATAGGTGGCACAGGTGGGCAGAGGTGGTCACTGATAGGTGGCACTGGTGGGCACTGGTGCATATAACACTGCTAGGGATGGCATCGGCAGGCATTATATATGGGCACAGTGCCATCCCTACAGTGCACTGTATTGCCCTTACCTGGTGGTCTCTGGCCGGCCTCCTGATTTTCTCCCTGGTGGTCCTGGGTGGCCTCCTTATGCCCAATGTTTTGCCACCTGTTTGACTGGGGGATTTTGTTACATTTTTTAAATTAAGTTACAACATCAGGCCCTTTTCCTCCGTCCAACAAGAGTAACTGCAAGGGGTTACAGTGTTCTCACCCACCCCCCCCCCCCCCCATCTTAACTGGCCAGGGCTGAATGCTCGGATAAGGGTCTGGTTAAGATTTTAAGGGGACACTCACGTCAAATATTTTTTCAGCAATTTGTTGTATATTGCCGGAAGCCGGCAATACATTATAGCCACAATTTTAAATGACAATTTTTCCTTTTCCTTTTACAGACAGACTAAGGACACCCCACAGGCACAATATTTAAAGGATTTTTTCTTTTTGTTTGTTCACTTTAAGCATTATTACAATCACTGCTCCTGAAAAAACTATTGATTTTAAAACTATTTTTTTCATTGATACATGTCCCCCTAGGGCAGGACCCGGGTCCCCCATACACTTTTTGGGGCAATAACATTGCATATATGTCTTTAAAATGAGCAGTTTTGATTTTTCATGTTCCGGTCCAATAAACTTTAACGATGTTCGAATGTTCGCGCAAACTTTTTGCCTGTTCGCATGTTCTGGTGTGAACCGAACCGGGGGGTGTTCGGCTCATCCCTAGTGGGCCCATCCCTAATAAGGAACACATAGATCATTGGACACTTAGTATACTTCTGTAATGATTCATCCATGTGTCCATTGTCCCACTGCGCGGCAAAACACCACACTCCCTCATATCAAATCTTAAATACATATGTTTCATAGAATATATCCAAATGAATAATTAAATGTATATAGGAAGGAGAGAGCATCCCATGCAGCAAGGACAAATCGATACAGGCTGGCAAATCTAATTACCTTGTTCAAAGCAAAGTGTAATGAACCCATCCATCCATCAATAGAGGAAGATCCTACACGTCTCCAGAATTAGGTGAATCACCCTTTAAGGCTGGAATCTTAAGTATACAAAGACATATAACACAAAGCCTATATGCCCAGTGTCATGTCACACATCACAACACTGAGCCTCCTCATACTGACGTTTAACAGTATATGCCCAAGCTGAGATGGCAACCTGAGTAGACATAATAGGTGGATATGACAGAGCGACTACAATCACCATATTCCAATGGGGACAGGTTTACAATGAACTGATCTGTCAAACACAGAACCTCATCCATCCCTCCTGAATAATGGAGTGGATGAATATCCATGCTAAACCATGTGATCACTTCAAATAAAGGAACCCCCAGGAGATGTGAGAACAAGCCATACTAATTATAGTCCCAGAGAACCCATACCATACTATATGTATAAGACCAAAAAACAATAAATGGGAAATACACCAAAAACTATACCAAAATAAAAATAAAACTTTAATCATGAAAATGAGTGATATCCCATTCATAGTTTAACCGGTTCCCGAACGGCTCACATACATTTACTGCTGCAGAGTGGCAGATTAGTGCAAATCGCTGTCTATAAACTGTGATCTGTGCACTCTCATGCCTGCCGCACGTTCCCTCGATGTCCGCCGGTGACCCGCAATCGCTTGTTAGAGAAGAAAAGCAGGGAACCGCCGATGTAAACACAGCATTTTTGTTTATATCGGTGATCAGAAGGGATGCAGAGGTGATCAAATACCACCAAAAGTTCTATTTGTGGGAAAAAAAGGACGATAATTTTTGTTTGGGTAAAACGTCTCACGATCGCGCAACAACTGCCAGTTAAAGCGACGCAGTGCCGAATCGCAAAAAGTTCTCTGGTCCTAAAGTGGGAAATCCTTCCAGGGCTGAAGTGGTTAAACCATAAGGAATGCGTGTTTTAAAATGAAACATCCAAAAAACTTCCCTTTTACAAAAGAGTCCCCCTCTCTTGGGCATATTGATCTTTTCTATGACCTGAACTCCTACTGCAGAAATAATTCCGTCATGATATTGATTAAAGTGCCGGGCAACATTCGTGGAATGATTCTTTTCTCTACTATAAAGATGCTCTTAAAATCTATCCCTAAAGCATCTCGTAGTTGGTCCTATATATTGCACATTGTAAAGTTTACACGTGACAACAAATATTACTTACTTAGTGCTGCAATTGCGAAAAAAATTCTCATTTGAGAAAGAGCGTACCACATTCCCCATAATGACGTGCTTGCAACAGGGACAGCCACACACCCCACATCTATAGTTGCTCTTGAAGTGCAGCCAAAATGAAGCCCTCTTTGAGCAAATCTGCACAGATCCGATCTTCAAAGAGGATGCAGTGGTATCTACTGTATGTACAATATTGCGGATATCTGTAAACTCCTCACTGAAGGGTGTACTAAGCATGGGTCTCTCTTTATTGAATTGTTTTTTGTTTTTTTTTATTATTACTGTTACCGCACCTAGTCCCCCTCAGCAGGTTCTCTCTAGTCTTTAAGTTTAAATGGACAGAGCCCTGTCCAACGTCCACCTGGGGTACATCCTCTGAATAAACCATAGATATAGGGCCTAGGCCTCTTTTTCATAGGTTTGTTGATCACTGCATATTCTGCATATTCTTAAAAACTGGCCTACTAGGATATCCTTTACAGGATGTTGTGGGTGGCCAGAGTTGGCCATTAAAAGGCTATTATTGGAGAGGGGCTTCCTGTGAAGACCAGTGTGAATATTAGCACCTTCACTGTGCAAGTGAACATCTAGGAAACTATTTTCCTTTCTGTCACACTGTCCCGTGAAATGCAGATTACTGTCATTGTTGTTGAGATATTCTAAGAAAGCATCAAGGGCAACTAAACGAGCATCCAAAATGAAGATCATATCATCTATATATCGAAAGAGCATTTTGATAGAAGCTCTAAAGGGGTTATGAACTCCATATATGTGATGGCATTCCCACCATCCCATATACAGGTTTGCAATTGATGGTGTAGATTTCGCCACCATCACTGCACCACATTTTTGCAGGAACCTGTCCCCATTGAATACAAAAAATGACGTTTCAACAAATATTGGAGAACATCCAAGACAAACAGTCGGTGTTCTAAAGTCAAGTCAGTATCCCGTTCCAAATAGAAACATACGCACAGCACTGCATCATACAAATAAACATACACACAATCTGCACATTACACACAAACATATGTACATGTAAGCAGGTGCTTATGGGGCATTATTGAATATATTTTCACTGTTAAGGTACTGTGTAGCTGTGCAGCTATTTTGGGCTGCCCGGAGTGGGAAGGAATTAACAGTAACTGGACTCTTTCCCGGGCTTTTCATGGATCCTGCACCCTGTAGTGGGTTGATATACAGTATCTCACAAAAGTCAGTACACCCCTCATGTTTTTGTTAATATTTTACTCTATCTTTCCATGTGACAACCCTGAAGATATGATACTTTCCTACAATGTAAAGTAGTGAGTGTACAGCTTGCATAACAGTGTACATTTGCTATGCCCTCAAAATAACTCAACACACAGCCATTAATGTCTAAACCGCTGGCAACAAAAGTGATAACACCCCTTAGTGAAAATGTCCAAATTGGGCCCAAAGTGTCAATATTTTGTGTGGCCACCATTATTTTCCAGCACTGCCTTAATCCTCTTGGGCACGGAGTTCATCAGAGCTTCACAGGTTGCCACTGGAGTCCTCTTCCACTCCTCCATGACAACATCACGGAGATGGTGGATGTTAGAGACCTTGTGCTCCTCCACCTTCCATTTGAGGATGCCCCACAGATGCTCAATAGTAATTAGGTCTGGAGACATGCTTGGCCAGTCAATTACCTTTACCCTCAGCTTCTTTAGCAAGGCAGTGGTTGTCTTGGAGGTGTGCTTGGGATCGTTATCATGTTGGAATACTGCCCTGCAGCCCAGACTCTGAAGGAAGGGGATTGTGCTCTGCTTCAGTATGTCACAGTACATGTTGGCATTCATTGCTCCCTCAATGAACTGTAGCTCCCCAGTGTTGGCAGCACTCACGCAGCTCCAGACCATGACACTCCCACCACCATGCTTGACTGTAGGCAAGACACACTTGTCTTTGCTTTGTACTCCTCACCTGGTTGCTGCCACACACGCTTGACCCCATATGAACCAAATAATGTTATCATGGTCTCATCAGACAACAGGAGATGGTTCCAGTAATCCATGTCCTTAGTCTGCTTGTCTTCAGCAAACTGTTTGCAGGCTTTCTTGTGCATCATCTTTAGAAGAGGCTTCCTTCTGGGACGACAGCCATTCAGACCAATTTGCTAGTGCTAGGTATGGTCTGAGCACTGACAAGCTGTACCCCCACCCCTTAAACCTCTGAAGCAATGCTGGCAGCACTCATACGTCTATTTCCCAAAGACAACCTCTGGATATGATGCTGGGCACGTGTACTCAACTTCTTTGTTCGACCATGGCGAGGCCTGTTCTGAGTGGAACCTGTCCTGTTAAACCGCTGTATGGTCTTGGCCACCGTGCTGCAGCTCAGTTTCATAGTCTTGTCAATCTTTTTATAGCCTAGGCCATCTTTATGTAGAGCAATGATTCTTTTTTTCAGATCCCCAGAGAGTTCTTTGCCATGAGGTGCCATGTTGAACTTCCAGTGACTAGTATGAGAGGGTGAGAGTGATAACACCAAATTTAACACACCTGCTCCCCATTCACACATGAGACCTTGTAACACTAACGAGTCACATGACACCGGGGAGGTAAAATTGTTAACTGGGCCCAATTTAGACATTTTCGCTTAGGGGTGTACTTACTTTTGTTGCCAGCAGTTTAATGGCTGTGTGTTGAGTTAATTAGAGGGGGCAGCAAATCTACACTGTTATACAAGCTGTACACTCAGTACTTTACATTGTAGCAAAGTGTCATTTCTTCAGTGTTGTCACATGAAAAGATATAATAAAATATTTACAAAAATGTAAGGGGTGTACTCCCTTTTGTGAGATACTGTATATTTGGATATATTTGGGAGGGGTAGACTTAGGAGGGGGTTCATCATGGGACCAAATCTGCGGGTTGCCATATCAATGCTGATTCTTGCATGAACATGGCCCCCTCTGGTCCCGGGTATTAGTGAGTGCATCTATGGAGTGGTCTCCATTCGAAGAGCTGTTTAGCCCAGGCCTCACAACCTGGAGTAGTCCCTTACTTTCCAAGTGAGTAGGCCCGCCCACACAAAGCTCTGTATTGCATACGTAACCATACCCACAAACATATGTGCACCTTACATATCACAGCTGACAAGTGTCCTGTTTCCTGCTGGATAGTCCTGGGCTTTTGGTCACTGTCATGCAGGATTCAGGTTGTTATGCCTCCAGCATACAGCATACCAAATTAATGGGACTTGGTTATTAGTATTTGAACCTGTAAGGTTTCCGTCCTCCCATCATCCCTCACTCTAACAAGCAGAATCCTGGGAAACTCAGGCTCCATTTTTCAAAAGCACACGTGAAGAAGAAACAGGTGCAAAGCCCGGCCATCACCTTAGCACATAAAATTGTGACTTGTGGCAGCATTGCTGGTAAGAGTTGGTTCTGCTTGTACCTAGCACCTTAGAAAAAAGGTGCAGCGCTAGTTCAATCAATCAACAGTCTATTAGTCACTACATCCAGGGAATGATAGGTGCTCTAGGATGAAATCACACAGGAAGAAAGTCCCAATCCGTGTCAGGGAGGAAACAAAAACACTCAGGTGCCACTCAACACCCCTGCCGATATACTCTTACCAGAGAGCATGCGACCCCCTGATAAGAGTGGTCTAACACGCTTTGTTTACAAGTATGGATGGTCTCCCTTCCTGCTGCTGCAATCAGGTAGTCTCCCCTCCTGCCGCTGCAAACACTATCGACTCTTGTTCCCACTGTGGATACCTCCAAATCGCTCAAGTGGACGGCTCACCCAGACATATAGGAAATAAAGGTCCCAATAGTGTGATACTGTTTGCATAAGTTTAATAATAAATAGAATAACACTTACAAACGATTCGTCTTTGATAAAGCATAAAACGACATCCACCAGATTCAAAAATGGCCACGCTGCAGCCGCGCACGCGCAGTAGCCAGACGTTGGTAACAGAGTGGTCAAAGTGCGGGCGTTCCTACC
>BLSH010501848.1:166452-178125 GCA_018402905.1 Glandirana rugosa
TTTTTCTTCCTTACCTGAAAAACCTCCTCTGGGTCAGAGGAGGTGAAGCTGACACATTGTAGACTGGGCAGACATGAAGAGATCCAGAAAAAAAAACAGCCGCACTTTATAGTCTAGTTAAGAGGTTGCCCTGGAAGGGTCTTCCAGGGCAACCTCTTAACTAGACTATAAAGTGCGGCTGTCTCCTCTAGCCAGTGTTTTTTTTTTTTAATTTGGTCCTCACTTTGGAGGAATTTTTAATTTTGGGTTTTACCTTTCCTGATTCCTGCCCAGGTTCCACCTCTCCTCTCTTGGAGCTCTAAATCTCCCCTTGGTGCGGGACAGAACCATTGACAGTATAAATAAGCATCCCTTTATATATGCTGGGACTGGGCGTTGCCTTTATAATAATGACCATGTCATTTTGACAGTATAAATTACTGCCTTTTGGGCTTTGTGGTGTACTACCTGGACCTCAAAAAGTCCATTCCTTCTTTTTCTCTAATTTTTGAGATTCAAGAAATGATTGAGGAAGAGTGAGCAAAGCCTTCTAGAAGCAGCACGCAAACCACGCATAAAAGCTTTTTTGCTCAATACACCTAGGAACTATGCTGGTCTCTGAGTCCCTGACCTCAGATCATATTACAAACCTATAATCTTAGATCAAACCAAAAAGCTGTGGGATATGTCCTCGTTGCAACCCTGGACTTTGATTGAAGCTGCAATTTTTGCCCAAACCCCCTCACATCTATTAGCTGCCGTCTGGATGGGATACCCCCCCCCCCCCCCGTGCTCTTTCCTATCAACAGTCAACACTACAATATCCACTTGGAAATTGGTCCTACAAATCTCAGGTGGAATACACATTCAGACTCTTCATCAACTCCCACTATCAGTCTTATCATTCCTATCTTCGGATCTACCTCTACAGTTGTGGTCCTCACAGGGCCTCTGGAAGATAGATGACCTGTTCTAGCAAACTCAACTTCTATCCTTCCATCAAATTATAGACATACTGTATATGCCATCTCCAATAAGGACTTCTACATGTACTTAAGACTCCATCATATACTCACCTCCATCTCAACCTTGCACAATAAATGGACCAAAGACATTCTGCAGTTCTTTAACCCAGCCAACAACAAAATCCACGGCATTTCCTATCTTTATGGACTACTAACAAAACCAAGTTGAGAGGAAAGTCCCCAGCTATAGTCTACTGGGAATTCAAGTTACAAATCCGGATCCCCCCTCTATGGTACCATGCAATCTATTAACCTTAATGAAAATGTTGTTTAGGTGGTACTACACTCCTGTCAAACTAGCTTGAATGTCTCTGTCCCAATCCAGCAAATGCTGGAGAAATTGTGACATGGATGGACATATTTTTCATACTTTGTGGGAATGCCCATCTATGGTCAATTTCTGGACAGGCATCTCCACCCTCATTCAATACTACTAACTTCCAATTGAGTTAACCCCACAAATGTCTCTCTTTGGACTAGGCCTCTTAAATTGGCCTTCACAATTCCACCCTATCATCACACACGTACTCATTGCCACCCATCTATCTATCGCCCAGCCCTGGAAACAGGCCTGAGCACCTTCTCTCAGTAACACCATTAATATCCTTAACGATCGCTTAGCAATGAAATTTCTGTTTGCAAGGGCTCAGCTGACATTTGAAACATTTTATCACCATTGGCAATTTTAGTTATCTGATCATAGAACCTTACCTTGCCCATGACTAAACACCCAAGCACTATATCTCACAGCGGGACTCTTCCCTCTGAAGAGACCCTATATGCCTGTCCTTCTGGAACAAACTGAGCCCTATGAGTTTGACAACTGATAAGTTTATTACACTGTGTTTTCTCAAACTACTAAGCAATAGCCTCCTTGTCATTTATCTCCTCCCCATAACCCCTCATACCTTCCCCCCATCTCTCTCTCCTTTTATGCCTCCTTGCTTGGGGGTATAGAAGGGACCAGTGCATGTTAATTTATATCTGATATTGCACACCCTTATTTTAATGTTATTATCAATTTTTAATTATTCCTGTTTTACAAATTCTTGTACATCACTTTATTTCTTTTCTCAATAAAGACATTTAGAAAAAAAAACTTATAGAGGACTGAACATGCATAACTGAGTCTCAAAATTATATCCATTCAGTACAAAGGAATTTGGATTATGGAACATCATTCTGGAGGTAGACCCTTCCTCACAGACTGGCTCTCCATATTATGCTTCCACTGGAGGATTCAGTGTCTTTTAGAGATCAAATGAATTGTGGGATTGATATGGACCTTTAAAGAATTTATACGTGGTGGAAGCAGCCTGTAGGCTGGCTATAGCCTTAACTTCTATTGCTGTAGCTCTTAGAGTATGGGTGATGGAAATGGATTCCTATGGTTCAGAAGTAAATAGGTACAGAGATTCACCACCCTTTGTGTTACATTCAATGGGAAGCTCTTTTTTGACAAGATCCTGGAAAGGGCTATTCAGTGGGTCTCTGAATGTAAATCAGGCCTTATACCACAAGAAAGAAGACGGCAATGCCAGCACTTTCGTCCATCCAGGAGGTCCAAGGAGAGCTTTAAAGAGACTAGTTTGTACAGACCTGGTCATCCATTCTTCAAGCAGTGGAACAATATCAGCTCATCCTTTCCCAAGCGGACCAAATCCAAGTCTAATCAGGTGGGGTGGCTAAATCTACTGACGGTGTTTCCACACAGTCCCCTCAGGTAGGAGCAAGGTTGGTTCTTTTGGGGAGGCTTTGGTGGATGAGGTGGAAGATGCCTGGATTCTGTATACTATCCAAAGAGTGTATTGTTTGGAGTTGTCAAAAAGATCTCCTCAATAAGGATGGGCCGAACACCCCCCTATTCAGTTCACATCTCAAACAGTGAAAAAGTCTATGGGACATGAACATGAAAAATCTAAAGTCCTTATTTTGAAGGCTTATATGCAAGTTATTGCCATAAAAAGTGTATGGGGACCTGGGTACTGCCCTGGAGACATGTATCAATGCAAAAAAAAGTTTTAAAAAAAATCATTTTTAAAGGAGCAATGATTTTAATTATACTTAAAGTGAAACAATAAAAATGAAAAAATCCTTTATATATTGTGCCTGGGGGTCCCCTTAGTCTGCCTGTGAAGTGACACATTTGTACAGCGTATAGAACATGCTACAGCAATAATGACATTTATAAAGGAAAAAATGTAATTTAAACTTGCTCGCTACTGTAAGGTATTGCCGTCTCCCTTCAGGTCTGGTATCGATTTTAAGGGGAACCCCACGCCAAAATTAAAAAAAAATATGGCCTAGGGTTCCCCCAAAATCCATACTAGACCCTTATCTGAGCATGCAAACTGGCAGATCATGAAAAGGGGGGGCGAGCGAGTGCCCCTGAACCATACCAGGCCACATGCCCTCAATGTTAGGGTACTTTTGGGCCTGCGCCCCCCCACCCCAAAGCAACTTGTCCCCATGTTGATGGGGACAGGGGCCTCTTCCCAACAACCCTGGGCTGTGGTTGTCGGGGTCTGCAGGTGGGGGACTTATCAGAATCTGGAAGCCCCTTTAAAAAGGGGGCCCCCAGATTCCACCCCCCTATGTGAATGGGTATCGGGTACACCGTAACCCTACCCATTTACCAAAAAAGTGTCAAAAAGTAAAAAACACAGGAAACAGACATAGCTGAGTGGTCCCGCCCCTTGCCTATATAAGAGCTGTCAAAGCAGAGAGGAGGCAGATGGCCAGAGACCTCCCAAGAGATGACAGTGGTTTTTTTTGCTATTTTTGCAGGTGATATGATTGATGATGGATTACATTGAGGGACACTATTTTTTTTTAGTTTTTAATAAAGGACTTGTCAAAAACTATTTCCTGTGGTTACACTTTTTTGGTCAATAGGTAGGGATATCAAACATAAATAAAATATTTGCGATAAAGTAATTTGTGAAAGCAGCAACTATCATGTGATAATAAACCATGTGACATAACATATAAAATAAAGTTGCGCTAAAGTGATTGTATATAAATAAATATGAGCATCAATCCAAATAATGTCAAAGCAAAAAAAAATAAAACAAACACCTGAAGTGATAAGATGTCACTCCGAGGTCTTGACCTCAAATTAAATTAATATCAAATGTGATAAACTCAAAATTCAAAAAAGGAAAAATGTATATGTTATTATAAAGTGTCCTTTAAAAGCAAAAAACAGTCCCAAATGAATCCAAAGGTCCCTTGTAGTGAGTAAAGTAGAATCTTCAGAGTTAGTTGAAATAGCACTCAGGTATAGTATTCCATCACCAAGGCACACACACCCGATGTGTTGAAGATAATTGGGTACTCTTACCAGAAATCCAGGACTCACGTGCCCCATTGAAGACGTTCTCTTTAACGAAACATGTAGGGCGGAGCAACGCGCTGACGTCACCACGCCGCTACACAGGGAAGTGCGGCGATGTTCACGATTTGTATTGAAAGAGTCAGCTTTTTTACTTCACGCTGTCCCCCTGATCCCCTAGCGTTGCTCTCTTGAATGCTGATCTACCCAAAATTCCTAAAGTCACTAAAATTCTGATCCATTTTATACTCTTAGGAACAAAAATGACAATAGCCAATGCGTGGAAGCAACCTAAAGTCTCCCTCAGGGCTGTTAAGCAAAAGGTCTCATGGATAATGACGCAGGAAAAAATCTGTAGCACACTTACAGATTCTTCCTTAAGATTTGAAGCGATCTGGGAACCCTGGGCGCACTTTATAGGGGTTTCACTGATTCCAGGTTCATCACCTCCTTAAGTTGACAGTCCGTAAGTGGGTTTTGGCTGGCAGGTTCTCTCCCCTCAATTCTCTTCTTTCCCCCCTTTTTCTTTTTTCTTTCTTCTCTAGTTAATGACCCCTGTCTCTTGGGGTCCCCTTAGCTCTAAGAACCTAATATAAGACTCCATTAGTTCACAAAATATTGGTCAATCAGGACCCGGTTTATTGAATGTTCCGTAATAAGCTCATTTCTTGTTCATTCGCTTCAGAGACTACTGACGGTGAGAGGGGAGTGGCTACCAAAGGCACAGCTTGTTCCCAAAAGGGGTGCCGGTACCAAGCCTCACTCTCGCTAGGTTCTGTTTCTAAAATAAATGTACTTGTGGCTCTGATGGTCTCACTCCGATAGCTCTTGGTCTGACAATCTGGCGGGTTGTTTCTTCTTTGTTGGTGGGTCTTCATGTTCTCAATGAGCAATATTCCTGTCTATGTTACAAAGACTTGATCCCTCTGTTGTTGTTCTTTTCATTACTGAAATGCCTATTTTCATTGTGATTATGCTATTTGCCTCAATAAAAATTATTGAAAGGAAAAAAAAAATAAAATAAATAAATAAATACATTTCAGACCAGAATTGTTGCACTACCAGGCATGTCCACCATTTATGCACATGTGTGCCTTCTTGGCCGCAGGCCCGAAAACACCCAGAAGAATAACCTGACAAAAATGTTGAAATCCTTACCGGGACCAAGTACCATCTCAATAAAACTTTATAATTTATTTCAAGTGCTAGTATGTTTTATTAGGCAGATTTAGTGTTCCCCAAATATCTTCCCAATCCTCAGCTTCTAAGTTGATCTCAAGGTCACAAGACCACTGCGCTGTATAAGTTGGTGCGCTAATTGAAGGAGACGTCAGGTGGCTATATATACGGGATACGATACTTGGAGTCTGTGGGTGTGAATCACATATGCCCTCAAAAAATGTTAAACTATCAAGAGAGGAGTGGGTACGTGTAGACTTTTGAAAGAAGTGGCTTATCTGGAAGTAACGAAAGTATTCTCTAAGCGGGAGGTTGGCCTGTTCCCTTAGGGTAGCAAATGTTTTCAAAGAGGTGTTAGCTACAAGGTTGCAAATACGAGTCAGGTTTAGTGACTGCCATGCCTGAAAAGAAAGAGGGTCTTGAAGGGCTGGGTAAAAGCCAGGGTGGTTCAGAAAGGAAAGTAATGGGGTATGAGGGGATATTAATTTAATCGAGCATATCCCAGAGTTAGAGAGAATGTTGGGTCACCGGGTTAGTTATAGTGCCACGGTCATGGCAGGACATCCACATCAGATTATGCACAATTAAGGGGTAAAGGTCTATGGCTTTGAGTACCACCCAAAGCGGTGTTTCGCCTTTTGCATGGTAGAATGTAACTTGTGCTAGCTGGGCAGCATGTTACTATCTGAGGAAGCAGGGAACCCCAAGGCCACCACTCAGCCTGCTCTGCAACAAGACCGCTTGAGGCACCCTGGGTCTTGTGGGACACCAGATTTACTCAAACACACGACCCTGGATAGCACAAATAAAGTAGGAGGGGACAGCTACTGGAAGGACACTGAAGAGGTACAGGAGCTTGGGTAGCAGAGTCATCTTGATGGCCACCACGCGTCCAAACCATGAGACGCAAAGCGGTTGCCAGGTGGATAATAAGGAAGATAGACGAGATAACATGGGGAGGTAGTTTACTTGATATTGTTGAAGGGATCACTGGCCAATTTAATCCCCAGGAATGGTATTGAGACAGTGGACCATGAAGATTGGAAAGTATTCTGTAGGTGACTAAGTTCAGCTTGCGGCAGGGACACGTGAAGAGCCTTAGATTTGGTCGGATTGACCTCTAGTTTGGATACTAGAGCAAATCTATCCAGTGACTTAAAGAGATGCGGGAGGGTGGTGTGCGGGGAGATGACAAATAATAAAACATTGTCTGAGAACAAGCACAACTTGTGTGTGGTGAAAGCAACTTCTATGCCTTTAATATGGGGGTTGGTTCTAATTAAAATTGCCAGGGGTTCTATTGTGAGGGCAAACAAAAAAGGGAGAGTGGGCAGCCCTGTCTGGTTCCCCGCAGGATAGGAAAACTATCTGAGCGAAAACCAAAAAAATTTACATATGCTTGTGGATTATCATATAAGGAATCTATCCACTGCAAAAAATTGGGGCTGAAACCCCATCGCTGTAATATAAAATGTAGGTAGGATCAAGAGACAGTATCAAATGCCTTTCTGATGTCAAGAGAAAGGAGGCGTAGAGGTACCTTACAGGATCTTCCCAAATGTTGAAAGAAAATTATTTGTCTAATGTTGTCACCGGCTTGGCGCTGTGGGATAAACCCAACCTGGTCTTTGAGGACCAAACCTCTGATAATTGGGTTAAGTCTGAGTGCTAGGATCTTGGCCAACAGTTTGATATCCAGATTAAAAAGGGAGATTGGCCTAAAATTCAACCAACGGGCATTAGGTTTTGAAATCATTGAGATGATAGGGGTCAGTGTGTCCCGTCCAAAGGCGTGTTGTATCAATAAGGCATTAAACGTAGCTGAGAGGCCATCAGGGCCTGGGCATTTATGCGGCTTGAGAGTTATTTAGGAGGACTTCCTCAGTCATAGGGCTCTCCAAGGACTCGCGGCTGGCATCAGATAATTTTGGTATGGATATATCTTGAAATAATGATTCTGCTTGATTCAAAGGAAAAGAAGCCTTGGCTTCATATAAGTGTGACAACCTTCGGCGGAACTCAGAAAGCATCCTAACCTGATTGCTTGTAAAAACATCTTTGGCCAACTTGAGTCTGAATGGAGTGTGAACCTGCTCTGGTCGACGAAGTCGGAGAGCCAGGAAGGAGTCTGGCTTATTAGCCTTAGTATATATCGTATGGCCGGACCTATGGATAGTCTTGTTAGCAGACTCAGCTAGAAGCAAGTCTAGCTTTGTTTTGGTCTTTTCTAAGGTGAGTCTATTGGGCTCAGTAGGAAAGGACTGAAACCGGTGAAAGTATTGGTGAAATTCTGCTTCAAGCTGTCGTAGTTTCAATTTCTTATCTCGGTTAAGCTGTGTAGATACAGAGATACAAGTACCACGAATCACCGGTTTATGGGCTTCCCATAGAATAACCAGTGAAATATCTGGGGTAGCGTTGTGTAGTAGGTACTCTTTGAGATCTAGTTGTATATTGAGGTAGTATGATTAGATTAGATGTGCCTCATTTACACACCAGGTCCAGTCTCTAGATTGAGGGATGAGGGATGAGACAGTAGTGATAACAGTGCAGTGGTCGGAGAGTTACAGAGAGAGTGGGGAGAAAGAAAATTTTCCAAAAAGAAAAGGAAAATTCTGTAAGGCAACCAAGTGGATAAGGAGTACATTGTAGGTTGGACAATATTGCCCGACTATGTAGTGTCCAGACGCACAGGGCAGCCTGCTGGCCAGAGCGTGTGGGCACCAAGAGGGGGGGAAGCAGTGCAAACTCCCCGCAGCACCTGCAGTAAACTTAACAATAAGTGTCCATAAGCTTAAATATGTACAGTATTTAAAGTGGCATAAAGCATAACTGTTGGAAACATGAGAATTCAATATAATGCTATATTAAGTGTCATATATATGGCCATGAGGTGGGGATGAGAAAGAGGGGTGATGGGAAGGAATGAAGTGGTTAAGGCAGGGGGAAGGGTAAGGCAGGGGAGGGGCAAGGGGTGGTGGGGAGGAGAGGGGAGGTCTAAGGGAGGGCAGAGGGGGAGGGGATAGAATAGAGGGTGAAATGAACCTCAGGGTACTGATATTGTTGAGTAAATACAATAAACTTGGCGGGTCATAGTAAAACAACATGGGTGTGTTTCTGAAACTTATGACCCCTGATAGGTTTCATAGTCTACTCATAGCTAAGTAGCGCATAAAGTTGAAATCAGTAAGGTAACAGAGGTAAAATAAACAAATGGAGTAAATGAAAAAGGCCTGAACTATTGTAACCCAGCGGGTTACTGAGTCAAATTCAGAGTCAAAATTAGAGTTTCCTCTGCATGGCTGTTGGGAGCTTATAGTAGAGCATGAGCCTCGGGACCCTGGTTGTATGGAACCTATAGGAAGTAACAAGAATTAAAGTACCTTATAAAATTATGTAAAAAAAAAAAGAATTAAAGTACCTTGCAGGAATACAGCCAGGGAAAGCTCTCAAAAACTGAAGCATGATTTGGCCAAATCAGCCCGGCGTGAAGGTGATAGGATCCCTGGAGTCAGATGCTAATGTCCGAAGTGGATTGTCCTTCTGAATCGAGGATGGACCCAGCGGTGTGCTTCTTGGTGTGGTGTTGTATGGGTGGGTAGCCTGGCGGGCCGGTGTTTGAGGTAACGAAGTCTCAGGTACTTGTTCAAGTGTCACAAGCTGTAACGATTCTAGGAGATGTTGTAAAGCTTCTGGCGATGTGCAGAAGTGCTGTTGACCACAGTAGGTGAATTATAAGGCGAACGGGAATCGCCATGTATACTTGAGCTGGTGTTGCAGCAATATCTGGAGCTGAAGCTTCATATCGGTCACTTTGCAACAGTGAGGAAACAAGATCAGAGAAAAGTTGTCAGGCATGCCCCTGAAACAGCAGAGTGTCCCTTGTGCGAGTAGCTGATAATAGTTGTTCTTTTGTGAGGACAATTATGTCACGCCATGGGCCTTCCTGCTGGCAAAGGGTAAGGGCCCTATGAATTCTGTCAAACTCCAAACGTTCTATCGGTATGGGGGGGATAGTTCTTGGAACAAAGCAGTGGTGAAGGAGGTCAGATCATCAACTGATTCTGGAATTCCACAAAGTCGCAAATTTGAACGGTTCTCTGCATCTTCTAGGCTGGAGAGAAGCATTTTATTCTCTTCACGGTGCACCTCCTGTTCCTGGGCATGCTCCTGTAGGGTGAGTTCAAAATCATCCACCCTGGTCTCTAGATCTGCCATACATTGGCCTAGTTCCCTGATTTCAGAGAGTCTATTAGTGATCTGCTCAGATGAGGTTTTAAGCGCCTTTTGCAGCATCATTTCCATGTGCTTAAAAAATTCTTTCTGGGACATACCTGTGTGAGGTAATGCAGGTGATCCACTAAGAGGGATCTCTGTGTCTGATTCATCCCCACTATCTCCAAGCAAGCCCGGAGTGGGCGGGCGATGCCGTTTGCTGTTGTAATGTGGCCTTCGTTGCCATATTGTCGGATGTGCGGGCTAGAGCCTCTTTGATGGGCTTTCGGCTATTTTTCCCTCGGTGGCCATCGTGGGTGGGCAGTATTTGTTTTTCCGGATGATGATCACAGGGTAGGTGAGAGCGGTGAGCTGCTCAGGTCTATATTAGAATCCGGTTATGCTGCGACGAGTGCGGAACTCTAATAGGATGCATCCGCCATGTCGAGCCTCACTCATGCGCCCTCCTCCCCCACGCCATTTAAAAAAGAAATTGGCATAGAGTTCCCCTTAAGATCTATACCAGACCCTAAGGGCCTGGTATGGATTTTGGGGGGGGGGGGGGGGACCCCACGCTATTTTTAATTAATTAATTAATTAATTTTTAATTCTGTCATAGGGTTCCCCTTAACCACTTCAATATAGTGCACTTTTACCCCCTTCCTGCCCAGACCACTTTTCAGTTTTCAGTGCTCTCACACTTTGAATGATAATTACTCAGTCATTCAACACTGTACTCAAACAAAATGTTTATCATTTTTTCCCACATAAATAGAGCTTTCTTTTGGTGGTATTTAACCACTTCCCGACCAGCGCTGTAAATAGGCGGCGGCTGGTTTTGAGTGGCTGTACCGGGATATAACCTGCAGCTACAAGCTATATCCGATATCGTTTTTTAGAGTGGACGGTCAGTTATCCAGGGATGACGACTGATCCGGCTCGGGAGCCGCTCGGCCGTTATGCCCGGGGGCGGGAGGGGACATCCCCCCTCCCACCGCCTTCCCCCACTCTTCTCCGGCCTCCCGTCCCACCGGGAGACTGGAGCGACGATCCGGCGCATCCGCCGGCTAGAAGGAGACCTGATAAAAGCCGGAATTGGTTCCGATCGGGTCTCCTTCGGCAAATTCCAGAAGCAAATTCATAACCAGAGTTTAGCAAACCCGAACTGTAAAGTTCGGGTTCGTACCGGACTTTAGGGTGTCCGTGTCCCGAACCCAGATATTTGAGAAAAAGTCCAGGTTTGGGTATTTTTTCACGCCTTTTGAATAGCTGCAGGGCAGCCTATCAACAAGCGTTTCACTTGTTTGCCCTTAGAAGCCATCACAGCCATGCCTACTAATGGCATGGCTGTGATTGGCCAGTGCATCATGTGACCCAGCCTCGATATAAGCTGGAGTCACGTAGCGCTGCATGTCACATGATCTTAGATTAGTGTAGGTAGGGAGAGGATGCTGCCGCTGGTGTGAGGGACAAATTAGTGTTATAAAATCATCTCATACTAGTATAGGGAGAGGTTCCTGCTGCTGGTGTGAGGGATAGATTAGCGTTATAAAATCATCTCACACTAGTATAGGGAGAGGTTCCTGCTGCTGGTGTGAGGGATAGATTAGCATTATAAAATGATCTCAGACTAGTATAGGGAGAGGTTCCTGCTGCTGGTGTGAAGGACAGATTAGCATTATAAAATCATCTCATGCTAGTATAGGGAGAGGTTCCTGTTGCTGGTGCGAGGGACAGATTACTGTTATAAAATCATCTCATACTAGTAAAGGGAGAGGTTCCTGCTGCTGGTGTGAGGGACAGATTAGCGTTATAAAATCATCTCATACTGGTATAGGGAGAGGTTCCTGCTGCTGGTGTGAGGGACAGATTAGTGTTATAAAATCATCTCATACTAGTGTAGGGAGAGGATCTTGCTGCAGGTGTGAGCGACAGATTAGT
>BLSH010501848.1:187829-201042 GCA_018402905.1 Glandirana rugosa
GTGGTTGTCCTTGGACCGGGATTACGTCATCATCTACCAAAACAACTACTACTGCATTAGGGCCAGGTTCCTGTTGGTGCTCTGTGGGAGAGATTATCATTTTAAAACCATCTACTACTGCATTAGGGCCAGGTTCCTGTTGGTGCTCTGAGGGAGAGTTTATTGTTCTAAAACCAACTACTACTGCATTAGGGCCATTTTCCTGTTGGTGCTCTGATAGAGAGTTTATCATTCTAAAACCAATTACTACTGCATTAGGGCCAGGTTCCTTTTGGTGCTCTGAGGCAGAGTTTATAGTTCTAAAACCATCCACTACTGCATTAGGGAGAGGTTCCTGTTGGTGCTCTGAGGGAGAGTTTATCGTTCTAAAACCAACTACTATTGCATTAGGGCCAGGTTCCTGTTGGTGCTCTGAGGGAGAGTTTATCGTTCTAAAACTAACTACAACTACTACTGCATTAGGGCCAGGTTTCTGTTGGTGCTCTGAGGGAGAGATTATCATTCTAAAACCATCTTCTACTGCATTTGGGCCAAGTTCCTGTTTGTGCTCTGAGGGAGAGTTTATCGTTCTAAAAGCAACTACTACTGCATTAGGTCCAGGTTCCTGTTGGTGCTCTGAGGGAGAGTTTATTGTTCTAAAACCATCTACTACTGCATTAGGGCCAGGTTCCTGTTGGTGCGCTAAGGGAGAGTTTATCGTTATAAAGCCATCTCCTAATGCATTAGAGAGAGGTTTCTGTTGGTGCTCTGAGGTAGAATTTATCGTTCTAAAACATACTACTACTGCCTTAGGGCCAGGTTCCTGTTGGTGCTCTGAGGGTGAGTTTATCGTTCTAAAACCATCCACTACTGCATTAGAGAGAGGTTCCTGTTGGTGCCCTGAGGGAGAGTTTATCGTTCTAAAACCAACTACAACTACTACTGCATTAGTGCCAGGTTCCTCTTGGTGCTCTGAGGGAGAGATTATCATTCTAAAACCATCTACTACTGCATTAGGGCCAGGTTCCTGTTGGTGCTCTGAGTGAGAGTTTATCGTTCTAAAACCAACTACTACTGCATTAGGGCCAGTTTCCTGTTGGTGCTCTGAGGGAGAGTTTATCGTTCTAAAACCAACTACTACTGCATTAGGGCCAGGTTCCTGTTGGTGCTCTGAGGGAGAGATTATCATTTTAAAACCATCTACAACTGCATTAGGGCCAGGTTCCTGTTGGTGCTCTGAAGGAGAGTTTATTGTTCTAAAACCAACTACTACTGCATTAAGGCCAGGTTCCTGTTGGTGCTCTGAGGGAGAGTTTATCATTCTAAAACCAACTACTACTGCATTAGGGCCAGTTTCCTGTTGGTGCTCTGATGGAGAGTTTATTGTTCTAAAACCAACTACTATTGCATTGGGGCCAGGTTCCTGTTGGTGCTCTGAGGGAGAGATTATCGTTCTTAAAACCATCTACTACTGCATTAGGGCCAGTTTCCTGTTGGTGCTCTGAGGAAGAGTTTATTGTTCTAAAACCAACTACTATTCCATTAGGGCCAGGTTCCTGTTGGTGCTCTGAGGGAGAGATTATCGTTCTAAAACCATCTACTACTGCATTATTGCCAGGTTCCTGTTGGTGCTCTGAGGGAGAGATTATCATTTTAAAACCTTCTCCTACTGCATTAGGGCCAGGTTCCTGTTGGTGCTCTGAGGGAGAGTTTATTGTTCTAAAACCAACTACTACTGCATTAGGGCTAGGTTCCTGTTGGTGCTCTGAGGGAGAGTTTATCGTTCTAAAACCAACTACTACTGCATTAGGGAGAGGTTCCTGTTGGTGCTCTGAGGGAGAGTTTATGGTTCTAAAACCAACTACTACTGCATTAGGGCCAGGTCCCTGTTGGTGCTCTGAGTGAGAGTTTATCATTCTAAAATCAACTACTATGGCATTAAGGCCAGGTTCCTGTTGGTGCTCTGAGGGAGAGTTTATGGTTCTAAAACCAACTACTACTGCATTAGGGCCAGGTTTCTGTTGGTGCTGTGAGGGAGAGATTATCATTTTAAAACCATCTACTACTGCATTAAGGCCAGGTTCCTGTTGGTGCTCTGAGGGAGAGTTTATGGTTCTAAAACCAACTACTACAGCATTAGGGAGAGGTTCCTGTTGGTGCTCTGAGGGAGAGTTTATGGTTCTAAAACCAACTACTACTGCATTAGGGCCAGGTTCCTGTTGGTGCTCTGAGTGAGAGTTTATCATTCTAAAATCAATTACTGTGGCATTAAGGCCAGGTTCATGTTGGTGCTCTGAGGGAGAGATTGTCGTTCTAAAACCAACTACTACTGCATTAGGGAGAGGTTCCTGTTGGTGCTCTGAGGGAGAGATTATCATTCTAAAACCATCTACTACTGCATTAGGGCCAAGTTCCTGTTTGTGCTCTGAGGGAGAGTTTATTGTTCTAAAACCAACAACTACTGCATTAGGGCCAGGTTCCTGTTGGTGCTCTGAGGGAGAGATTATCGTTCTAAAACCATCTACTACTGCATTAGGGCCAGGTTCCTGTTGGTGCTCTTAGGGAGAGTATATCGTTCTAAAACTAACTATAACTACTACTGCATTAGGGCCAGGTTCCTGTTGGTGCTATGAGGGAAAGATTATCAGTTTAAAACCATCTACTACTGCATTAGGGCCAGGTTCCTGTTGGTGCTCTGAGGGAGAGTTTATGGTTCTAAAACCAACTACTACTGCATTAGGGCCAGGTTCCTGTTGGTGCTCTGAGGGAGAGTTTATCATTCTAAAACCAATTACTATTGCATTAAGGCCAGGTTCCTGTTGGTGCTCTGAGGGAGAGTTTATTGTTCTAAAACCAACTACTACTGCATTAGGGCCAGTTTCCTGTTGGTGCTCTGAGGGAGAGTTTATCGTTCTAAAACTAACTACAACTACTACTGCATTAGGGCCAGGTTCCTGTTGGTGCTCTGAGGGAGAGATTATCATTTTAAAACCATCTACTACTGCATTAGGGCCAGGTTCCTGTTGGTGCTCTGAGGGAGAGTTTATTGTTCTAAAACCAACTACTACTGAATTAGGGCCAGGTTCCTGTTGGTGCTCATAGGCAGAGGTTATAGTTCCAAAACCATCCACTACTGCATTAGGGAGAGGTTCCTGTTGGTGCTCTGAGGGAGAGTTTATCATTCTAAAACCAACTACTATTGCATTAGGGCCAGGTTCCTGTTGGTGCTCTGAGTGAGAGTTTATCGTTCTAAAACTAACTACAACTACTACTGCATTAGTGCCAGGTTCCTGTTGGTGCTCTGAGGGAGAGTTTATTGTTCTAAAACCAACTACTATTGCATTAGGGCCAGGTTCCTGTTGGTGCTCTGAGGGAGAGATTATCGTTCTAAAACCATCTACTACTGCATTAGGGCCATCTTCCTGTTGGAGCTCTGAGGGAGAGATTGCCATTCTAAAACCATCTGCTACTGCATTAGTGCCAGATTACTGTTTGTGCTCTGAGAGAGAGTTTATCGTTCTAAAACCAACTACTACTGCATTAGGGCAGGGTTCCTGTTGGTGCTCTGAGGTAGAGATTATCATTCTAAAACCATCTACTACTGCATTAGGGCCAAGTTCCTGTTTGTGCTCTGAGGGAGAGTTTATCGTTCTAAAACCAACTACTACTGCATTGGGGCCAGGTTCCTGTTGGTGCTCTGAGGGAGAGATTATCATTCTAAAACCATCTACTACTGCATTTGGGCCAAGTTCCTGTTTGTGCTCTGAGGGAGAGTTTATCATTCTAAAACCAACTACTACTGCATTAGGTCCAGGTTCCTGTTGGTGCGCTGAGGGAGAGTTTATCGTTATAAAGCCATCTCCTAATGCATTAGGAAAAGGTTCCTGTTGGTGCTCTGAGGTAGAATTTATCGTTCTAAAACCAACTACTACTGCCTTAGTGCCAGGTTCCTGTTGGTGCTCTGAGGGTGAGTTTATCGTTCTAAAACCATTCACTACTGCATTAGGGAGAGGTTCCTGTTGGTGCTCTGAGGGATAGTTTATCGTTCTAAAACTAACTACAACTACTACTGCATTAGGGAGAGGTTCCTGTTGTTGCTCTGAGGGAGAGTTTATCGTTCTAAAACCAACTACTATTGCATTAGGGCCAGGTTCCTGTTGGTGCTCTAAGGGATAGTTTATCCTTCTAAAACCAACTACTACTGCATTAGGGCCAGGTTTCTGTTGGTGCTCTGAGGTTAAGTTTATTGTTCTAAAACCAACTACTATTGCATTAGGGCCAGGTTCCTGTTGGTGCTCTGAGGGAGAGATTATCGTTCTAAAACCATCTACTACTGCTTTAGGGCCAGGTTCCTGTTGGTGCTCTGAGGGAGAGTTTATCGTTCTAAAACCAACTACAACTACTACTGCATTAGGGCCAGGTTCCTGTTGGTGCTCTGAGTGAGAGTTTATTGTTCTAAAGCCAACTACTATTGCATTAGTGCCAGGTTCCTGTTGGTGCTCTGAGGGAGAGATTATCATTCTAAAACCATCTATTACTGCATTAGTTCCAGGTTCCTGATGGTGTTCTAAGGGAGTGTTTATTGTTCTAAAGCCAACTACAACTACTACTGCATTAGGGCCAGGTTCCTGTTGGTGCTATGAGGGAGAGTTTATCGTTCTAAAACCAACTACTACTGCATTAGGGCCAGGTTCCTGTTGGTGCTCTGAGTGAGAGTTTATCGTTCTAAAGCCAACTACTATTGCATTAGTGCATGGTTCCTGTT
The DNA here is from genome assembly GCA_018402905.1 of Glandirana rugosa. Taxonomy (NCBI): domain Eukaryota; kingdom Metazoa; phylum Chordata; class Amphibia; order Anura; family Ranidae; genus Glandirana; species Glandirana rugosa. The sequence continues at coordinate 192,574 of BLSH010501848.1, forward strand.
GGTGCTCTGAGGGAGAGATTATCATTCTAAAACCATCTACTACTGCATTAGTTCCAGGTTCCTGATGGTGCTCTGAGGGAGTGTTTATTGTTCTAAAACCAACTACAACTACTACTGCATTAGGGCCAGGTTCCTGTTGGTGCTCTGGGGGAGAGTTTATCGTTCTAAAACCAACTGCTACTGCATTAGGGCCAGGTTCCTGTTGGTGCTCTGAGGGAGAGATTATCGTTCTAAAACCATCTACTACTGCATTTAGGCCTGGTTCCTGTTGGTGCTCTGAGGGAGAGTTTATCGTTCCAAAACCAACTACTACTGCATTAGGGCCAGGTTCCTGTTGGTGCTCTGAGGGAGAGTTTATCGTTCTAAAACCAAATACTATTGCATTAGGGCCAGGTTCCTGCTGGTGCTCTGAGGGAAAGATAATCGTTTTAAAACCATCTACTACTGCATTAGGGCCAGGTTCCTGTTGATGTTCTGAGGGAGAGTTTATTGTTCTAAAACCAACCACTACTGCATTAGGGCCAGGTTCCTGTTGGTGCTCTGAGGGAGAGTTTGTCGTTCTAAAACCAACTACTACTGCATTAGGGCCAGGTTCCTGTTGGTGCTCTGGGGGAGAGTTTATCGTTCTAAAACCAACTACTACTGCATTAGGGCCAGGTTCCTGTTGGTGCTCTGAGGGAGAGAATATAGTTCTAAAACCAACTACTACTGCATTAGGGCCAGGCTCCTGTTGGTGCTCTGAGGCAGAGTTTATAGTTCTAAAACCATCCACTAATGCATTAGTGAGAGGTTCCTGTTGATGCTCTGAGGGAGAGTTTATCGTTCTAAAACCAACTTCTACTGCATTAGGGCCAGGTTCCTGTTGGTGCTCTGAGGGAGAGTTTATCGTTCTAAAACCAAATACTATTGCATTAGGGACAGGTTCCTGTTGTTGCTCTGTGGGAAATATTATCGTTTGAAAACCATCTACTACTGCATTAGGGCCAGGTACCTGTTGATGTTCTGAGGGAGAGATTATCGTTGTAAAACCATCTACTACTGCATTAGCGCCATGTTCCTGTTGGTGCTCTGAGGGAGAGTTTATCATTCTAAAACCAACTAGTACTGCATTAGGGTCAGGGTCCTGTTGGTGCTCTGAGGGAGAGTTTATCATTCTAAAACCAACTACTACTGCATTAGGGCCAGGTTCCTGTTGGTGCTCTGAGGCAGAGTTTATATTTCTGAAACCATCCACTACTGCATTTGGCAGAGGTTCCTGTTGGTGCTCTGAGGGAGAGTTTATCGTTCTAAAACCAACTTCTACTGCTTTAGGGCCATGTTCCTGTTGATGTTCTGAGGGAGAGATTATCGTTGTAAAACCATCTACTACTGCATTAGCGCCATGTTCCTGTTGGTGCTCTGAGGGAGAGTTTATCATTCTAAAACCAACTAGTACTGCATTAGGGCCAGGTTCCTGTTGGTGCTCTGAGGGAGAGATTATCGTTCTAAAACCATCTACTACTGCATTAGGGCCAGTTTCCTGTTGGTGCTCTGAGGGAGAGTTTATCGTTCTAAAACCAACTACTACTGCATTAGGGCCAGGTTCCTGTTGGTGCTCTGAGGGAAAGTTTATCGTTCTAAAACTAACTACAACTACTACTGCATTATTGCCAGGTTCCTGTTGGTGCTCTGAGGGAGAGATTATCAATTTAAAACCTTCTCCTACTGCATTAGGGCCAGGTTCCTGTTGGTGCTCTGAGGGAGAGTTTATCGTTCTAAAAACAACTACTACTGCATTAGGGCCAGGTTCCTGTTGGTGTTCTGAGGGAGAGATTATCGTTCTAAAACCTTCTACTACTGCATTAGGGCCAGTTTCCTGTTGGTGCTCTGAGGGAGAGTTTATCGTTCTAAAACCAACTACTACTGCATTAGGGCCAGGTTCCTGTTGGTGCTCTGAGGGAAAGTTTATCGTTCTAAAACTAACTACAACTACTACTGCATTATTGCCAGGTTCCTGTTGGTGCTCTGAGGGAGAGATTATCAATTTAAAACCTTCTCCTACTGCATTAGGGCCAGGTTCCTGTTGGTGCTCTGAGGTAGAGTTTATTGTTCTAAAACCAACTACTACTGCATTAGGGCCAGGTACCTGTTGGTGCTCTGAGGGAGAGTTTATCGTTCTAAAACCAACTACTACTGCATTAGGGCCAGGTTTCTTTTGTTGCTCTGAGGGAAAGTTTATTGTTCTAAAACCAACTACTATAGCATTAGGGCCAGGTTCCTGTTGGAGCTCTGAGGGAGAGATTATCGTTCTAAAACCATCTACTACTGCATTAGGGCCAGGTTCCTGTTGGTGCTCTGAGGGAGAGTTTATCGTTCTAAAACCAACTACTATTGCATTAGGGGCCAAGTTCCTGTTGGTGCTCTGAGGGAGAGTTTATTGTTCTAAAACCAACTACAACTACTACTGCATTAGTGCCAGGTTCCTGTTGGTGCTCTGAGTGAGAGTTTATCGTTCTAAAGCCAACTACTATTGCATTAGTGCCAGGTTCCTGTTGGTGCTCTGAAGGAGAGATTATCATTCTAAAACCATCTACTACTGCATTAGGGCCAGGTTCCTGATGGTGCTCTGAGGGAGTGTTTATTGTTCTAAAACCAACTACAACTACTACTGCATTAGGGCCAGGTTCCTGTTGGTGCTCTGAGGGAGAGTTTATTGTTCTAAAACCAACCACTACTGCATTAGGGCCAGGTTCCTGTTGGTGCTCTGAGGCAGAGTTTATAGTTCTAAAACCATCCACTACTGCATTAGGGAGAGGTTCCTGTTGGTGCTCTGAGGGAGAGTTTATCGTTCTAAAACCATCTACTACTGCATTAGGGCCAGGTTCCTGTTGGTGCTCTGAGGGAGAGTTTATTGTTCTAAAGCCAATTACTATTGCATTTGTGCTAGGTTCCTGTTGGTGCTCTGAGGGAGAGATTGTCATTCTAAAACCATCTACTACTGCATTAGTTCCAGGTTCCTGATGGTGCTCTGATGGAGTGTTTATTGTTCTAAAACCAACTACAACTACTACTGCATTAGGGCCAGGTTCCTGTTGGTGCTCTGGGGGAGAGTTTATCGTTCTAAAACCAACTACTACTGCATTAGGGCCAGGTTCCTGTTGGTGCTCTGAGGGAGAGAATATCGTTCTAAAACCAACTACTACTGCATTAGGGCCAGGCTCCTGTTGGTGCTCTGAGGCAGAGTTTATAGTTCTAAAACCATCCACTAATGCATTAGGGAGAGGTTCCTGTTGATGCTCTGAGGGAGAGTTTATCGTTCTAAAACCAACTTCTGCATTAGGGCCAGGTTCCTGTTGGTGCTCTGAGGGAGAGTTTATCGTTCTAAAACCAAATACTATTGCATTAGGGCCAGGTTCCTGTTGTTGCTCTGTGGGAAATATTATCGTTTGAAAACCATCTACTACTGCATTAGGGCCAGGTACCTGTTGATGTTCTGAGGGAGAGATTATCGTTGTAAAACCATCTACTACTGCATTAGCGCCATGTTCCTGTTGGTGCTCTGAGGGAGAGTTTATCATTCTAAAACCAACTAGTACTGCATTAGGGTCAGGGTCCTGTTGGTGCTCTGAAGGAGAGTTTATCATTCTAAAACCAACTACTACTGCATTAGGGCCAGGTTCCTGTTGGTGCTCTGAGGCAGAGTTTATATTTCTGAAACCATCCACTACTGCATTTGGCAGAGGTTCCTGATGGTGCTCTGAGGGAGAGTTTATCGTTCTAAAACCAACTTCTACTGCTTTAGGGCCATGTTCCTATTGTTGCTCTGAGGGAGAGTTTATCGTTCTAAAACCAACTACTACTGCATTATTGCCAGGTTCCTGTTGGTTCTCTGAGGGAGAGTTTATCGTTCTAAAACCAACTACAACTACTACTGCATTAGGGCCAGGTTCCTGTTGGTGCTCTGAGGTAGAGTTTATCATTCTAAAACCAACTACTAGTGCATTAGGGCCAGGTTCCTGTTGGTGCTCTGAGGGAGAGTTTATCGTTCTAAAACCAACTACTACTGCATTAGGGCCAGTTTCCTGTTGGTGCTCTGAGGGAGAGATTATCATTTTAAAACCAACTTCTACTGCATTAGGGCCAGGTTCCTGTTGGTGCTCTGAGGGAGAGTTTATCATTCTAAAACCAACTACTCCTGCATTAGGGCCAGGTTCCTGTTGGTGCTCTGAGGCAGAGTTTATAGTTCTAAAACCATCCATTACTGCATTAGGGAGAGGTTCCTGTTGGTGCTCTGAGGGAGAGTTTATCGTTCTAAAACCATCTACTACTGCATTAGGGCCAGGTTCCTGTTGGTGCTCAGAGGGAGAGTTTATCGTTCTAAAACCAAATACTATTGCATTAGGGCCAGGATCCTGTTGGTTCTCTGAGGGAGAGTTTATCGTTCTAAAACCAACTACAACTACTACTGCATTAGGGCCAGGTTCCTGTTAGTGCTCTGAGGGAGAGTTTATCATTCTAAAACCAACTACTACTGCATTATGGCCAGGTTCCTGTTGGTGCTCTGAGGGAGAGTTTATCGTTCTAAAACCAACTACTACTGCATTAGGGCCAGGTTCCTGTTGGTGCTCTGAGGGAGAGTTTATAGTTCTAAAACCATCCACTACTGCATTAGGGAGAGGTTCCTGTTGGTGCTCTGAGGAAGAGTTTATCGTTCTAAAAACAACTACTACTGCATTAGGGCCAGGTACCTGTTGGTGCTCTGAGGGAGAGATTATCATTCTAAAACCATCTACTACTGCATTAGGGCCAAGTTCCTGTTTGTGCTCTGAGGGAGAGTTTATCGTTCTAAAACCAACTAAGACTGCATTAGGGCCAGTTTCCTGTTGGTGCTCTGAGGGAGAGATTATCGTTCTAAAACCATCTACTACTGCATTAGGGCCAAGTTCCTGTTTGTGCTCTGAGGGAGAGTTTATCGTTCAAAAACCAACTACTACTGCATTAGGGCCAGGTTTCTGTTGGTGCTCTGAGGGAGTGTTTATTGTTCTAAAACCAACTAGTACTGCATTAGGGCCAGGTTCCTGTTGGTGCTCTGAGGGAGAGATTATCGTTTTAAAACCATCTACTACTGCATTAGGTCCATGTTTCTGTTGGTGCGCTGAGGGAGAATTTATCGTTATAAAGCCATCTCCTATTGCATTAGGGAGAGGTTCCTGTTGGTGCTCTGAGGTAGAATTTATCGTTCTAAAACCAACTACTACTGCATTGGGGCCAGGTTCCTGTTGGTGCTCTGAGTGAGATTTTATCGTTCTAAAGCCAACTACTATTGCATTAGTGCCAGGTTCCTGTTGGTGCTCTGAGGGAGAGATTATCATTCTAAAACCAACTACTACTGCATTAGGGCCAGGTTCCTGATGGTGCTCTGAGGGAGTGTTTATTGTTCTAAAACCAACTAGTACTGCATTAGGGCCAGGTTCCTGTTGGTGCTCTGAGGGAGAGATTATCGTTTTAAAACCATCTACTACTGCATTAGGTCCAGGTTTCTGTTGGTGCGCTGAGGGAGAGTTTATCGTTAAAAAGCCATCTCCTATTGCATTAGGGAGAGGTTCCTGTTGGTGCTCTGAGGTAGAATTTATCGTTCTAAAACCAACTACTACTGCATTGGGGCCAGGTTCCTGTTGGTGCTCTGAGGGAGAGTTTATCGTTCTAAAACCATCTACTACTGCATTAGGGAGAGGTTCATGTTGGTGCTCTGAGGGAGAGTTTATCGTTCTAAAACCAACTACTATTGCATTAGGGCCAAGTTCCTGTTTGTGGTCTGAGGGAGAGTTTATCGTTCAAAAACCAACTAAGACTGCATTAGGGCCAGATTCCTGTTGGTGCTCTGAGGGAGAGTTTATTGTTCTAAAACCAACTAGTACTGCATTAGTGCCAGGTTCCTGTTGATGCTCTGAGGCAGAGATTATCATTTTAAAATCATCTACTACTGCATTAGGGCCAGGTTCCTGTTGGTGCTCTGAGGGAGAGTTTATTGTTCTAAAGCCAACTACTATTGCATTAGTGCCAGGTTCCTGTTGGTGCTCTGAGGGAGAGATTGTCATTCTAAAACCATCTACTACTGCATTAGTTCCAGGTTCCTGATGGTGCTCTGAGGGAGTGTTTATTGTTCTAAAACCAACTACAACTACTACTGCATTAGGGCCAGGTTCCTGTTGGTGCTCTGGGGGAGAGTTTATCGTTCTAAAACCAACTACTACTGCATTAGGGCCAGGTTCCTGTTGGTGCTCTGAGGGAGAGAATATCGTTCTAAAGCCATCTACTACTGCATTAGGGCCAGGTTCCTGTTGGTGCTCTGAGGGAGAGTTTATCATTCTAAAACCAACTACTACTGCATTAGGGCCAGGCTCCTGTTGGTGCTCTGAGGCAGAGTTTATAGTTCTAAAACCATCCACTACTGCATTAGGGAGAGGTTCCTGTTGGTGCTCTGAGGGAGAGTTTATCGTTCTAAAACCAACTACTACTGCATTAGGGCCAGGTTCCTGTTGGTGCTCTGAGGGAGAGATTATCATTCTAAAACCATCTACTACTGCATTAGGGCCAAGTTCCTGTTTGTGCTCTGAGGGAGAGTTTATCTTTCTAAAAACAACTAAGACTGCATTAGGGCCAGTTTCCCGTTGGTGCTCTGAGGGAGAGTTTATCGTTCTAAAACCAACTACTACTGCATTAGGGCCAGGTTCCTGTTGGTGCTCTGAGGGAGAGATTATCATTCTAAAACCATCTACTACTGCATTAGGGCCAAGTTCCTGTTTGTGCTCTGAGGGAGAGTTTATCTTTCTAAAACCAACTAAGACTGCATTAGGGCCAGTTTCCCGTTGGTGCTCTGAGGGAGAGATTATCGTTCTAAAACCATCTACTACTGCATTAGGGCCAAGTTCCTGTTTGTGCTCTGAGGGAGAGTTTATCGTTCAAAAACCGACTACTACTGCATTAGGGCCAGGTTTCTGTTGGTGCTCTGAGGGAGTGTTTATTGTTCTAAAACCAACTAGTACTGCATTAGGGCCAGGTTCCTGTTGGTGCTCTGAGGGAGAGATTATCGTTTTAAAACCATCTACTACTGCATTAGGTCCAGGTTTCTGTTGCTGCGCTGAGGGAGAGTTTATCGTTATAAAGCCATCTCCTATTGCATTATGGAGAGGTTCCTGTTGGTGCTCTGAGGTAGAATTTATCGTTCTAAAACCAACTACTACTGCATTGGGGCCAGGTTCCTGTTGGTGCTCTGAGGGAGAGTTTATCATTCTAAAACCATCTACTACTGCATTAGGGAGAGGTTCATGTTGGTGCTCTGAGGGAGAGTTTATCGTTCTAAAACCAACTACTATTGCATTAGGGCCAAGTTCCTGTTTGTGGTCTGAGGGAGAGTTTATCGTTCAAAAACTACCTAAGACTGCATTAGGGCCAGATTCCTGTTGGTGCTCTGAGGGAGAGTTTATTGTTCTAAAACCAACTAGTACTGCATTAGTGCCAGGTTCCTGTTGGTGCTCTGAGGCAGAGATTATCATTTTAAAATCATCTACTACTGCATTAGGGCCAGGTTCCTGTTGGTGCTCTGAGGGAGAGTTTATTGTTCTAAAGCCATCTACTACTGCATTAGGGCCAGTTCCTGTTGGTGCTCTGAGGGAGAGTTTATCATTCTAAAACCAACTACTACTGCATTAGGGCCAGGCTCCTGTTGGTGCTCTGAGGCAGAGTTTATAGTTCTAAAACCATCCACTACTGCATTAGGGAGAGGTTCCTATTAATGCTCTGAGGGAGAGTTTATCGTTCTAAAACCAACTTCTACTGCATGAGGGCCAGGTTCCTGTTGGTGCTCAGAGGGAGAGTTTATCGTTCTAAAACCAAATACTATTGCATTAGGGCCAGGTTCCTGTTGGTGCTCTGTGGGAAATATTATCGTTTTAAAACATCTACTACTGCATTAGGGCCAGGTACCTGTTGATGTTCTGAGGGAGAGATTATCGTTGTAAAACCATCTACTACTACATTAGCGCCATGTTCCTGTTGGTGCTCTGAGGGAGAGTTTATCATTCTAAAACCAACTAGTACTGCATTAGGGTCAGGGTCCTGTTGGTGCTCTGAGGGAGAGATTATCGTTTTAAAACCATCTACTACTGCATTAGGGTCAGTTTCCTGTTTGTGCTCTGAGGGAGAGTTTATTGTTCTAAAACCAACTACTATTGCATTAGGGCCAGGTTCCTGTTGGTGCTCTGAGGGAGAGATTATCATTCTAAAATCATCTACTACTGCATTAGGGCCAGTTTCCTGTTGGTGCTCTGAGGGAGAGTTTATCGTTCTAAAACCAACTACTACTGCATTAGGGCCAATTTCCTGTTGGTGCTCTGAGGGAGAGTTTATCGTTCTAAAACCAACTACTACTGCATTAAGGCCAGGTTCCTGTTGGTGCTCTGAGGAAGAGATTATCATTCTAAAACCATC
>BLSH010501848.1:202712-215538 GCA_018402905.1 Glandirana rugosa
GGTTGTCCTTGGACCGTTATTACGTCATCATCTACCAAAATCTTACTATTAGAGAGGGAGTCTCGTGGTTGTCCTTGGACCGGGATTACGTTATCATCAACCAAAATCTTGTTATTTGAGAGGGAGTCTCGTGGTTTTCCTTTGACTAGGATTACGTCATGATCAACCAAAATTTTTCTATTTGAGAGGGAATCTCGTGGTTGTCCTTGTACCGTGATTACGTCATCATCTACCAAAGTGTTGCTATTAGAGAGGGAGTCTTGTAGTTGTCCTTGGACCGGGATTACGTTATCATAAACCAAAATCTTGCTATTTGAGAGGGAGTCTCGTGTTTGTCCTTGGAGAGGGATTACGTCATCACCTGGGAGAGTTTATCGTTCTAAAACCATCCACTACTGCATTAGGGAGAGGTTCCTGTTTGTGCTCTGAGGGAGAGTTTATCGTTCTAAAACCAAATACTATTGCATTAGGGCCAGGTTCCTGTTGATGTTCTGAGGGAGAGATTATCGTTGTGAAACCATCTACTACTGCATTAGTGCCATGTTCCTGTTGGTGCTCTAAGGGAGAGTTTATCTTTTTAAAACCAACTAGTACTGCATTAGGATCAGTTTCCTTTTGGTGCTCTGAGGGAGAGTTTATTGTTCTAAAACCAACTACTATTGCATTAGGGCCAGGTTCCTGTTGGTGCTCTGAGGGAGAGATTATCATTCTAAAACCATCTACTACTGCATTATTGCCAGGTTCCTGTTGGTGCTCTGAGGGAGAGATTATCATTTTAAAACCTTCTCCTACTGCATTAGGGCCAGGTTCCTGTTGGTGCTCTGAGGAAGAGATTAATGTTCTAAAACCAACTACTACTGCATTAGGGCTAGGTTCCTATTGGTGCTCTGAGGGAGAGTTTATCGTTCTAAAACCAACTACTACTGCATTAGGGCCAGGTTTCTGTTGGTGCTCTGAGGGAAAATGTATTGTTCTAAAACCAACTACTATTGCATTAGGGCCAGGTTCCTGTTGGTGCTCTGAGGGAGAGATTATCGTTCTAAAACCATCTACTAGTGCTTTAGGGCCAGGTTCCTGTTGGTGCTCTGAGGGAGAGTTTATCGTTCTAAAACCAACTACAACTACTACTGCATTAGGGCCAGGTTCCTGTTGGTGCTCTGAGTGAGAGTTTATCGTTCTAAAGCCAACTACTATTGCATTAGTGCCAGGTTCCTGTTGGTGCTCTGAGGGAGAGATTATCATTCTAAAACCATCTACTACTGCATTAGTTCCAGGTTCCTGATGGTGCTCTAAGTGAATGTTTATTGTTCTAAAACCAACTACAACTACTACTGCATTAGGGCCAGGTTCCTGTTGGTGCTCTGAGGGAGAGATTGTCATTCTAAAGCCATCTACTACTGCATTAGTTCCAGGTTCCTGATGATGCTCTGAGGGAGTGTTTATTGTTCTAAAACCAACTACAACTACTACTGCATTAGGGCCAGGTTCCTGTTGGTGCTCTGGGGGAAAGTTTTTCGTTCTAAAACCAACTACTACTGCATTAGGACCAGGTTCCTGTTGGTGCTCTGAGGGAGAGATTATCGTTCTAAAACCATCTACTACTGCATTAGGGCCAGGTTCCTGTTGGTGCTCTGAGGGAGAGTTTATCATTCTAAAACCAACTACTACTGCATTAGGGCCAGGTTCCTGTTGGTGCTCTGAGGCAGAGTTTATAGTTCTAAAACCATCCACTATTGCATTAGGGAGAGGTTCCTGTTGATGCTCTGAGGGAGAGTTTATCGTTCTAAAACCAACTACTACTGCATTATTGCCAGGTTCCTGTTGGTGCTCAGAGGGAGAGTTTATCGTTCTAAAACCAAATACTATTGCATTAGGGCCAGGTTCCTGTTGATGCTCTGTGGGAAATATTATCATTTTAAAACCATCTACTACTGCATTAGGGCCAGGTTCCTGTTGATGTTCTGAGGGAGAGATTATCGTTGTAAAACCATCTACTACTGCATTAGCGCCATGTTCCTGTTGGTGCTCTGAGGGAGAGTTTATCATTCTAAAACCAACTAGTACTGCATTAGGGTCAGGGTCCTGTTGGTGCTCTGAGGGAGAGATTATCGTTCTAAAACCATCTTCTACTGCATTAGGGCCAGTTTCCTGTTGGTGCTCTGAGGGAGAGTTTATTGTTCTAAAACCAACTACTATTGCATTAGGGCCAGGTTCATGTTGGTGCTCTGAGGGAGAGATTATTGTTCTAAAACCATCTACTACTGCATTAGGGCCAGTTTCCTGTTGGTGCTCTGAGTGAGAGTTTATCGTTCTAAAACCAACTACTACTGCATTAGGTCCAGGTTCCTGTTGGTGCTCTGAGGGAGAGTTTATCGTTCTAAAACCAACTACTACTGCATTAGGGCCAGGTTCCTGTTGGTGCTCTGAGGGAGAGATTATTGTTCTAAAACCATCTACTACTGCATTAGGGCCAGTTTCCTGTGGGTGCTCTGAGGGAGAGTTTATCGTTCTAAAACCAACTACTACTGCATTAGGGCCAGGTTCCTGTTGGTGCTCTGAGCGAGAGTTTATCGTTCTAAAACTAACTACAACTACTACTGCATTATTGCCAGGTTCCTGTTGGTGCTCTGAGGGAGAGATTATCATTTTAAAACCTTCTCCTACTGCATTAGGGCCAGGTTCCTGTTGGTGCTCTGAGGTAGAGTTTATTGTTCTAAAACAAACTACTACTGCATTAGGGCCAGGTTCCTGTTTGTGCTCTGAGGGAGAGTTTATCGTTCTAAAGCCAACTACTATTGCATTAGTGCCAGGTTCCTGTTGGTGCTCTGAGGGAGAGTTTATTGTTCTAAAACCAACTATTATTGCATTAGTGCCAGGTTCCTGTTGGTGCTCTGAGGGAGAGATTATCATTCTAAAACCATCTACTACTGCATTAGGGCCAGGTTCCTGTTGGTGCTCTGAGGGAGAGTTTATTGTTCTAAAACCAACTACTACTGCATTAGGGCCAGGTTCCTGTTGGTGCTTTGAGGGAGAGATTATCGTTCTAAAACCATCTACTACTGCATTAGGGCCAGTTTCCTGTTGGTGCTCTGAGGGAGAGTTTATCATTCTTAAACCAACTACTACTGCATTAGGGCCAGGTTCCTGTTGGTGCTCTGAGGCAGAGTTTATAGTTCTAAAACCATCCACTACTGTATTAGGGAGAGGTTCCTGTTGGTGCTCTGAGGGAGAGTTTATCGTTATAAAACCAACTACTACTGCATTAGGGCCAGGTTCCTGTTGGTTCTCTAAGGGAGAGTTTATCGTTCTAAAACCAACTACAACTACTACTGCATTAGGGCCAGGTTCCTGTTGGTGCTCTGAGTGAGAGTTTATCGTTCTAAAACCAACTACTACTGCATTAGGGCCAGTTTCCTGTTGGTGCTCTGAGGGAGAGATTATCGTTCTAAAACCAACTACTACTGCATTAGTTCCAGGTTCCTGTTGGTGCTCTGAGGGAGAGTTTATCGTTCTAAAACCATCTACTACTGCATTAGGTCCAGGTTCCTGTTGGTGCTCTGAAGGAGAGTGTATCGTTCTAAAACCAACTACAACTACTACTGTGTTAGGGCCATGTTCCTGTTGGTGCTCTGAGGGAGAGTTTATCATTCTAAAACCATCTACTACTGCATTAGGGCTAGTTTCCTGTTGGTGCTCTGAGGGAAAGTTTATCTTTATAAAACCAACTACTACTGCATTAGGGCCAGGTTCCTGTTGGTGCTCTAAGGGAGAGTTTATCGTTCTAAAACAATCTACTACTGCATTAGGGCCAGGTTCCTGATGGTGCTCTGAGGGAGAGATTATCATTCTAAAACCAACTACTACTGCATTAGGGCCAGGTTCCTTTTGGTGGTCTGAGGGAGAGTTTATCGTTCTAAAACCAACTACTACTGCATTAGGGCTAGGTTCCTGTTGGTGCTCTGAGGGAGAGTTTATCATTCTAAAACCAACTAGTACTGCATTAGGGCCAGGTTCCTGTTGGTGCTCTGAGGGAGAGATTATCGTTCTAAAACCATCTACTACTGCATTAGGGCCAGGTTCCTGTTGGTGCTCTGAGGGAGAGTTTATCGTTCTAAAACCATCCACTACTGCATTAGGGAGAGGTTCCTGTTGGTGCTCTGAGGGAGAGTTTATCATTCTAAAACCAACTACTACTGCATTAGGGCCAGGTTCCTGTTGGTGCTCTGATGGAGAGTTTATCATTATAAAGCCTATCCTACTGCATTAGGGAGAGGTTCCTGTTGGTGCTGTGAGGGGGAGATTATTGTTCTAAAATCATCTCATACTGCAGTAGGGACAGTTTCCTGTCAGTGCAGTGAAAGACAGATTATCGTTCTAAAATCATCTCATACTGGTGTAGGGAGAGGTTCCTGCTGCTGGTGTGAGAGGTGCATTTCTTGCACAAAAATAAAAAGTGCATCTACAATTTTCTTTTTTTTTTTAAATATAAGACTAATAATTTGTTATTCTTTTTTTTTTGTATTAATAAATAGTGGTACATTTGTGTCCAGAACGAGGAGAGCGTCAAATAAGGGACATGGTGGTGGTTGTGGAGCTGCTGGTTTTGATGGTGTTGCTGAAGCTCCTGTTGCAAGGAGAGGACGTGGTTGATCTGTGCCAGCTACACACACAAGTGAAACACCTTCCTCAGGTAGCCGACAGAACCTTCAACGTTATATGGTAGGCCCAAATGCCTCTCAATGAATGGTGAGGCCAGAACAAGTACAGGCGATATTAGATTGGGTGGCTGACAATGTCTCCAGCTCCTTCACATTGTCTCCCACCCGGTCCCTTGATGAAAGCTCAGAGTTGGCACCTGAACCCCATGGCCATCTGTCTTTGACCTCAGCCTCTTGTAAATTAGCCAAGCAGTCTGAGCCCCAAGTCATGCAGCAGCCTCTTATTCTTTTTGATGACTCTGCTGCTGGGCTTTCCGTGGGCCATCCACATAGCCCTGGCTCAGAAGTGGAAGACATTGAGTGCACTGATGCCCAACCACTTCTGGTTCAGGATGAGGACATGGAAACACCACGGCAGCACATCTGTGATGATGATGATGAAGAAACACAGGTGCCAACTGCTGCAGCTTTCTACAGTGTGCAGACTGACAAGGAGGGCAGTGGTGAAGAGTGGGTGGAAGATGATGTGGAGGATGATGAGGTCCTAGACCCCACATGGAATGAAGGTCATGCGAGCGATGCGTACAGTTTGGAGAAAGAGGTGGTGGTCGCACAGAGGCACCAGCACAGCAAAAGAGGAAGCAGGTTGCAAAAGTGGCGCGAGCGTCTCTTAGACAGTATGCCTGCTACTACCCACCGCACCCAGGGACCTAGCACACCAAAGGCAGCTCAAAGGTGTTCCCCGGCGTGGCAGTTATTCAGACAATGTGCTGACTACAAGACACAAGTGGTTTGCACACTTTTCACAAATGTTCTAAACCTGAGCACAACCTCCATGACCAGGCATCTAAATGCAAAGCACTTGCTGCAGTGGAATAAGTACCTCAAAATCCAAGAAAGGTCTCGGCCACCTCCTGCTTCCTCTTCTGCTGCTGCCTCAGCCTCTTCCTCCACCTCTACAGTGCCAGTGAAACCTGCCACCCAGCAAACAGACGATGTGACAGCAACGCCACCATGTCCTCCACCGTCCCCAAGCATTTCCACACGGTCCCAAGGAAGCTTACAGCTCTGATGGCGGAGGCTGTCCCACAGTATGTGGTTCCCAGCCTCCACTACTTTTCCAGGCAAGCCATCCCTTCCCTGCACAAACAAGTCGGGGACGAGATCAAGTGTGCACTGCGCAACACCATCTATGGCAAGGTCCACATAACCACTGATATGTGGACCAGTAAGCACGGGTAGGGACGCTATATCTCGCTAACTGCACACTGGGCAAATGTAGTGAGGCGGCTAGCCGTTTGGCGCATGTCCTTCGCCACTGAGGATTTCAGGGCATTTCTCTTTGCCTCCTGTTGCCTCCTCCTCCTACTGCGCTTCCTCCTCCTTCTCTACCACCTCCTCATCGGCTCAGTGTAACACCTTCACCACCAACTTCAGCACATCCAGGGGGAAATGACAGCAGGCTGTTTTAAAACTGATATGTTTGGGGGCCTGGTGGTGTGTGATAATGGGTGAAATCTTGTAGCAGCTCTGGGTCTAGCTGGTTTGAAGCACATTCCTTGCCTGGCGCATGTACTGAATTTGGTGGTGCAGAAATTTTGAAAAAACTACCCGGATATGTCAGAGCTGCTGCAGCAAGTGCGGGCCGTTTGTGCGCGCTTTCGGCATTCTCACCCTGCTGCTGCTAGCCTGTCTGCACTGCAGCGGAACTTCAGCCTTCCCGCTCACCGCCTTCGATGCGACGTACCCACAAGGTGGAACTCCACCTTGCACATGCTGGAGAGACTGTGCGAGCAGCAGCAGGCAGTAGTGGAGTTTCAGCTGCAGCACGCACGGGTCATTGGCTCTGCGGAACAGCACCACTTCACCACCAATGAGTGGGTCTCCATGCGAGACCTGTGTACCATATTGCGGTGTTTTGAGTACTCCACCAACATGGCCAGTGCCGATGACACTGTTCTCAGCGTTACTATCCCTCTTCTATGTCTCCTTGAAAAAACACTTCGGGCGATGATGGAAGACGATGTGGCGCAGGAGGAAAAAGGATCATTTCCACGTTCAGGCCAGTCATTCACAAGTGGCTCGGAGGGTGGGTTCCTGCAACCGCATAGGCCAGGTCAAAAGTTTTCAAGCCAGGGGACAGTTCTGGAGGATGAGGAGGATGAGGATGATGATGAGGAGGAGGAACCGTGTTCACAGCAGGGTGGCACCCAACGTAGCTCGTGGGCATCACTGGAGCATGGCTGGGGGGATACGGAGGACACAGATGATACACCTCCCACAGAGGACAGCTTGTCTTTGCCTCTGGACAGCCTGGCACACATGAGCAACTGCATGCTGCAGTGCCTGCTCAACGATAGCCGAGTTGCCCACATTTTAACTTGTGCTGATTACTGGGTGGCCATCCTGCTGGATCCCCGTTACAAGGACAACATGCCGTCCTTAATTCCCTCACTGGAGCGTGATCGGAAGATGCGCGACTACAAGCGCTCTCTGGTAGACACGCTGCTGAGGGCATTCCCAAATGACATCGGGGGCTCAGTGGAAGCACAAGGCGAAGACAGAGGAGGATGAGGAGGAAGAGGTCGCCAGCGCAGCTGTGCCACCGCCAGCACCTCAGAAGGCAGGGTTAGCTTGGCCGAAATGTGGAAAAGATTTGTCAGCAGCACACCACCACAAACAGCACCACCAGCTGATAGGCAATGTCTTAGCAGGAGGCAGCATTACAGCAACATGGTGGAACAGTATGTGTGCACACACCTACACGTACTGACTGATGGGTCTGCCCCATTCAACTTCTGGGTCTCCAAATTGGGCACATGGCCTGAGCTTGCCCTTTATGTCTTGGAGGTGCTGGCCTGCCCTGCAGCCAGTGTATTGTCTGAACGTGTGTTTAGTATGGCAGAGGGTGTTATCACAGACAAGCGCAGCCGCCTGTCCACAGCCAACGTGGACAAGCTAACCTTTATTAAAATGAACCAGGCATGGATCCCACAAGACTTGTCTGTACCTTCTGCAGAATAGACATTTACACCGGCCTCACACAGCCATTGGTATCCTTTTTTTTTTAATATGTCTCAATATTTTGGGGGCTACCCCAATTCTAAAAAAAAAAACAAACAAACAAAAAACAGTGTTGGCTACCTCTTCCTCCTCCTCCTCCTCCTCCTCCTCCACCACCACTGCCACTTCCACCTACACTGCCATGGTCACGGCCTAGTCAACCTCTAGGCTCCTACTCCACATCCACCACATCCACCTCCTCCTCCCATTTTTATTTTTTTATGTGATTTTAAGTTATTTCCCTATCCACATTTGTTTGCATGGTACTTGTCCTACTCTTACCCCCATTTTGCTTCCTTTTGCAGCCTTCTAGCCCTTTCCATTACTTTTTTACAGCCATTTTTGTGCCCAAAAGTTCGGGTCACCATTGACTTCAATGGAGTTCGGTGTCCGGGGTCAAGTTCGGATCGAGTTCGGTACCGAACCCGAACGGTTTCACGAGGTTCTGCCGAACCTGCCGAACCCGAGCATCCAGGTGTCCGCTCAACTCTATTTCTAAGTGTTAATCGTTTGAGCCATTATTGATGGTTCACCTGTTTATGATTAGGATAACTGGAACACATTGCGGATAATGTGTTTTTTTCACTAGCACATATGGAAAATAGCCTAGTCAACTCCATAACCTTTTTTATATTGTATTTAGTATAAGAGACCAGTGTTGGATTTTTCAGCACATTTTCTTTGGTTTGAAAAATCATTTGCACAGAGGATCAGAAGATATCACTTACTGGGACTTTGTTTTATAGTTTTTTTGCAATATTATACTTTTGTGCAACATTTAACATTTGCACTATATTTATTATGCTATTCACAGTGTGGGATATTTTAAATATTCATTGTTATATATTGTTGTATATTGGCAATTCGCACTTTATGACCAATGGACTTTTCTTTTGCATATATTTTTATTATGATTTATGGTTGATAGTAGCGCAGCACTTTTGTTTGTAAATTTTATACCTAAAGTATCTAAATGAATTTATAAATGTTCCTCCTTTCAAAATGGAGTCCTTTGAAATTTCACATTTCTGTGGTGAAAGAAGGAGACTAGATGGCCTCCATCAACCTGACAGCTGCCTATCTTCATGTGCCCATACATCCAGCTCATTATCGGTTTCTCAGGTTTGCAGTGAACACGTTACACTTCCAGTTTTGTTGTCTACCATTTGACCTCTGCACCACTCCCAGGACCTTCTCAAATGTCTAAAAGTTCACTAAAATATAAAATGCAGCGCCTAAAATGACGAAAAAGACATATCAATGGTCCCACATTTTAAAAACGTTCATCTAGTTAATAGCTGACTTGGGTATCTTAAAATCTTGTGACAGTGTGGAAATCTTCAATGATCCGTGGTATATAGAAAAATGGATGTAAGCTTACCGGAATTCGGTAGTATATGCGCAGGGTTCAAATTTCAACCGGGTGGTTGCTCCTCAGGGTGGTTGGTGATGAAGGGCCAGGGGTCCTATCCTCCTGGAACGTATCCGTTTGGGGGGTGGTTTGGGGATCCTTCAATCCTGCTGTTGTGCAAATCCTGGAGGATCACTCTGTCCAGGGGGTGGATGCTGGTAGGGAAGGTGATGGCTCCTAGCCTCACGTCTCCAATCCAGAGGGTCCTCAATCTCAAATACTTACGCAAAATCTTCAAGACAAGATCTGATGGCATCAGAGATGAATTTACAACTTCCTCTCTACTTCTCCTGATTCTGGGACCTGAAAGCCCTAGCCCAGGATGTCTTGTCCAGGCCGTGGAATTTTCACCTAGTATATGTCTTCCCACCCATGCCACTAATACTCAAGGTGCTCTTAAATATCCAATGAGAGAAGGTGTGTATTATAATAATTCTACCTTTTTGGCCCTGGGGGGGTCGTGGTTTCCCCTTGGTGGGGAGGATGAAGCTGGATCAGCCAATCCCACTACTTTTTGCCTGGATCTTTTAGTCCAGAATGTAGTGTTTTCTCCACATGCTGACAGACTGAAACTGAAAGCAGGTCTCTAAGACAGATAGAGTTGTCAGAGGGTATAGTGGGCACCTTACTGCAAGCTATGAAGAAGTCAACAAACTTAACCTTCCATGGGGTATGGAAGACGTTTCTATGGGTCTCTGCAGAGAAAAAATGGAACCCCATGTCTCCTTCGGTATCGAATATCCTTGAATTTTTTCAAAGCAAGCTAGGGAATGAATTAGCTTACAATTCGTTCAGGTTTCAGCTCTATCAGCCATGTCGGATAAAAGGTGGGCCTTTAACCCTTTAGTTGTTTGTTTCCGGAAAGCAGCTATGAAGATTAGATCACCACCAGTCAAGTCCTTAATATCCAAATGGGATTTGTCTCTAGTCTTGAGAGCATTGTTATATCCTCTGTTTGATTCAGTCACCTCGTGTTCCTTATTCCACATGACTTTGAGGACCATATTTCTGACAACTATTGCTATTGACAGTTATGCATTCTCTCAGCCAAAGCCGTCCTGATTAATCTCACAAGACAGAATAGTTATGAGGCCAGTGCCAAGTTTTTTCCCTAAAGTTTCAACCTCATTTCACTTGAATTGGGAATCTGACCTTCCAGTCTTCCCGTAAGATGGGTCAGTGGACAAATGGAAGAAATTGGATCTGGTTCTGTCACTGTTGGCCTATCTAGATAGGGCCAGGGAATTCTGAAGGCAGGGTAATCTTTTAATATTTCCCAAAGGTCCGAAGAAGGGTTTTGCAATGTGACCAAAGGTCATGTCTGCTTGGATTGTCAAGACAATTCAAATGCACACTCTACCAAAGATATGGCAGCTTCGTAGGTGGCATATGCTAAGGTTTGGGTGAAGGTTTTTTGAAGAACAGCAAGCTGGAGCACAGTTAGCACATTTATTCATCACTACAGAATGGATGTGGCACTTCCGCCTATGGAGGTATTTAGTTCTAAGGTCATTAGACATGTGCACTGCCAAAAAATATGTTCATTTTCGTTTCATACGTTTTTTTTTTTTCATTTTTTGGGTCATTTGTTATGATCAAAATTAGTTATTTCAAATAAATATGTAAATTCAGAAATTCAAAAATTCGGGAATTTGAAAATTCAAAAAAATCGGAAATTTGGAAATTCAGAAATCCAAAAATTTGGAGATTCGGAAATTCGAAAATCTGAAAATATTAAATTTAGGTATTGGAATTTGGCTGTTAGTGAACGAATGGAACGTAATGAATTAATAATAAAAAAAAAATTATAAAAAAAGTTTTTATTATCATTATTTATTATTACTAAATCATCACGTTCCATTCGTTTAGATGCGGCATTCGTTATTTCGGATAATTCATAACTTCGGATAAATTTGTATTCATTACATTCACTAACAGCCAAATTTTAAAGAAAATTCCAATACCTATAACTTAATAGGTAGTAATAGTTATTATTAGTTAGTTATTATTTCAGATTTTCGAAATTTCGGGTTTCCTATTTTTGGATTTTTGGTCTTATTTTTGGATTTTCATTCTTTTGAATTTGTGTATTTTCTTTCTTATTTTCAAATTTCTGGATTTTTGAATTTTTGAATTTTTGGATTTTCACAATTTCGAATTCCCAAATCTTTGAATTTCCAAATTTTTGATTTCCAAATTTTCGGATTTTCGAATTTCCAAATTTCTGAATTTTGTTAAACAGGTTTTCGTTAATTTGAATATTTCCAAAATTAATGAATTTGTCGAAAAACGAAATCAGAACAAAACTAATTTCAAATGTCTAATTGTAATAGAGCAACTGTCAGTCATCAGTCAAGTTCAATATGCAGTAATTGATTGTATGTGTTTTTCCTGTCACACTCCCTGCTCTCTTGACATTGCCTTATACATCCCATAGTAGCCTGGCATGAGGAGATCCAGGAATAGGGAAAATAGTTGTCCTTACTTACCATAATTATCCTTTCCTCTTCATGTCAGCCAGGGATTCCCCACCCAGTTTCTATCACAAGGTATGCCATTTCGAACACTGGCTAGGGAAGACCACTGCACTTTGAGGCTAGTTAAGAAGTTATCCTTGTGGGGTCAAAGGGGGTAGAGCTGATCCATTGTAGGCTGACATGAGGAGGATTCAGGAAAGGAAAATTATGGTAAGGACAATGATTTTCCCTAATATATATATATATATATATATATATATATATATATACACACACATTTATATAGTGCTCAGCATAAATGAGTACACCCCAATAGATTTGTCAGACAACCTTTACTTTACTTACAGAATCAAATTTTCTATGGGACACTGCTACAAAATACTCCCACAAATGCAGGCCATTGATTGCAACTAAGATTTGCACACACAAAAAAGTATATTTTCTAACAAATTCATTCAAGACCATGTTGCAAAAATGAAAACACCCCAATGAAAGTCTTCGGAGAAAAGCTAAATTTTAGACAACAAAATCCTAATTGAGAAGAATTCAACTACAGATGAGGCTAATTATTTATTAAACAGGTTTCTAGCAGACAGTTGATTATATAAGGGCATTACTTAACAAAGAAAAAACCCTTCCCATTTCATGCTGTCAGTAGTGTTGAGCGTACCCGGACTGTAACCTTCGGGTCCGTACCGAACTTTGGGGTGTCCGGGACCCGGACCCGAACACGGACGTTTCAAAAAACATTCGGGTTCGGGTTCTGGGTTCTGGTAGTTGATCGCGCATGTTGAATAGCTGCAGGGCAGCCAATCAACAAGCATTTCACTGGTTTGCCCTTAGAAGCCACCACAGCCATGCCTACTAATGGCATGGCTGTGATTGGCCAGTGCATCATGTGACCCAGCCTCTATATAAGCTGGAGTCACTTGATGCTGCAGTCACATGCTCTTGGGTTAGCTGTAGGGAAAGGTAGCTGATGGCGTCAGGGAGAGATTAGAGACATTTTAACAACATCTGATCCTGCATCCTGAGATAGATTACTTTACTACTGCTGTGCTGTTGCTCTGAGGACAGATAGCAGAAATTAGAGATTTCACATACCGCTGCTTTGAGTTGCAGATCAAACTCTGCATAAAACAACGATCGCTACGATCGTGCTCAACGATCAGATTGTTGGAGGAATTTGAGATTTCAAATACCGCTGCTTTGAGTTG
>BLSH010501848.1:220759-235444 GCA_018402905.1 Glandirana rugosa
ACACGGAACTTAAATCTACGGACCAGTACCCCCAACACGAGTCCAACTCTTGTAAATACGGGGCCGAGTCCGATAGTAACGTGTTGAACGTTTGGTGATCACAGAACAGCAGTCGTGTAACAGACTTCTTGACGGTACACGTCCTTACGGAAACTCGACGGAAACCACACGATCCAGGGACCCACGCCACCCATCATCGTCCGGATGACAGATCCCCTGCGAGCGAGACGAAAACGTTGGACGAAGGAGAAAACGACACGACCACGAAGACACGCTGGTGGCAAAAGAGGAAGCAGGTTGCAAAAGCAGAGCGAGCGTCCCCTAGACAGTAGGCCTGCTACTACCCACCGCACCCAGGGACCTAGCACACCAAAGGCAGCTCAAAGGCATTCCTGCACATGGCAGTTCTTCAGACAATGTGCTGACGACAAGACACTAGTGGTTTGCAAGTTGTGCAATGATAGCCTGAGCCGGGGCATAAATGTTCTCAACCTGAGCACAACCCCCATGACCAGGCATCTAAATTCAAGGCACAAGCTACATTGGAATAATTACCTCAAAATCCAAGAAAGGTCTCGGCCTCCTCCTGCTTCCTCTTCTGCTGCTGCCTCAGCCTCTTCCTCCACCTCTACAGTGACAGTGTCACCTGCCACCCAGCAAACAGACGATATGACAGCAATGCCACCATGTCCGCCACCGTCCCCAAGCATTTCCACATGGTCCCATAGGAGCTTACAGCTGTCCATCTCCCAAACACTGGAGAGAAAGAGGAAGTACCCCCCTACCCACCCGCGATCCCTGGCCCTGAATGCCAGCATTTCAAAATTCCTGGCCTTTGAAATGCTGTCATTCCGTCTGGTGGACACGGACAGTTTCAAAAACCTGATGGTGGTGGCTGTCCCACAGTATGTGGTTCACAGCCGCCACTACAAGATCAAGTGTGCACTGCGCAACGCCATCTGTGGCAAGGTCCACATAACCACTGATACATGGACCAGTAAGCACGGGCAGGGACGCTATATATCTCGCTAACTGCACACTGGGCAAATGTAGTGGCGGGTGGGCCTGAGCCGGCTAGCCATTTGGCACATGTCTTTCCACCACCGAGGATTGCAGGGCATTTCTCTTTGCCTCCTGCTGCCTCCTCCTCCTACTGTGCTTCCTCCTCCTCCTCCTCATCCGCTCAGCATAACACCTTCACCACCAACTTCAGCACATCCAGGGGGAAACGACAGCAGGCTGTTTTAAAATTGATATGTTTAGGGGATAAACCCCACACTGCGCAGGAGCTGTGGATGGGCATTGAACAACAGACCAATGAGTGGTTGTTGCCACTGAGTATCAAGCCCGGCCTGGTGGTGTGCGACAATGGCCGAAATCTCGTAGTGGCTCTGGGCCGAGCCGGTTTGACGCACATCCCTTGCCTGGCGCATGTGCTGAATTTGGTGGTACCGAATTTTTTAAAAAACTACCCGGATATGTCAGAGCTGCTGCATAAAGTGCGGGCCATCTGTGCACACTTTCAGCATTCTCACCCTGCTGCTGCTTGCCTGTCTGCGCTGCAGCGGAACTTCGGCCTTCCCGCTCACCGCCTCATATGCGACGTGCTCACAAGGTGGAACTCCACCTTGCACATGCTGGAGAGACTGTGCGAGCAGCAGCAGGCAATAGTGGAGTTTCATCTGCAGCACGCAAGGGTCAGTCGCTCTGCGGAACAGCACCACTTCACCACCAATGAGTGGGCCTCCATGCGAGACCTGTGTAGCGTATTGCGGTGTTTTGAGTACTCCACCAACATGGCCAGTGTCGATGACGCTGTTCTCAGCGTTACTATCCCACTTCCCACTATGTCTCCTTGAAAAAACACTTCAGGCCATGATGGAAGAGGATGTGGAACAGGAGGATGAGGAGGAGGAAGAGGGGTCATATCCACGGTTATCAGGCCAGTCATTCGCAAGTGGTTCGGAGGGTGGGTTCCTGCACCAGCATAGGCCAGGTCAAAAATATTCAAGCCAGGGCACAGTTTTGGAGGATGAGGAGGACGAGGAAGATGAGGAGGAGGAATCGCAGCAGGGTGGCACCCAACGCAGCTCGTGGGCATCACTGGAGCATGGCTGGGGGGATACAGAGGACACAGATGATATACCTCCCACAGGGGGCAGCTTGTCTTTGCCTGTGGGCAGCCTGGCACACATGGCCGACTACATGCTGCAGTGCCTGCGCAATGACAGCCGAGTTGCCCACATTGTAACTTGTTCTGATTACTGGGTGGCCATCCTGCTGGATCCCCGTTACAAGAACATTGTGCCGTCCTTTATTCCCTCACTGGAGCGTAAGACGAAGATGCGCGACTACAAGCGCACACTGATAGAGGCGCTGCTGAGGGCATTCCCAAATGACACCAGAAGCTCAGTGGAAGCACAAGGCGAAGGCAGAGGAGGAGGAGGAAGAGGCCACCAACGCAGCTGTGCCACCGCCAGCACCTCAGAAGGCAGGGTTAGCATGGCCGAAATGTGGCAAAACTTTGTCAGCAGCCCGCCACAACAAACAGCACCACCAGCCGATAGACAACGTCTTAGCAGGAGGCAGCATTTCAGCAACATGGTACAAGAGTATGTGTGCACACGCCTACACGTACTGACTGATGGGTCTGCCCCATTCAACTTCTGGGTCTCCAAATTGGCTACATGGCCTGAGCTTGCCCTTTATGCCTTGGAGGTGCTGGCCTGTCCTGCAGCCAGTGTATTGTCTGAACGTGTGTTTAGCATGGCAGGGAGTGTTATCACAGACAAGCGCAGCCGCTTGTCCACAGCCAACATGGACAAGCTAACCTTCATTAAAATGAACCAGGCATGGATCCCACAAGACTTGTCTGTACCTTGTGCAGAATAAACATTTAGACCGGACTCACACAGCCATTTGTATACTTGTTTTATTGAATAGGCCTCAATATTTTGGGGGCTATCCCAATTATAAACAAACAAAAAAAAAACAGTGTTGGCTACCTCCTCCTCGACCACTGCCACTTCCACCTACACTGCCACGGTCACGGCCTAGTCAACCTCTAGGCTCCTACTCCACATCCACCCCCCTTCCCATTTTTTTTTTATTTGATTTTAATTTATTTTCCCTATCCCCATTTTTTTGTAGGGCACTTGCCCTACTCTTACCCCCATTTTACTTCCTTTTGCAGCCCTCTAGCACTTGCCAGGACTTTGTTACAGCCATTTTTGTGCCTAAAAGTTCGGGTCCCCATTGACTTCAATGGAGTTCGGGGTCCGAGATAACGTTCGGGCAACGTTCGGTGCCGAACCCGGACTTTTTCCCAAAGTTTATTCGGACCCGCAGAACCCGAACGTCCAGGTGTTCGCTCAACTCTAGCTGTCAGCAATGGCACCACATGGAAATGTCACAAGGCCTGAAAAAATATATCATATATTTACGCAACAAAAGTGAAGGTTACAAGAAGATCAGCAAAGCTTTACTTATCAGTCAGAATACTGTAGCAAAAGGTGATACAAAAATTTAACAAAGATGGAACTGCAAGCATCTCACAGAGACGTCCAGGCCATCCACGGAAGTTAACACCTCGACAGCAGTGTCCTCTAGTAACAGCAGCAAAGGTTGGAAGTAGCCGCACTCAAACGATCCAATTTCCAAAAATGTTTTATTGCATCAAAAGGGTGATACAGACAACGAACAGAAGGTCCAGCTAACGCGTTTCGCACCCTACAGTAGGTGCTTACTCATAGCTTGACCAAAATATGTAGGGACTAGTGTAACCCTTTATACGATACAAACCATATCAATGTCCTGACATAATAAAACACAATAACTAATGAATGTATTGCAAATATATGCCATTACACATGTGATAAATGTGACAATATAAATGGAGCCAACCCAATAGATGAGTGAAATTGCAGTGAAATAATGAATATAAACCCAAGTAACAAGACAAAACAAGAAAATCAATCTGGAGATGATGAATAATCTCACATGTGTAAGTTTAAAAACGATCCCCAAATTACATCGTGTATGCGCCCATACACGGTGCGATTCTCGTGAAGAGATAGAGTCATAAAAAAAAAACCAACCCCAGCACCAGACCATGCTATAATAAATCACAATCTCGTACGATGGGACCGGGACTAACCATATATCATGAAAAGGGCCTCCAGATGTGAACTATTATTAACATAAAACATAACTATGTCTCAGCCAAACACGACCCCACCTCATGGCATCGCGCCGCGCATGAACACACATACACAGCGCGACCCATATCGGGGAGATCGTATGAAGGCGAGACTCTAGGCAAAAATATATATATAAATGTGTAAAAATACACAGTGCAGTGTCCTCTGATGAGAAGGGTTGAAGAAAATCACCATGCAAGTTCACTGCAGTTAGCTAAAGAAATATAAAGCCAAACTGGGGTGATTGTGAGTGGCATACATGGGACTCTGTACCCAAACCAAGTTACCAAGAGACCAAGTTAAATGTTTTCAGAACTGATGGCTTCAAAATTGTATGGTGTAGCAAAGGTGAGCAGTTCAAAGAAAAATGCATGGTGCCTACAGTGAAGCATGGTGGTGGCAGCGTCCTTCTGTGGGGCTGCAAGAGTGCTGCTGGTGTTGAGGAGCTTCATTTCATTGATGGTATCATGAATTCACAGATGTACTGCTCTATATTGAAAGAGAAGATGCTACCATCACTCCATGCCTTTTGTCGTCGTGCACTTTTCCTACATGGCAATGATCCAAAACACACATCTTAGGCCACTGTTGCATTTCTGAACAAGAATAGGGTGAAAGTGGTTGAGTGTCCAAGTATGTCTCCTGACCTGAACCCAAGTGAACACCTATGGGAAATTCTGAAGAGACAAGTTGAGCATCACTCTCCATCCAGCATTCAGTCTCTAAAAGAGATCGTTCTTGAAGAATGGAAAAAGATAGATGTTGCAACATGTCGCCAACTTGTTCATTCCATGCCTAGAAGACTTGGTATTGTCCATACAAATCATGGAGGTCATACACAATACTAGATGTAGTAGTTTTTGTTGTGGGGTGTATTCATTTTTGCATTAACTAATTTATGTAAAACTGAAGATTTAGTAATTTAAGTTATATTAACCTTACTTTCATGTAATGAGCTAAACAAATGTTCGATAAAACTCAGCTTTGTTAAAATTTTGGAAATTGTTCCTGTGTTCATTGAGATATTGATTAAAATATTTCTTTTGAAAAGGGATGTACTCATTTATGCTGAGCACTGTATATATGCAACAGTTGTAAGTAATGGAGCCTGTCAAAGTATTGACCTATTTTAATAACCTAATACCCAGTACAGTAAAGCTCAAATAGAATGGGAAAGGAACAATATTATGAGTCTATTAGGCTTGTGTGCATATGTTGACAAAGAAGATGCTGCCAGAAGGAGATATGGGTGCAGACTGAGGCGAGGGAGGATGTCCCTAAGCCGGCCATACGCTAACTGAAATTTGGCTGCTTCAGTAAGGACTAGCCACATTTCAATCAGTGTTTGGCAGGGACATGTGGGAAAGCATTCCTTGATCAGTGACTGCAGCTGATTGGCTGCAAACATTGGTCAGTGTATTCCAACAGCAGCATGCACAGCTGTCAGAATACAATGCCCTGGTGGTGGTGGTGCTTTGTCATTCCTCCATCCACCTCATTTCTGTGGATGGAGGAATCTGCTATTTTTATTTCAGCCCACTGGTTGAAAGAGAATAAAACAAACTAGTGTATGGCCAATTTTTTTCTTCTTTTGCCTCATTGTGCATTTATAGGATAAAGACATGGAGGTAAACAAGCTGTCAATTGTCACCAGAAAAAAATCAAGAACGTGAAGGAAGCTCTCCAGCCAGAACACAGGCAGGAAATAAATTCTTCCCTACTCTTTCAAAACCCCCCAAAAACTGTAGGCTTTAAATACACTTTGACAATAGCATTGACATTACATTTCCATTGCATGCTAGTTTAAAAATATGAACTTAAAATGTATTAAGGAACCCATAGGCAAGAGATAGTCTTCATATGATATGAAAAGACTTGATTGTATGAGAATCCACATCTCTATATAGAACGGCAGATACCAATAAACATTACCATCTTACCAACAATGCTGATTAGCTTTGTTAAGTATGTTTGGCTAGTGTTGAAGTTCTTCATCAATGTCTCTTAAATATTCCTTTCTTACTTTTTTTATCCTTCATAGCATGCTTTGGGCTTTACTGGTATCAGGAGCTGCAGTTTCAGATTCCATTTGTAGCTCCACCTACTGGCAGATAAAGAAAATAGGAACACTAGTGATATGTTAAAGTTGCATTCCTACAAATGCCACGTTGATCCTTTTTCACTAAAGTATAGAAAACAGTTGTGAGTGACAACATTGAATGAAAAGTGATAGACACTCCACTGTGGAGTAAAAAATGTAACATCCAGAACAGACCTTTATTTTAAAGTCTTAGAATAAAACATATTAATTAATGAATGATAGAAAAAAATAAAACATTGTTTTTTTTTATTTTTTAAATTAATTCATTTATTTTTTTCCTCAAACATTGGTTTAGTTGTTGCTTCATTTTTATGCCTCCAGTGTCTTCTTAATATATGGCAAAGTTGAATTCTTATTTATTTTATCTACTTTCTTCAGGGAAGAATCTATAACTTAAGATATGTATCTTTCCACCTCAAACCTAGTGGCAAATGTGTTAGATAATTCTATAAATGTCATTTTAGATAAACAGTTTACCCTAAACTGAGATTCTGTCCATGAAGTGGAATTGTGTATTTTATAATGCTGGTTGATTGTAGCACTAAGGTGTTACAATAAAGATAGATACATTTAACTTTTTACAAGTTCCGCTTCTGTGTTAGTCACATCAGAATCCTGCAAACTGTGTATGTAATGCTCTATATATTGTTTAATACATTTGGATATGCTCCAGATAAATACATTTTAAAAATCCATATACTTTTGGATTGCTTTAGACTACATTAGCAGCAAGTATTAAGGGGCATATTATTATTATTCCATTATTTTTATTATTATTCAGGATTTATTTAGCGCCAAGAGTTTACCCAGTGCTTTACAATATAATAGGAGACAGTACAATTACAATATAGTTCAATACAGATGGAACAGGAGGGCCCTGCTTGTGTTGCTTACAATCTAAAGGGAGGCGGAGGTGTTATAAAAGGTGCAGGGGATGGTCTTTTAGAGGTGGCCAAAGCACAGTTTTTAGATGGACGTGGGGAAGGCTTCCCTAAATAAATGAGTTTTCAAGGATTGCCTAAAGGCAGACAGGGTAGGGGCTAACTAGACATGCTGGGGTAGAGGGTTTCAGAATATGGGAGAGGTTCTGAAGAAGTCCCGAAGGTCAGCATAGGAGGAGGTGATGAGAGAGCTAGAGAAAGATTGGGAGACTTGGGAAATCCCAAGTCTTCGGAGGAGTGGATGATTTGAGACATATCTTGAGATGAGGTTGGTGATGTAGCTGGAGGTAGTTTTATATAGGGCTTTGTATGCTGTGTTTAGTATTTTGCATACTATGCACTGGGCTAGCGGGAGCCAATTAAGGGATTGTCAGAGAGGAGCAGCAGCCGTGGATTGGTTAGTACCATGTATAAGTCAAGCAGTAGCATTCTTGATAGACTGAAGGGGGACGGGAAGGGTAGCCTGTGTAGAGGTAGGACAGCAAGAAGAAAGTTGCAGTAGTCAAGGCTGGAGAACACCAGGGAGTGGGGCAAATTCTGGAAATGTTATTGATGTTAAGGTAGCATATTTTACAACTCAGTGAGTGTATGCGACTTTCACCAAACATGAATTAATCACTGCCATTCAACACCAGGAAGAATCCCCTGCAGTGAATGTTTGGTGAATGTCACATTAACTGCTTTATAAATATACAGAGCAATACACAATTTATAGGACTCCAACATGACAAACACAGAAGCAGTACTATCAAAACAATATTTTAAAAATATAAAAATAAATACATCTATTATATTTTAACAACTTGGTCCACTGTTTTAGAAATATGAATTATTTTATAAATGTTTTTACAAAAGATTCATACACCTTTCCCACAAGATTCACACAATTTTCCAATTAAATCCCAATGGAAAAATGTATAAATCTTGTGTGAAAGTTGTGTGAATTCTTTATGAAAATATTTATACATAGATCCTTTAAAGGGTATACAAATGCTAATAATTAGAGTTGAGCGAACCCGGACTGTAAAGTTCGGGTTCGTACCGGACTTTGGGGTGTCCGTGCCCCGAACCCGGACATTTGTAAAAAAGTTTGGATTCGGTATTCGGGTATTTTTCTTATAGCTGCAGGGTAGCCAATCAACAAGCGTTTCACTCATTTGCCCTTAGAAGCCATCACAGCCATGCCTACTAATGTTGAGTTAAGAGTTGTTAAACTTTGTCTGTGATTTTTTTTGTGTGTCTGTCTATTTCACAGCAGCAGCTGCCTACACACTGCTCACACACACACAAACTGGTCAAACAAGCTTAAGTGTGAAAGTAATTAATATATCAATGGAGAGCATCGGAGTGCTCATTGAAAAGCATGCATCTGCTAAGTTTAAGACTTTGGCAGAAAATACATTGACTCACCAATTTAATGATTTATTAAAACAATGTGAGAATGAGAATTTAAAAATAAAAGCCTCATATAAAAAAGCCAAAAAAGTCAAAATGGCAAATGTGGTTTGCATGCTTGTGAGAATGCCAAACATTGCTCAGCACAAAGAAGCTCAGTGGATTAATGAGAAGTGTGTATTGGAACAGAAAATTAATGAATTGGAGGAAACGAGTAAGCTAAGGGAAAGTAGTATTGCCTATTTAAATCAAAGAGAGGCAGAGAATGAGAGTAGGATAACAATGCTTAGAATGGAGCTACAGGAAGCTCAGATGACCATAAAACAAGTATCTTACTGCTGCAGACACAGGCTATGCTCCCATTAAGCTCCATGGCTAGGGTTCCCACTAAACACCTCCAAATAGCCACCCACAATACACAAGGGCTTAACTCCCCTCTAAAAAGAAGGAAACTGTTCTCCCTATACAAATCACTTAAAATTGATGTAGTCCTGCTACAAGAAACCCACTTCCCCCTGCGGTACAGCCCCAAATTTCTCCATGCACACTTTCCTGTTTTTTTCCTGGCCAACGCAGACTCCAAATCCAAAGGGGTTGGGATTTTATTTTCCAAATCTTTGGGCTTCTCACTCCTCAAGGAAATTAAGGACCCAGAAGGTAGATTCATTCTAGCCAAAGGCTCTATTGATGGGATTATCCACACGTTCATTTCATATTATGCCCCTATCAAAAATCAACTCAATTTCTTTAACACAATGATGGCCCTCATCCAGCCTCACTTGGAAGGTAGGGTCATACTGGGAGGGGACTCAAATGTTGCTCTTGACCAAGGGCTCAATAAATCTAGACCTCCAGGTAGGCACTACACGGTCCAAAACTATTACAAAATGGGCAAACCACAGAAATCTAACTCACAATCAGGATCACAGACCAGATACCAACGTTTGACTTCTGGTTCTTCCTGTCCTGATATTGCTGACATCTTCAAAAATCAATCACAGAAAAACAGGAACACTTCAGAATCAAAAACTCTTCCTACGCAGGACTACACCGATGAGGAAGATTTTAACAACGAGTCATTAGCAACCTCAGAAAGATCCCACAGGGGCACAATGAATTTAGACCAACCCCTAACCTATAGGGATATGACTGAAATTGCTACAGACATCAAAAAATTCTTCTCCTCAGCAATAACGGAACTCAAAGCAGATCTATTTATGCTGACTGAACAACTAGCCACAAATGAAAAAAACGGCAAACAAAGAGACAAGGCTATAAAAAGACTAGAACAAGTTACCACCAGCCATTCACAGCATTTAATTACCTTAAATAGGCAAATGGAGGACCTGGATAACAGAGGGAGAAGGAAGAACATCCGGGCACGGGGAATCCCAGAAAATATAAATGCAGATGAGATTAAACCAGTCCTCACTTCTATCTTCAACAATCTGCTAGAAAGACCCATGGACTCTACTATAGAGTTTGAAAGAGCTCAAAGAGCTCTAAGACCCAAAGGTCCAGACACATCACCACCAAGAGATGTAATCTGCTGCCTCAATAGTTTTCCCTTAAAAGAAGACATACTAATGAAGGCAAGGCAAAATGCTCAAATTCTATTCAACTGGGGGCCAATACAACTCTTCCAAGACCTATCCTTCATCACCCTGAAAAATAGGAGAGCAGTGAAACCCATCTTGGAAATACTCAAGGAAAAAAAGATCCCATATAGATGGAAATTCCCCTTTGCCGTACAGATCACAGTTGAAGATCGACAAATCCTTCTACGCACACCTGATGACCTACCCTTCTTTTGTGAAGCAATCCATTCCGAGACAATAGATCTACCTGAATGGTACCAAGAATTTCGCATACCTGCAAATCCTGCAATACCAACACTTAC
Organism: Glandirana rugosa; assembly: GCA_018402905.1. Classification (NCBI taxonomy): domain Eukaryota; kingdom Metazoa; phylum Chordata; class Amphibia; order Anura; family Ranidae; genus Glandirana; species Glandirana rugosa. The sequence goes on from BLSH010501848.1 coordinate 231,296, forward strand.
ACCTGGAAGCACCCCTCAGAAACCACCCTACATCAAGGGGAAAAAACAGAAACAATATGAAGGATACAACTCTGGCACACACACTCCAAAAACCCCCAAGGTCAGAGATAACAGGCATTAATCTTCATTCAATTCAAAACTGTCTAACGGACAAGAGGCTAACTTTAAATTGGAACTCCTGAAACCACCAAAAACTCCAACATCAGCATCCTAAACACATAATACTCTCTCTTCTAGGAACACAAAAAATGACCTGAATAGTTTAAAATTCTTACATTCAACAACAAAACACACCAATTTGAAACTCCTGGAGAAGAAGAAATATTGAAAGTCTAAAGTAATTCAAATGACATCAATACGTTTTTGTTTTCTACTTTCTTCACATTGTTTTTTTAAACAGGTCCTGAACATTGTCTCATACAAAGGCCATCTAGAAAACAACACAGAGACTCCAAGAGATCCCAATTCGAAATGACAGAACTTTCAGTACTAGGATCTCTCCTCACCAAAAGGTAATCCTCTTAAAAACTACACCTCATAACATCCCTCGAAGCTGAACCATCATTCATGATACACAAACTCTGTTCAGGATCACCTCTATCACTAAGCTGTTTATTAAATCCTGAATAACGTTATGCTCAAAGCTTGTTTTAGAAGAAAAATAGGCAGTTGGCGCTTCCCTGTGTGTGCTCCTGTTTGACCACTAGGGGGACTTTGTGGCACTGTTGTAATAATTTATGTGGTGTTGTATGGGTGTTACCACCTGTGAATTGATAGTAAAGTGACTGTGCTTTCAGAAATAAATAATTATATATCTAATAGTGAATTGTGTATATAAAATAAACAGAAATTAATAAATATATATTGTGTATATAAAATAAACAGAAATTAATAAATATATAAATAATTTACATATGTGTATCAAAAAATGTGACTACAGGAAATGGATGAAGTCTATGGCTCCAATCCTATGCTTTTCAAGGTTTTAGTCAGATTTTTTGGACTCTCATCCAATAGACATGTGTATATAAACCTGTGCAAAAACGTATCTTATTCAAATAGACGTGTGTAAAAAAACATAAAAATTTTTCAATATTCTAAAATAAATAATAAATAAAGAATTAATAGTCCACAGTGTCTTTAGAAATATTGCTAAATTATATGATGAGATAATGTTGGCTGATGAAAAAGATTCTTTTGATGGACAAACAACAACGATCTTCATGCGATCATAAAAGTGACTTTTCTTTCTTGTTGCTGTGCGTCTTAATCAAATCTATAAGTGACTTTTTCTTAGTGATGAGAAATATAATGTATATTGGTGACTTCACTCCGTGGTCCCATATGTGTCCCTACTCACCAGATGCAGATACCCCTGCAGGGGTACGGGCCTGTGGGAACCTTATCCAGATGTCTCCGGGACCCTGTTCCTCCACGCGTCCTACACTTTATTCTGCTGGTCCTGGGAGCGTCCTGCGTCCACTCTCCTGATTGCTCTCCACGGTCTCCCACGTTTTGATCAATCCAGATGATCCTCCATTAGGTTTACCGGAATAAAATTAAAATGCACAATAGTGTGTATCCTTTTAAACGGCTTTATTGTGCTCTTTTACATCCACAGTTCTGTACACATTTATCCGGAAAAAAGGTGAATGCTTAAGCAGCAGCTCTGCTGCCGTTTTGAAAAAGGGACGTCTCCCTTCCTCCTCGCGGCGGCTTGCGTTCCACCCTTCGATTTTTTCTTAACCGGAAGTGACGTGTTGATGCGGCGAACGTGCGTGCTGGCCCCGCCTTACGCGTTTCGTCATATGGACGTCATCGGAAGCGGTGGCCATCTTTGTACTCCGCCGCCTTTTATACACCCAATGGGCGGGCTAATGATTGTGATAGTAATAGCGTCAAAAAATCACAATCATTAGCGGGGCCAGCACGCACGTTCGCCGCACCAATACGTCACTTCCGGTTAAGAAAAAATCGAAGGGTGGAATGCAAGCCGCCGCGAGGAGGAAGGGAGACGTCCCTTTTTCAAAACGGCAGCAAAGCTGCTGCTTAAGCATTCACCTTTTTTCCGGATATATGTTTATGGAACTGTGGATGTAAAGAGCACAATAAAACTGTTTAAAAGGATACACACTATTGTGCATTTCAATTCTATTCCGGTAAACCTAAAGGAGGGGCATCTGAACTGATCAAAACGTGGGAGATCGTGGAGAGCAACCAGGATAGTGGACGCAGGACGCTCCCAGGACCAGCTGAATATAGTGGAGGACGCGTGGAGGAACAGGGTCCCGGAGGCATCTGGATAAGGTTCCCACAGGCCCGTACCCCTGCAGGGGTATCTGCATCTGGTGAGTGGGGACACATATGGGACCACGGAGTGAAGTCACCAATATACATTATATTTCTCATCACTAAGAAAAAGTCACTTATAGATTTGATTAAGACGCACAGTAACAAGAAAGAAAAGTCACTTTTATGATCGCATGAAGATCGTTGCTGTTTGTCCATCAAAAGAATCTTTTTCATCAGCCAACATTATCTCATCATATAATTTAGCAATATTTCTAAAGACACTGTGGACTATTAATTCTTTATTTATTATTTATTTTAGAATATTGAAAAATTTTTATGTTTTTTTACACACGTCTATTTGAATAAGATACGTTTTTGCACAGGTTTATATACACATGTCTATTGGATGAGAGTCCAAAAAATCTGACTAAAACCTTGAAAAGCATAGGATTGGAGCCATAGACTTCATCCATTTCCTGTAGTCACATTTTTTGATACACATATGTAAATTATTTATATATTTATTAATTTCTGTTTATTTTATATACACAATATATATTTATTAATTTCTGTTTATTTTATATACACAATTCACTATTAGATATATAATTATTTATTTCTGAAAGCACAGTCACTTTACTATCAATTCACAGGTGGTAACACCCATACAACACCACATAAATTATTACAACAGTGCCACAAAGTCCCCCTAGTGGTCAAACAGGAGGACACACAGGGAAGCGCCAACTGCCTATTTTTCTTCTAATTTATTCCCTCCTTTGGGAGGTTCAGACAGGGCAGCTCCCTCATATAACTTTATCTGTACCATAGCGCAGAGTTTTCGTGTATACTCAAAGCTTGTTTGCTTGTGTTTTTGTTTTTCTCTTCAATTTTTCTCCCCACCTGAATACCAACTTTTGTTGCAAACATATTAATGTTACAAACCCCACCTGACGTTGAATTCAGGAGGGGATTTGGTGCCTCACCTGCCCTGGTAAACATCTGATAAACAGGCCAAAAAAACCCCCCACAATAATAGATGCACATCCGGACTGATACTCTAAATCCGGAGATTGCTCGATAAGACCTTGCGTATAGGGCCAGGGCAGATGGGGCGCATACCTTTCATATCTGTTTTATAGATTACAATTTGTTAAAAAGTTTCACTTGGACACATGAACATTTTGTCTATAACGTTTTAAAATTGGTTTACGAGGAGTACCTACTCCACCTATCCGGTTAAAACACACATTAAGTTCCCGAAAGCTGCAATTATCCTAACCGACAGCATAACCAGATTTCTTAAAACACTATGCTGACCAACACATTACAGAGTCAGTAAACACGATGCCCTATTACAACTACATTATTAATAGGACCGTGCAAGTGCCAACAATGGACAACCACAATTCCAGCTTAAAAATTGTACAAACATACGAAAACAATAACCTAATAACATTTTAGCACTCCACACCGATTGCTCTACTTCCACATCCCCCCCATTAGAACACCAAATACTTTATATCAGATAATTCCACATCACTTATAATTCTAAATATCTAAGTATCTACTGAATCTGTTAAACAGATTCAGAAATTTACTGATACAGTCAATCTACTTCTTACCCCTCTACACCGGCTTAACAAACATCATCAACTTATACCTAACCCCGCTTATTCTAAACAAACACTCAACAACAAACGGAAAAATATCTTGACATGGTTTATTCAAACTTAGGGAAGAACCCCACCTTAACCACTTGACAACTGGGCACTTAAACCCCCTTCCTAACCAGACCAATTTTCAGCTTTCAGTGCTCTCACATTTTGAATGACAATTACTCAGTCATACTACACT
>BLSH010501875.1:0-22688 GCA_018402905.1 Glandirana rugosa
TCCCTTACAGCAACAGCAGGAACCTGACCCTATAGCAGTAGGCGATGATTTTAGAACAATAATCTGTCCCTTACAGGAGCAGCAGGAACCTCTCCCTATAGAAATAGGAGATGATTTTTGAACAATAATCTGTCCCTTACAGCAACAGCAGGAACCTGACCCTATAGCAGTAGGCGATGATTTTAGAACAATAATCTGTCCCTTACAGCAACAGCAGAAACCTGACCCTATAGAAGTAGGCGATGATTTTAGAACAATAATCTGTCCCTTACAGCACCAGCAGGAACCTGATCCTATAGCAGTAGGCGATGATTTTAGAACAATAATCTGTCCCTTACAGCAACAGCAGGAATCTGACCCTATAGCAGTAGGAGATGATTTTAGGACAACAATCTGTCCCTTACAGCAACAGCAGGAACCTTACCCTATAGCAGTAGGCGATGATTTTAGAACAATAATCTGTCCCTTACAGCACCAGCAGGAACCTGACCCTATAGGAGTAGGCAATGATTTTAGAACAATAATCTGTCCCTTACATCAATAGCAGGAACCTGACCCTATAGGAGTAGGCGATGATTTTAGAACAATAATCTGTCCCTCAAAGCAGTAGACTCTACCTAGTCCAGAATCAGATCGTTCTGTAATGCAGGATGAGATCTGCAATCTGTCCCTCAAAGCAGTAGACTCTACCTAGTCCAGAATCAGATCATTCTGTAATGCAGGATAAGATCTGCAATCTGTCCTTCAAAGCAGTAGTAGTAATCTCTACCTAGTCCAGAATCAGTTTGTTCTGTAATGCAGGATGAGATGTTATTAATATCTGCAATCTGTCACTCACAGCGCTGGCAGCATCCTCTCCCTAGACTAGCCTGAGAGCATGTGACATGCAGCACTACGTGACTCCAGCTTATACAGAGGCTAGGTCACATGATGCACTGGCCAATCACAGCCATGCCATTAGTAGGCATGGCTGTGATGGCTTCTAAGGGCAAACCAATGAAATGCTTTTTGATTGGCTGCCCTGCAGCTATTCAACATGCTTGATCAAATACCCGAACCCAGAACCCGAACCCAAACTTTTTTTCAAATCTCCGGGTTCGGGTCCGGGTCACGGACACCCCAAAGTTCAATACGGACCCGAACTTTACAGTTCGGGTACGCTCAACTCTAGTCACAACTGGCCCTACTTAACGCCCCAATCACACTACAGGACATTTGCCAAACCATCAACGTCCTAGGCACAGGCAAGGCCCCTGGCCCTGACGGCTATACAGCCGAATTGTATAAGCTGAACAAAGACACGCAACAAGTCTTCCATCTTCCATATTCTGGCAGGCAATAGTTATATTCAGTCAGGGTTCCAAGCACACATTAAATTGATACCAAAAAAGGGCAAAGACCCTACGGACCCTGCGTCGTATCGCCCAATCTCCTTGCTGAATACAGATTCCAAAACCTTATCCAAGATCATAGCCAGCAGGCTCGCAAAAATTATACATCCACCCCTCCCAATCGGGCTTCACTCAGGGCAGATCGGCGACCTCCAACATTAGGAAGGTGCTGGCTGTTCTCGACACCGCTATTGTCACGCTTGACGCGGAAAAAGCATTTGACAACGTGAGCTTCTGGTGGCTGGAGCTGATCCTGGGCAAATTTGGCTTTGCAGGGCCCTTCCTCCACCTAATCAAACAAATGTATTCAGCGCCCACTGCAAAAGTGGTTGCTGCTTGGATCCTCTCAAGTACATTTAACCTACATAAAGGCACTCGCCAAGGCTGCCCTCTCTCTCCCCTCCTGTCCTCCTGTTTAATCTGGCGATCAAACCCCTTTCCCGGTACCTAACATTTCACTCCAAAATTCACGGCTTCAACATAGGTTCCCATTCGGTACATACTGCGATATTTGCAGACAATATCCTCATCTTTACATCTGACCCAGAAAACGACTTGCCGCATATTAAGGAGTTTTTTACCACCTTCAAAAAATGCTCTGGCCTGCGGATACATTTCTCCAAAAGTGAAGTACTCCCACTATTTCACTCTCGATCCCCCAGTTGAGCCTCCCATTCTGCCTTCCCCATAGCCCGCCATCACATCACCTACTTGGGGATAAAAATAGGCAAACCCCCCTCTTCTATCTACCACCTAAAGTTTACCCCGACAATTAACAGAAAGATAGCGGAACTAAGCAATTGGTCGAATTTCCCCCTATCAGTCTTTGGCAGATGCCACCTAATCAAAATGTCCAGTATCCCCAAGCTTCTGTAACCCTTACAAACAATCCCCTTATTACTAAGGCATGCTGACATCATCAAATTAAATAGGGCCCTCTCCTGCTTTATCTGGAAGGGCAAGAAGGCCAGAATCGCACTGCAGAAACTAACCCTCCCCAAACACAATGGAGGCCTGAATCTCGCGGACGCCAGACTTTACAACATCTCTTGCCTATTGAGAGTGGGGCTGGATTGGGTGAGGAGAACGTCCAGATACTCCAACTACGAATTGGAGTCCCAGATTGTCTCATCTTCCAAACTTGAAACACCTTTTCAATGTAACTTTGCAACTCTCCCACATACCATTAAACACAACCTCTTGCTCAAAGACACTATACTGGCATGGAGAGAAACGTGCAAAACTCTGGGTGTCTCCCCCCATATTTCTAAACATTTACCCATTACAGGGCATCCTCATTTCCCGCAAGCCCAAACACCCCCTATAACAGCTTGGGAAAAGCAAGGATTAACCAACTTCCACCAACTGTTCGACCCAGGCTCGAATGCACCACTGCCTACAGACTTAATATGCTGCACCTATGGGGTTCCTTGCCACCACTTTCTACCAATCCACCAAGCTACAAGCTTTGCAACCAGCCTGTGCCCTGCAAAAGAAAAAATGTTCAGACATTCACTCTTGGACACCTTCCTGGAGTGAAATCTTCACAGGATATCGGAGATATACAAACCCCTTGCCGCTCTTCCTGAGAGAATCTCCAAGAGTCTAACTCCTAAGTCCTAGAATGGAGATCTCTAATCCAAAGATGCCTTCTCCCACATTCTGCAAGGCTATAACACCACCTGTGCGCACAATCGCAACAAGTTCTGGAGAGAGCAACGGTACAAAATATTACACAGAGTTACATCTCCTACCTAAAACTCAAGGGATCATCCCAGGACGATCTCTGCCCCCTATGCGGGACACCAAAACCCCAGCTCATACATAAACTATGGTCATGTACTATGATACAATCTTTCTGGCACGAGCTGGAGTTATTTATCGCTTCTATTACAGGCCTACCTCCTCATGGAAACAAATTTGCTCTCCTCTTCGGCCACTTGGATATACTGCCCCAAACACTCCCGAAAACAATGACTAATCTATTGCAACGTAACAAGGCATGGATTTCTACCTGCTATATGGCCTCCAGGAGAGCTATCTTGAGACGCTGGATCTGGCCTACACCGCCTTCTCTCAGAGAAGTCATAACCGACCTAACCAATCTATCCAAACTGGAGGAACTGGATCTAAAGATGTCTGGTCACACTAACCACCCAAAATACCATCGAAAGTGGGACGCTTTTAACAACAGACCTAATCGGTTACTACAAACACCTGCAGTTGGAAATACACCTCTAAGTCCCTAACCGATAAGGCATTTATGTACATCATTCCTACTGGACCTGGTATCCCTAACTTCCACCAGCAACAGGGAGGCGAGCTTGGGAAACCTGCTACGAACTCATAAAAGTCTCATGCTCAAATATCAGGGTCAATATACACAATAATAATACATTGTTTGATAGTGGTGACTTCTGCCCACCCCCCTTCTTACCCCCCTATCCCATACCTCTCCCTCACCCCCCCTCTCTCTTCCCTTTATGCCACCCTTTCAATGTTGATGTTCTGAAGTTTTGCCATCATGATCAGATCATGAAGGTGGCGTACCGTTCTATCATTCTACAACGACATTCTGTGTAATTAGTTTCCCATGATATTCGCGCTTGTTAACATTGTACTTGAATTGTTGTTCTTCTTTTGGAAAAATAATAAAAAATATTAAAAAAAAAAATAAACCAGGAAGAGGCGTACCTTACATCCTTTGAAAGAGTCGCTGTTCACGAAGGATGGGCAAAAGAGCAGTGGGCGGGACTGATAGCACCTTTCCTGAACCCCAAAAGACCTACTTGATTTGGAACCCGATAAGGTCCAGGATAAGGTCCAGGACTATGAGACTCTAAAGACAGAGACACCCGCACGCCTGGGGGTCACCATGGCCGCCCAGGCTCAACTGGCGCATCAGTGGTCCTACCACATGGACAAACCACCCAGCTCTCAAATGTTTGACCTGATATATAACGAGGAAGTGGTTACAACCAGAGACCTTGCCAGGCCCTCAGATTGTGGGGCGTGTGGTCATGGGCTGGTATCTGCGTGCTCTCTCTGCTACTGTGAGGAAGTGGGTCAGTCATGAGGAACCCAAAACTGCCAACCAACTGGTGGACCTCGTGGAGAGATACACTGCTGCTGAGGACTTGCTGCACCCATCTGCGCCCCACTCCAATGTATCTAGGGGTGAAATATCGCCCAGTGGATCCGGTAAGACTGTTCCAGGGTTCAAGGACATGGGGAAGAATAATAAGACTGCCGTTATGGCTAATGAGACTATGGACTCTGGACCTGAAGACTGGCCAAAGAAGCTAGGAAGGTCTTTGAGACCCTTGAGAGGACTAGGTATAGGCCATATACAATGCTACCGCTGCCATGCATTAGGTCATATTGCTGCCAATTGCCCCCTGAATGATGAACCTATGCAATGTGATCATGTTTATGTGAAAAGACACCTTTCTCTTTTTGCCCAGGATGCATGTACAGCATCCTGTCAGGAATGCATGGAGAGACAAATGTGTGTAATTTCTACTGATTGAAAGCCGGTCACTGCACTGCTTGATTCTGGTAGTGTCGTGACGTTACTCAAAAGTAATTGTGTAAATCCTGCAAAGTTACACCCCAGCAGTGTTGGGGTTATTTGTATCCATGGTGACACACAGGACTACCAGACTGCAGTGGTTGAGATTGACACTCCCTGGGGCAGGGTGAGACATTCAGTGGGGGCCGTACCATCACTGCTTCATGAAGCCCTAGTGGGGAGAGACTTTACCCATTTCTGGAGGCTATGGGAAAGCAAAGGGAGTCCGGTGGATAGAGCTTCCCTTTCCGGGGAGACACGGGAACTCAGACTGGACCTGTTTGCCAAAATGAAGGGGAGACTATTGGTATGGCCGCAGAAGGAGGAGACCCTCTTCCTTTTCCCCTAATGGTTGGGGAACAGGAGTAGATGGAAGCCAGCTCCCAGATAGAGGTTACTGAACAAGAAAACAGCTCTGACTCTAGCAGTGAGAGTGGACAGAATGTGATGCCTGACTTAGAGGTCAGGAGAGAACATTTTTATATGGACCAACTACGAGATGCAACACTCACTAGAGCCAGAGAAAACATTAATGGTGGATGGGGAACCTGTGGAACCTAATTGGGGAGTGTATTTTCCCTACATGAGCCTGAGGAACAATTTGTTGTATCAGGTGGTAAAACACGGTGAGGAGAGGGTAGAGCAGCTAGTGATTCCCAAACCCTATCGCAGGATGGTGCTAGACGTAGCCCATAGTCATATAATGGAGGGACATCTGGGTATAGAGAAGACCAAGGAGAGAATAACCCAGAGATTCCTCTGGCCTGGGTTACATGTGAATGTCAGAGAATATTGGGAATCATGTCCATAGTGTCAAATCACTGCACTGTCTCCCCATTTTTGTAGTTCGCTTGTCCCACTACCCATAATTGAAGTGCCGTTTGAGAGAATTGGCATGGATCTGGTGGGGCCAGTAGTAAAGTCTGCTCAGGGCCACCAGCACATTCTGGTAATTCTGGACTATGTCACACGCTATCCTGAAGCCATCCCCTTGTGGAACACCTCCGCTAAGACTATCGCCAAGGAATTGACCCCAGGTATTTAGTCGTGTAGGGATCCCAAAAGGCATCTTAACGGATCAGGGCACCCCTTTTATGTCCAGAGTTACTAAGGAATTGTGCAAGTTGTACAAAATCTTCCATCTCCGTACCTCTGTCTACCACCCCCATATGGATGGACTTGTGGAGAGATTTAATAAAACCCTCATAAGTATGCTGAAAAAGGTGGTTGACAAAAATGATAGAAATTGGGATTTTTTGCTGCCATCGTGTTTGCCATATGAGAGGTTCTACAGGCGTCTACGGGTTTTTCCCCGTTTGAAATCTTGTATGGTAGACATCCCAGGATGTTAGATGTCACAAAAGAAATGTGGGAAGGAGAGGCCACCCCATATAGAAGCGTCATAGAGCATATCTCCTTGATGCAGGATCGAATCGCAGCTGTCCAGTCCCTTGTACTGGAACATATAGAGCCAGCCCAGGAAGCCCAGAGGAGGGTTTATAATCAGGGTGCCAAGACCAGAACTTTCACCCCCGGGGGCAGAGTCCTGGTACTTGTCCCCACTGCCGAAAGTAAATTCCTGGCCAAGTGGGAAGGTCCCTTTGAGGTTATGGAAAGAGTGGGTGAGGTACACTATAGAGTTTACCAGCCAGGAAAAAGGAAACCAGAGCAAATTTATCATGTTAATCTCTTAAAATCGTGGAAGGACAGAGAGACTTTATTGGCCCATAACTTGTCCATAGTGCAACAAAATGACGTTAAAGAGTTTGTGAGTAAAAATAGAGACCTTTTCTCCCCTTTACCCAGACTGACCTCAGTGATTGAACATGACATAATTACGGAACCAGATGTTCGCATAAATGTGAAGCCCTATAGAATCCCTGAGGCTAGGCACGAGGCAGTGTTGAAAGAAATCAAAACCATGTTAGAGTTGGATGTGATAGAGGAGTCCCACAGTGACTGGTCACGCCCCATAGTGCTGGTCCCAAAGCCGAATGGCACTATCAGATTCTGTAATGACTTTAGAAAGTTGAATAGTGTGTTCAAGTTTGATGCATACCCGATGCCTCGGGTTGACAAACTTACAGACCGGTTGGGAGGTGCCCGGTACATAACAACCCTAGACCCAACTAAGCGCTATTGGCAGATACGCCTAACAGAGTCAGCAAAGGATAAGACTGCCTTTTCTACCCCTGAAGGGTTGTTTCAGTACAAGCGGATGCCGTTTGGTTTACACGGTGCCCCTGTATCACTCCAGAGAATGATGGACAAAACTTTAAAACCACATCGCCCCTATTCAGCAGCCTATTTGGATGATGTTGTCATCCACAGCTCCGATTGAGAATCTCATGTGCCCTGGGTCTAAACAGTAATGGATTCCCTTCGGAAAGCGGGACTCAGGGCCATTCCAAAGAAATGTGCCATAGGGTTAGAGGTGGCCAAATACCTTGGCCACATTATTGGTCGGAGACTAGTTAAACCACATACCAGTAAAATTGAGGCAATCCAAAAATGGCCCCAACCGCTAACTAAAAAGCAAGTGTGTACCTTCCTGGGGATCACGGGGCACTACTGGCGGTTCATACCCAACTTTGCCACCATTGCATCACTCTAACAGATTTGAAGAAAGGTAGAGGGTCAGTCATGGTGAAGTGGAATCCTGAGACCGAAAAGGCATTCCAGAGGTTGCAACAAGCCCTTTGTGCACAACCAGTGTTTGTGACCCTAGATTTCCCAAGGAAGTTTGTCGTGCAGACTGACGCCTCAGATGTGGGACTAGGAGCTGTAATTTCCCAGATCAGAGATGGTGAGAAGCCCCGGTTGTCTACTTGAGCAGAAAACTGAACAGGCATGAGAGAAATGATGCCATTGTCGAAAAAAAGTGCTTAGCTATCAAATGGGCCTTAGACGCCCTAAAATATTATCTGTTGGGGAGACCATTCAGGCTAGTCACTGACCATGCCCCCTTGAAGTGGATGTGTGACAACATGGAAAATATAGTCAGTGACAAGGTGGTTCCTGGCTTTACAGCCATTCAAGTTCAAGTTCACAATGGAGCATAGGGCGGGAAAGCTCCAAAACAATGAAGATGCCTTTTCCTAGGTCCACTGTATGGTTGGGACAGTTGCTAAACTGCAGGGGCTTGAACAGGGGGGGGGGATATGTGACGGTATGTGAGGCGAGGTGATAGATGGACGCTATGGGGTTGATTTACTAAAACTGGAGAGTGCAAAATTTGGTGCAGTTGTGCATGGCAGCCAATCAGTTTCTAAATTCAGCTTGCTCTATTAAGCTTTGACAATAAAACCTGAAAGCTGATTGGTTGATATGCAGAGCTGCACCAGATTTTTCACTCTTCAGCTTTAGTAAATCAACCCATATGTGTATCACTTCGCATAAGTTCACTTGGATTGGACTAAAGCAGAGTCCGGCCCGGGTTTTCCCAGCCACCTTGGTAGGGCTGGTTTCGGATCGGATTTTGTGGTCCACTGGTGTCCACTCTCAGGTGCTGTATAAATAAACCAGGAAGAGAGTAAAGTTTGCTCTGCCCTGGGACTCTGAGAGCGATCAGCCAGAGAAAGCTGACACGCGGAGCTTTGGCTTTTGGACTAAAGAAAAGGTTTGCAATAACTTTTGTGGGTGTCTGGGACTATCCCTACACTGCTCAGTAAGGAATGCTGATGTTTAGTTAGAGCCAGAGAGGCAAGGATTTATTTTGCTATTTTGTTTTTATTTTTACTTGCAACCTTTTATTAATAAACCTGGCTGCAAGCCAGATTTTAAGAAACTGCTGTCTGAACTGTCTTCATCCAAGGGAAGCTGATCCCCACAAGAGCTAATCCCTCACAGTATGCATGTTGTATGTTATTAGGTGAACCTGTTTATTACAATAGTGTTTAAATGTAGTGCCTGTTATTTTAGTTAACCATGTTTATTCTGATCTGGGATTCAATAGCTAGTTTTAGCTCAAAGCTTGCTAACCTGTATAGGCTAAAGCCAGGTTAGGCATCCGTCGGTCCATAGGTAGCTTGATGTCCAATTGCATGGCAGTTTAGAAGCTACTAGGGATTTAGAAGCATAGTCGATAGGTTGACTCTAAATTCCAGTGTCATACTATGGTTTCTGTTGGTAAGAAGCTGCATTCCAGGCTACTTGGACAACAGTTGGAGGATATCTCCATCAGCACTGATTCGGTCTTTAGGTCTAGGACACCAAGACAGATGTTGCATCATGGTCATCCTCAGTTGCCCCTACAACAAGGTTTTGCTGCAACATTCATATTGAGGTATCTTTAATAATAACTATATATACAACAAGGTATATAGGCATAATTCCACCAGGATTCCTATTAGGTCCTTTGTTGGTGTTACCCTTTCATTGGATAAATCTCTTGTTATTTCCATACTAGTGTGCATCTATCAATTTATGGTTAATATTTTATGCCGGCTGCTGCAGTTCCTCTTCTTCCAATTACTTTGATTAGATTACTGCACTGCCAAATTTATTATTAAACCCACTCCACTCTTCCACTTAGGGAAGGTTTTGTTTCTCTTATTTATCTACAGGTTTAGTGCAATGTCTCTTTTGGGGAAGGCCATTTCTCATTACCCCTACCAAAAGAGGGATACATTGATTTACGGAAAGATCTTCCAGCCTGGATTGGTGCATTTTTGCACCTTGTATTGCCTGTGCCGCACACTGTCTGGTAATCACACTGTGTAAGCCTGAGAGGACCTGTTTAAAGAAGCAATCTTCAAGCATAGCACTACATGTATATCTTCTTTTGAACTGCCTTATTAAAGAACTGCAAAAGTTACTTATTGTCCATACATATGCATGGATTATTATCACTGCATTGCTGTTTATTATACATTATATAAACCAGAATATTCTTAGAAGAAATCATCTTGCCTGGTCCCTTCGAAATTACTGCCACACAGTTGCCCCGTCCACATATAGACATTAATTATTCTGTAGTCCAAGATAACAACTAGGAGGCCTAATAAGTCTCCTTGACAGAACACAGGAATGATGCACAATACACAAGACAGCCCTGAATTTCTGACATGATCAACAGATATTTTTGTGCACTTAATAATTACATATAATAAAACGTTTTCATTGGTATACTTAACAGGCCAAAGGGTAGCAAATAAGAGAGCTTTATACAAATGTTACTTGATATGCACTGAAGAAAAAAGGCAGGTAGACCTACCTGTCTTGGGTAACACCCTACTTGAGATCTCTGCAGAAAGGGCATAGGAGGTCTCTGCAGAAAATGTGCCTGTTTAAGTGAAGAGAGGTGTACAAATATCACTATATGAAAAGCTCAAGGCACCCAATTTTCTCAGTTATAATATATGTAAACTGTAAATCAGAAGTGTAGAAAGATATAAACCACTTCACGCCCCAACCTATTATAATAATAGGGCTGAGTAGAAGCACCAGTATCCTGGGTGGACATCATATGATATCCTCCCACTCATATACCTTGTGTAGTAATCTGTGACCCAGAATACCGATTATTGTACTGGGCCCTTACTGGTACCATATGATCGCTGTGACCGATCACAGTGATCACATGTCAGTTGTACACAACGGCTTTCGTTTATAGGCATTCATTGTGTACTATTGAGATTTCTGTGATTGCAGTGGCAACAAGTACGGCAATTGTAGGGTTAAATCAGGCAGTGAGGTGGCAACATATTGAGTAAGTGTGGATTGCTTTTCAAAGGAGCAGCAGTGCCTGCCACGCTTGTGAACAAGCCCTAAGACCTCTTTCACAATGAGGCAGTTTTCAGGCGCTGTAGCCCTAAAAATAGTACCTGAAAACTCCCTTCCATTCATTTGAATGGGTGCTTTCACACTGGGGCGGTGTGCTTATGGGGCGTTAAAAAAAGTCCTGCAAGCAGCATCTTTGGGGCATGTGTGGAGCACTATACTAGTGCTCCAAAAACGCCCCCCCCCCGCCCATGGAAATGAATGGGCAGCGCTTCCGAATCGCCTTAAAAGCGTTTTGAAAGCGCCGTGAAACTGGTCTTTTTTAGCTTTCTTTAAAGGAATGTTGTCACGTGACCTTAAAAAAAGTGACCCACTAGCGCCCGAAAAGAGATGCAAAAGCGCTGCTAAAATGACCAGCTGTTTTAGCAGCGCTTCAGTGTGAAAGGGGTCTTAGAGCAAGAGGTTCAAATACCATTTAGCTCTAGGATGGCAATGTTAAATATCTCAGTGGGAGTGCTGAGCACTTTAAACTGGCTGCTAGAAGGCTTCAGTAAGACCCCTTTCACACTGGGACATTTTTCAGGCGCTTTAGCGCTAAAAATAGTGCCTGAAAATCTCCCCCCCTCCACCCCAGTGTGAAAGCCCGTGTGCTTTCACACTGGGGCGGTGCACTTGCAGGATGAGAAAAAAAGTCCTGTGAGCAGCATCTTTGGGGCGGTACGAAAGAGGTGCATACTCCACTGCCCCTGCCATTGGAATGAATGGGCAGCGTTGGCACACCGCTTCAGAAGCGCCCCTAGAGGTTAAAAGCGCCCTGCTGCCGCACGAATAGTGGCTCTATATAGGTGGTAAATCGCTGCTAAAACTAGCGATGCTTTAGCGCTAACCGCCCCCGACACCCCAGTGTGCACCTGGCCTAAGCCTTAGCACTTACCTGTTGAAAGCTAGCAGGCAGCACCCCCATTAAGATCTACCAGGACACTATCTGCCTGGAGTTTGCATGCTCTCCCTCTGCCTGCATGGGATTCCTCTGGGTACTCCGGTTTCTTCCCATACTCCAAAGACATGCTGGTAGGTTAATTGGATCCTGTCTAAATTGGCCCTAGTATGTGTGTATGTATGAATATGAGTTAGGGACCTTAGATTGTAAGCTCCTTGAGGGCAGGGACTGATGTGAATCTACAATATATATGTAAAAACGCTGCATAAATTGACTGCACTATAAAAGTACCTGAAATAAATAAAAATAATAAAAATAAGTATTTAATATTTCCAAACTGGAACCAAAAATCTCTTTAAGGTTTCAACAAGGCTCTTTGAAGCTTGATGAATGCTCCACTAATGCTTTGCAAAAGATTGCCAAAAGCCTCAAAAAAGTTTGCTGTACATGCTCCTATTATACAAGCTAAACTTCTTAGGCCAAAGTCCATCAGACTATACAACACTGCACAGTGCACATGTAGGAAGCCAATAATAATGAAAGTATGTGGTTGACCTCATCTCAGTGTTACTTCTCACTCACTATCCAGTCAAAGGTTGTGGCAGTACATTAACAAGCTATATAAACTGTAGGCTATGTTAACTGTATAGTGAGGTCAGATTCTGCCTATGCTTTCTATCAGGAATGCCTGGATTGGGAAATTGACTAAACAAAATTACACATTTTTTATCAGGCTAGACAGTTCACACCAATGCATTTCAACTGTGAATTTAGCTGATAATCTTCATGTTCACTTTACATAGGGTTTCGCACAGTATTTTTCACAACTCTGTTCCAATGTAAAAGATACCTATTTTTGCTAAATCTGTCCACAAAACAACATTTCCACGAAAAGTTCATAGTTTGTGGTAAGGAGAGGGCAGGTTGCTACATGGGTAAATGAGTGGGCAGGGTTTTTTAATGACCCTTTGTTTTAAGGTTTATGTGTGATTTTGACATACATTTCTGATACAGTAAATTCAGTCATTCTTTGTGGGTATAAGGACTGTGACATATGTGTGCAGTAAATACAGCTAGGTTCAGACCCTATCTAACCATGATACTTTCAGCGTTCAGCACAATGTAGTGTGTATTGTTCATCTTGGTGTGCTATGTGCAAAGCAGCTTTTCTCTATTTAGTGCGCCAAAGAGTGCCCCAAAATGTCCTTAGTGCTCGGGGCATGTTATGGCAAAATTAAGAACAAAAAAATGCAGTACATATCTGCAATATATGCCCATATATACGAGCTTGGGTTTAGTCTGAAGGAAGCTGTCAGTGTTTGCCCAATCAGCTGTGGCTAGGCCTTAACTGCCCAGCAGGTGCATGTACACAAGGGGCAGAGAAGCTTGTGACATCATTGGCCATGTGTCCATATTATGCCAGTAATGTCCTGCCAGATGATGAGCAACCCAGCCCCTTTGAATGTGTAGCTGTACTGACAGCCTCCTTCTGGATATGGCCGAACCTGTGTTCAGACCAAACCCAAGCTCATCCTTGATGCCCATATTTTATACCTTTAAAGGCATTTCAAGTACATGAAAATACCTGTTGATCTGCCAGAAATGCACTCAGACAGGGAGAGGGATAGTTAGTATCAGCGTAGGGTAAGCTCCTGTTGAAAAGAGTCAGGGTTAAATCTGGTCCTGTAGCTCCCGGAAGCTGCCTGGTGTAGGGATCTGCTGCCCACCATTACCTATATTTGTTCCAAAAGTGCTGCTTTCCTGCTTTAAGGGAAGGTGGCCCGGCCCCCTGGCATGCCACAATTTTTCACAGGGTCCCAGGTCCACTTCCTTTCCTAGCACCGCGGAGCTGGAAGGAAGTTCTCCTTCCCTCCCCTCCTACCCGGTGATCTTCTGGACACGTCACAGGTCCCAGAAGATACGCCGGCCATTCACAGAGCACAGCACGACTTGTGCATGCGCAAAAGCTGGGTGCCCACACCTGTGATGTCGGCACTGTAGAGGAGGAAGGGGAGAAGAGCGACGCTGTGGACTGTTACATCTCTGGACCATGGGACAGGTGAGTGTCCGCTTATTAAAAGTCAGCAGCTACACTTTTTGTAGCTGCTTACTTTTAATACGGTGGAATTCTGCATTAATATCACAGAGTTAACTATGTATAAACATGTCCTGCTTCTGGGTTTTTAGGTTGGAATCCCCACAAGGAGGAAGCAGGGAGAGAGAGTCTGGGGCCCCATGTTCTGCCATGGAAGAGCTGTTGCTAAACCAGACTAGAAGCAGAGATTAATAGGCAAGTGTTCCAATGTTTTCTTGTTTACTATTATTGCCCATAGTTTCTGGGTATGTGTATGTATTGTGACAGTATGCGAGGCGAGGTGATAGATGGACGCTATGGGGTTGATTTACTAAAGCTGGAGAGTGCAAAATCTGGTGCAGTTCTACACAGAAACCAATCAGCTTCCAGGTTTCTTCATCAGAGCTTAATTGAACAAGCTGAGGTTAGAAGCTGAATGGATACCATGCACAGCTGCACCAGATTTTGCACTCTCCAGCTTTAGTAAATCAACCCCTATGTGTCACCTCACACTTGTATTGGACTAAAGCCGAGTCTGGCCCGGGTTTTCCCAGCCACCTTGGCAGGGCTGGTTCTGGACTAGATTTTGTGGTCCACTGGTGTCCACTCTCAGGTGTTTTTAAATAAACCAGGAAGAGAGCTACCACCCGCAAAAGATGACACCTGTGGATGACATGGAGGCGTACCTTATGACCTTTGAAAGAGTCGCTGTTCGCGAAGGATGGCCAAAAGAGCAGTGGGCGGGACTGTTAGCACCTTTCCTGACAGGTGAACCCCAAAAGACCTACTTTGATTTGGAACCCGATAAGGTCCAGGACTATGAGACTTTAAAGACAGAGACACCCGCACGCCTGGGGGTCACCATGGCCATCCGGGCTTAACGGGCGCATCAGTGGTCCTTCCACATGGACAAACCACCCAGCTCGCAAATGTTCGACCTGATATATCTAACGAGGAAGTGGTTACAACCAGAGACCTTTCCAGGCCCTCAGATTGTGGAGCGTGTGGTCATGGGCTGGTATCTGCATGTGCTCCCTGCTACTGTGAGGAAGTGGGTCAGTCATGGGGAACCCAAAACTGCCAACCAACTGGTGGACCTCGTGGAGAGACACACATCTGCTGAGGACTTGTTGCACCCATCTGCTCCCCACTCCAATGTATCTAGGGGTGAAAGATCGCCCAGTGAATCCAGTAAGACTGTTCCAGGGTTCAAGGACGTGGGGAAGAATAATAAGACTGCTGTTACGGCTAATGAGACTATGAACTCTAGACCTGAAGACTGGCCAAAGAAGCTAGGAAGGTCTGTGAGACCCTTGAGAGGACTAGGTATAGGCCATATACAATGCTACCGCTGCCATGCATTAGGTCATATTGCTGCCAATTGCCCCCTGAATGATGAACCTATGCAATGTGATCATGTTTATGTGAAAAGACACCTTTCTCTTTTTGCCCAGGATGCATGTACAGCATCCTGTCAGGAACGCATGGAGAGGCAAATGTGTGTAATTTCTACTGATGGAAAGCCAGTCACTGCACTGCTTGAGTATGGTAGTGTCGTGACGTTACTCAAAAGTAATTGTGTAAATCCTGCAAAGTATCACCCCAGCACTTTTTGGGGTTATTTGTATCCATGGTGACACATAGGACTACCAGACTGCAGTGGTTGAGATTGACACTCCCTGGGGCAGGATGAGACATTCAGTGGGGGCCGTACCTTCACTGCTTCATGAAGCTCTTGTGGGAAGAGACTTTCCCCATTTCTGAAGGCTATGGGAAAGCAAAGGGAGTCCGGTGGATAGAGCTTCCCCTCCCGGGGAGGCACGGGAACTCAGACTGGACCTGTTTGATTGCCAAAATGAAGGGAAGACTATTGGTATGGCCGCAGAAGGAGGAGACCCTCTTCCTTTTCCCCTAATGGTTGGGGAACAGTAGGAGATGGAAGCCAGCTCCCAGATAGAGGTTACTGAACAAGAAAACAGCTCTGACTCTAGCAGTGAGAGTGGACAGAATGTGATGTCTGACTTAGAGGTCAGGAGAGAACATTTTTATATGGACCAACTACGAGATGCAACACTCACTAGAGCCAGAGAAAACATTAAGATGGTGGATGGGGAACCTGTGGAACCTAATTGGGAAGTGTCTTTTCCCTACATGAGCCTGAGGAACAATTTGTTGTATCAGGTGGTAAAACACGATGAGGAGAGGGTAGAGCAGCTAGTGGTTCCCAAACCCTATCGCAGGATGGTGCTAGACTTAGCCCATGGTCATATAATGGGGGGACATCTGGGTATAGAGAAGACCAAGGAGAGAATAATCCAGAGATTCCTCTGGCCTGGGTTACATGCAGATGTTAGAGAATATTGTGAATCATGCCCAGAGTGTCAAATCACTGCACTGTCGCCCCATTTTTGTAGTTTGCTTGTCCCACTACCCATAATTGAAGTGCCGTTTGAGAGAATTGGCATGGATCTGGTGGGGCCAGTAGTAAAGTCTGCTCAGGGCCACCAGCACATTCTGGTAATCCTCGACTATGCGACACGCTATCCTGAAGCCATCCCCTTGTGGAACACCTCCGCTAAGACTATCGCCAAGGAATTGGTCCAGGTATTTAGTCGTGTGGGGATCCCAAAAGGCTTCTTAACGGATCAGGGCACCCCGTTTATGTCCAGAGTTACTAAGGAATTGTGCAAGTTGTACAAAATCTTCCATCTCCATACCTTTGTCTACCACCCCCATATGGATGGACTTGTGGAGAGATTTAATAAAACCCTCATAAGTATGCTGAAAAAGGTGGTTGACAAAAATGATAGAAATTGGGATTTTTTGCTGCCATTGTGTTTGCCATATGAGAGGTTCTACAGGCGTCTACGGGTTTTTCCCCGTTTGAAATCTTGTATGGTAGACATCTCAGGGTGTTAGATGTCACAAAAGAAGCGCGGGAAGGAGAGGCCACCCCATATAGAAGCATCATAGAGCATATCTCCTTGATGCAGGATCGAATCGCAGCTGTCCAGTCCCTTGTACTGGAACATATAGAGTCAGCCCAGGAAGCCCAGAGGAGGGTTTATAATCAGGGTGCCAAGACCAGAACTTTCAGCCCTGGGGGCAGAGTCCTGGTACTGGTCCCCACTGCCGAAAGTAAATTCCTGGCCAAGCGGCAAGGTCCCTTTGAGGTTATGGAAAGAGTGGGTGAGGTACACTACAGAGTTTACCAGCCAGGAAAAAGGAAACCAGAGCAAATTTATCATGTTAATCTCTTAAAAATGTGGAAGGACAGAGAGACTTTATTGGCCCATAACTAAGTCCTTGTCCATAGTGCAACAAAATGACGTTAAAGAGTTTGTGAGTAAAAATAGAGGCCTTTTCTCCCCTTTACCCAGACTGACCTCAGTGATTGAACATGACATAATTACGGAACCAGGTGTTCGCATAAATGTGAAGCCCTATAGAATCCCTGAGGCTAGACGCGAGGCAGTGTTGAAAGACATCAAAACCGTGTTAGAGTTGGATGTGATAGAGGAGTCTCACAGTCACTGGTCACGCCCCATAGTGCTGGTCCCAAAGCCAGATGGCACTATCAGATTCTGTAATGACTTTAGAAAGTTGAATAGTGTGTTCAAGTTTGATGCATACCCGATGCCTTGGGTTGACAAACTTACAGACCGGTTGGGAGATGCTCGGTACATAACAACCCTAGACCTAACTAAGTGCTATTGGCAGATACTCCTAACAGAGTCAGCAAAGGATAAGACTGCCTTTTCTACCCCTGAAGAGTCGCTTCAGTACAAGCGGATGCCGTTTGGTTTACACGGTGCCCCTGCATCACTCCAAAGAATGATGGACAAAACTTTAAGACCACATCGCTCCTATTCAGCAGCCTATTTGGATGATGTTGTCATCCACAGCTCCAATTGAGAAACCCATTTGCCCTGGGTCTAAGCAGTAGTGGATTCCCTTCGGAAAGCTGGACTCGCGGCCAACCCAGCCCCAACTGCTAACTAAAAAGCAAGTGTGTGCCTTCCTGGGGATCACGGGGCACTACTGGCGGTTCATACCCAACTTTGCCACCATTGCATCCCTCTAACAGGTTTGAAGAAAGGTAGAGGGTCAGCCATGGTGAAGTGGAATCCTGAGACCGAAAAGGCATTCCAGAGGTTGAAACAAGCCCTTTGTGCACAACCCGTGTTTGTGACCCTAGGTTTCTCAAGGGAGATTGTCGTGCAGACCGACGCCTCAGATGTGGGACTAGGAGCTGTAATTTCCCAGATCAGAGATGGTGAGAAGCACCCGGTTGTCTACTTGAGCAGAAAACTGAACAGGCATGAGAGAAATTATGCCATTTTCGAAAAAGAGTGCTTAGCTATCAAAAGGGCCTTAGACGCCCTGAAATATTATCTGTTGGGGAGACCATTCAGGCACCGAGCATGCCCCTTTGAAGTGGATGTGTGACAACATGGAAAAAATATTCGGTGACAAGGTGGTTCCTGGCTTTACAGCCTTTCAAGTTCAAGTTCACAATGGAGCATGGGGCGGGAAAGCTCCAAAACAATGAAGATGCCTTTTCCCAGGTCCACTGTATGGTTGGGACAGTTGCTAAACTGCAGAGGCTTGAACGGGGGGGGGGGGGGGGGATATGTGACGGTATGTGAGGCGAGGTGATAGATGGACGCTATGGGGTTGATTTACTAAAACTGGAGAGTGCAAAATTTGGTGCAGTTGTGCATGGCAGCCAATCAGCTTCTAAATTCAGCTTGCTCAATTAAGCTTTGACAATAAAACCTGAAAGCTAATTGGTTTCTATGCAGAGCTGCACCAGATTTTTCACTCTCCAGCTTTAGTAAATCAACCCATATGTGTATCACTTCACATAAGTTCACTTGGATTGGACTAAAGCAGAGTCCGGCCCGGGTTTTCCCAGCCACCTTGGTAGGGCTGGTTTCGGACCGGATTTTGTGGTCCACAGGTGTCCACTCTCAGGTGCTGTATAAATAAACCAGGAAGAGAGTAAAGTTTGCTCTGCCCTCTGGGACTCTGAGAGTGATCAGCCAGAGAAAGCTGACACGCGGAGCTTTGGCTTTTGGACTAAAGAAAAGGTTTGCAATAACTTTGTTTTGTGGGTGTCTGGGACTAGCCTTATACTGCTCAGTAAGGAATGCTGATGTTTAGTTAGAGCCGGAGAGGCAAGGATTTATTTTGCTATTTTGTTTATTTTTACTTGCAACCTTTTATTAATAAACCTGGCTGCAAGCCAGATTTTAAGAAACTGCTGTCTGAACTGTCTTTATCCAAGGGAAGCTGATCCCCACAAGAGCTAATCCCTCACAGTATGCATGTTGTATGTTATTAGGTGAACCTGTTTATTACAATAGTGTTTAAATGTAGTGCCTGTTATTTTAGTTAACCATGTTTATTCTGATCTGGGATTCAATAGCTAGTTTTAACTCAAAGCTTGCTAACCTGTATAGGCTAAAGCCAGGTTAGGCATCCGTCGGTCCATAGGTAGCTTGATGTCCAGTTGTATGGCAGTTTAGAAACTACTAGGGATTTAGAAGCAGAGTAGATAGGCTGACTCTAAATTCCAGTGTCATACTATGGTTTCTGTTGGTAAGAAGCTGCATTTCAGGCTACTTGGACAACAGTTGGAGGATCTCTCCATCAGCACTGATTCAGTCTTTAGGTCTAGGACACCAAGACAGATGTTGCATCATGGTCATCCTCAGTTGCCCCTACAACAAGGCTTTGCTGCAACATTCTATTGAGGTATCTTTAATAATAACTATATATACACCAAAGTATATAGGCATAATTCCACCAGGATTCCTGTTAGGTCCTTTGTTGATGTTACCCTTTCATTAGATAAATCTCTTGTTATATCCATACTGGTGTGCATCTATCAATTTATGGTTAATATTTTATGCTGGCTGCTGCAGTTCCTCTTCTCCCAATTACTTTGATTAGATTACTGTACTGCCAAATGTATTATCAAACCCACTCCACTCTTCCACTTAGTGAAGGTTTTGTTTCTCTTATTTATCTACAGGTTTAGTGCAATGTCTCTTTTGGGGAAGGCCATTTCTCATTACCCCTACCAAAAGAGGGATACATTGATTTACGGAAAGATCTTCCAGCCTGTCTGGTAAGCCTGAGAGGACCTGTTTAAGGAAGCAATCTTCAAGCATAGCACTACATGTATATCTTCTATTTGAACTGCCTTATTAAAGAACTGTAAAAGTTACTTATTGTCCATACTAGGGTTGTCCCGATACTAGTATCGGTATTGGTATCGGTGCTGATACTGAGCGTTTGCCCGAGTACTTGTACTCGGGCAAAATGCTCTAATGCTAGAACCGATACTTGGGCAACCAGGGGATGATCAGTACGGCGCCGGGGGGATTTACAATCACTGACCTCCCTGTATACATTTCATTAAAACAACTGACAGCCGCTTCTCCTCAAGCAGCTTTTAGCTGCTACAATGAAATATATAGAGGGAGATCAATGATTGTAACTCCCCGCGCTGCACCGATCACCCCACTTGACTGTCCCTGAATCTCCCTCCAGTCCCCCTCTGTGTCCTCCGATCCCCCTCATTGCTCCTGTCCCCCTCTGTGTCCGCCGATCCCCCTCATTGCTCCGGTCCCCCTCTGTGTCCTCCGATCCCCCTCATTGCTCCGGTCCCCCTCTGTGTCCTCCGATCCCCCTCATTGCTCCGGTCCCCCTCTGTGTCCTCCAATCCACCTCATTGCTCCGGTGCCCCTCTGTGTCCTCCGATCCCCCTCATTGCTCCGGTCCCCCACTGTGTCCTCCGATCCCCCTCATTGCTCCGATCCCCCTCATTGCTCCGGTCCCCCTTTGTGTCCTCAGATCCCCCTTCATTGCTCCGGTCCCCCTCCATGCTGCTCATCTGGTCGCCCTCTGATCGGTCCCTCTTCATGCTCCTCCAGTCCTCCCTGTCCTCGATCTGTCAGGATGGAGAGCGGAGGAAAGAGATGGTAAATCTGTCATTTACTGGCTCCTTCCTTTTCTGAATGGACAGAGTCAGTGATCACTGACTGTCCATTCATGAATGTCACTGAGCATTGTAAACTGTGTTTAGGATGCTTCAGTTTATGAATGGGGAGGAGCCGCTGTCTACTCTCCATTCATCCTCAGTGCAGCTGAGGTTGCTGAGAAAGGGACTGGGGAATCTCTATCCTCAGTCACTTTCCCTGTCTCAAAAGGGACATGTCAGGGGTCTGTTAAGACCTCTAATATCTCACCAAAGCCCCCCCAACAGGACTGATAAAAAAATAAATAAATAATTGTAATAAGAAGGTTAAATTGTAAAAATAATAAAAAAATAAATAAAAAACACACTGACATCATCCACTCCCCCCTCCCCCCAAAAAAAGAAAGCATTGTAAAATAAATAAATAAATTGTAAAAAATAATACAAAAATAAAATTGTAAAAAAGAAATAAAAAAATTAAAAAAATGAAAAACCAGTCCACGCGTCATCAGTGCCGCATATTAGTGCCATTGTCACATGACTTTAAAAAAAAGTATCGGTGATCGGTATCGGCGAGTACTTGCAAAAAAGTATCGGTACTTGTACTCGGTCTTAAAAAAAGTGGTATCGGGACAACCCTAGTCCATACATATGCATGGATGATTATCACTGCATTACTGTTTATTATACATTACATACACCAGAATATTCTTAGAAGAAATCATCTTGCCTGGTCCCTTCGAAATTACCGCCACACAGTTGCCCCGTCCACATATAGACATTAATTACTCTGTAGTCCAAGGTAACAACTAGGAGGCCTAATAAGTTTCCTTGACAGAACACAGGAATGATGCACAATACACAAGACAGCCCTGAATTTCTGACATGATTAACAGGTATTTTTGTGCACTTAATAATTACATATAATAAAAAATTTTCATTGGTATACTTAACAGGCCAAAGGGTAGTAAATAAGAGCTTTATACAAATGTTACTTGATATGCACTGAAGAAAAAAGGCAGCAGTTACCTACCTGTCTTGGGTAACACCCTACTTGAGATCTCTGCAGAAAGGGCATAGGAGGTCTCTGCAGAAAACGTGCCTGTTTAAGTGAAGAGAGGTGTACAAATATCACTATGTGAAAAGTTCAAGGCACCCAATGTTCTCAGTTATAATATATGTAAACTGTAAATCAGAAGTGTAGAAAGATATAAACCACTTCACGCCCCAACCTATTATAATAATAGGGCTAAGTAGAAGCACCAGTATCCTGGGTGGACATCATATGATATCCTCCCACTCATATACCTTGTGTAGTAATCTGTGACCCAGAATACCGATTATTGTACTGGGCCCTTACTCGTACCATATGATCGCTGTGACCGATCACAATGATCACATGTCAGTTGTACACAACGGCTTTCATTTATAGTCATTCATTGTGTACTATTGAGATCTCTGTGATTGCAGTGGCAACAAGTACAGCAATTAGAGGGTTAAATCAGGCAGTGAGGTGGCAACATATTGAGTAAGTGTGGATTGCTTTTCAAAGGAGCAGCAGTGCCTGCCACACTTGTGAACAAGCCCTAAGACCTCTTTCACACTGAGGCAGTTTTCAGGCGCTGTAGCGCTAAAAGTAGTGCCTGAAAACTCCCTCCCATTCATTTGAATGGGTGCTTTCACACTGGGGCGGTGTGCTTATGGGGCGTTAAAAAAGTCCTGCAAGCAGCATCTTTGGGGCATGTTTGGAGCGCTATAAATAGTGCTCCAAAAACGTCCCCCCCCCACCCATGGAAACGAATGGGCAGCGCTTCCGAAGCACCTTAAAAGCATTTTGAAAGCACCGTGAAACGGGTCTTTTTTAGCTTTCTTTAAGGGGATGTTGTCACGTGACCTTAACCCCTTGCCGACCGCCGATCGGCATCTGACGGCGGCAAGGTGGCTCGTGAGCGCAAATCGCCGTCATATGACGGCGGCTGCGCTCACGAGCCTAGTGAGCGCGC